>CM077644.1:76789374-77331874 GCA_039707465.1 Rhabdophis nuchalis
CTCTCCCTCCCTCCTGTATTTCTCTCTCTCTCTATTTCTCTCTCTCTATCCTTCTACCTCCCTACCTCCCTACACACACACTTTCTCCCTCCCTCCCTACTGTATTTCTCTCTCTCTCATACTTCTACCTACCTACACACACTCTCTCTCTCCCTACCTACCTACTGTATTTCTCTTTCTATTTCTCTCTCTATCCTTCTACCTACCTACCTACCTACCTACCTAACTACCCACCCCCACACACTATCTCTCCCTACCTATCTACTGTATTTCTTTCTCTCTCTGTATTCTCTCTCTCTCTTCCTTTATCTACCTACCTACCTACCTACACACACACACACTATCTCTCCCTACCTACCTACTGTATTTCTCTCTCTCTCTTTCTATTTCTCTCTCTATCCCTCTGCCTACCTATCTACACAATCTCCCTCTCCCCCTACCTACACAGACACTCTCTCTTCCTACCTACCTACTGTATTTCTCTCTATATATATATTTCTCTCTCTATATATATATATCCCTTTACCTACCTACCTACTCTCTCTCTCTACCTACCTACTGTATTTCTCTCTATTTCTCTCTCTCTCTATCCCTTTATCTACCTACCTACCTTATTTCTTTTTCTTTCTCTCCCTCCCCCTCTCTACCTACCTACCTACTTTTTTTTGTAATTTGCCTCTTCAAAACCTTGGTGCGTCTTATACTCCGGTGCACCTTATACTCCGAAAAATATGGTGCATTTTGTTACCCAATTGATTCTAAATAATTTACAATGCTGCTGGGGAAGTAAAATAGTTACTGTTCTTTCATACTGCTTTAGAAGCTTGATTAGATTTGGAATTTGACAACAATGTAAATAAAAAGCTGTTTTATAATGTGTTCAAAGTGATCTGCTTGATGAGTACATGAAGTTATCCTTTGTTTCCTCTCTCTCTTTTTCTTTGTTCTGCTCACCATAGTCAGTAACACTCGGTTTATAGCAGCAGTTATTGAGCGACACGCCCATAGTCCTGAACGCAGACGCCGTTATTGGGGACGATCAGGAACAGAAAGCGATCATGGTAAGATCATAAGAGGCCGTTCATCTTGCTTGTGCTTACAATATAACATATTTTCTAAGAAAGTAATCCTGGGGCTGTTCTTCATTTAAAACAAATTTGATGCTTTCCATTCCAGGACGAGGCCCTTGCCAACTTTGAAGCTATTTTCATTTCATTCCTCTTCTTAGCATCTTAATCACTGATGTATCAACACTGATATATGAATATGTACCCTTACAAAAGCAAAGTTTTTCCAAAAATTAGTTTCCCCTCTTTTCTCAGTAGGGTAATTTGAAATGTATTTTAATGCTTGTCCCTTTAACTTTGTTCTATTTGATGAAGAATAACACTGGTTTTTTTTAATCAGTGTTTACTTTTAAGCCCATAGATACTAAGAGTTTATTTCTTGTTGCTAGGTTAAATCAAGCCTGGGTTAAATTTTAAAAGGTTGAATGCCTTCTTGGCTTACTGGTATGCATTATGATTCATAAGAAGATTTGTGACAGACAGAATTACTGCAAACACAGTTCTCCTTTGGTTCACATAGAAATAAAATGACTAAGGAAGAAGGATTTGGGCTTTTGTGACAATTCTTCCTAAATTAAAAAATAACTTACAACGCAGGCTGGGAATGACTGTTTTACCACATAATTGACCAATCACCAATCAGACTGGACAGTTGTTGCTAAATCTTCCATCCTCTAGCAAGTTGATGAGTCCACTAAGAGGATTAATATGAGGTTGGCATTTATTTATTTTTTTGCCAGGGCTGTCAGCTGTATCTTCGTATCACTTTCACTATAAATACAGTATGATACACTAAATGGACAGCTAGGACAGAATGAGAAGTTTGTATTTGATTTCCTGGAGTCCTTGAATCTTTCTAGATGCTCACTCCGTATGTGGCAGTGATCCCTGACTGAAACTTGCAGGCCCTTATAACTTTCATAGGACGGCGACCCTATGATATTTCTAGTTAATATAAACACAATATTAGAAAAGCAGAATGTAGAAAATCTTTTTTAAAGTACCCATTGACAAGCTTTATAATTTTAAAGAGAAAAATGGCAGCTCTACCCTAGCCAGACTTGAATGCTTTGATTTATTATTCAGATACAGAATTTTGTTCAATAGAACCATTAAAAATAAAAACAAGCAAACATGGAAATGTTATATTAATGTTATGCTTCTGTGGCAACATTGTATAAAAAGTATCATGCTTTAGGCCATAAGAGTATGTGTAGTCCTTGACTTATGACCGCAGTTGAGCCCAAGGTATTTGTTAAGTGAGTTTTGCCTCATTTGGCGACCTTTTTTGCCACTGTTGTTAAGTGAATTGCTACAATTGTTAATTTAACATCACAGTTGTTAAGTGAAACTGGCTTCTCCATTGACTTTGCTTGTCAGAAGGTTGCAACAGTCACATGACCCCGGGACACTGCAACTGTCATAAATATGAGTCAGTTGCCAAAGATTTGAATTTTTAATCAGATCAGTGGTGGGTTCCTACCAGTTCGGACCACTTCAGCCGAACTGGTAGTAGATTGGTGGCCTGGGTCACTGGAACAGGCAGCGACCCAGGCCTGCCAAGCCCCCGGTTTTCCAAGCAGTGCCCTAGGTGCCACCATCTTGTTTTTTTGCTTCTGCACATGCACAGAACAATTTTTATTGTTGCGCATGAAGTGCATGGGCGTGTACAAAGTGTCCTTGAGCAAACCGGCAGTAGTGATTGCCAGAACCCACCCTGGATCAGATGACTATGGGGATGCTGCAAGGTTGTGTGAAAAATAGTCATAAATCACAATTTTCAGTGCCATTGTAACTTCGGTCACTAAATGAACTGTTCTAAGGTAAGGACTACCTGTATATGAAAAAAAAACTAAATCACATAAATATTGGCAGTTGGTTCCTAATAACCAAGAGGTCAAACCTTGGTTGGTTGGTTGGTTTCCAACAAACACTTTTCACCGGAAGCTTAGACAATAATATTTCCTTGACAAATTTTCCTGTACATTACACGTGATTGTAACATTATTATCTGAAATAGCCTAATGCATTGCATAATTTCCTTTCCTCAGTATTTCCCTCCAAGTAACAGAGAAGCAGAGAGTTTAAACAATAGCCAGAGATTCGGACTGTGCTAACATTGGAATGTCTCTTTGAATGCCTCTTGGGGTTGTTGGCATTGTGATTATTTTTCTTTCGCTTACTTCCTTTTATTTGCAGAGGATTGGGCACTGTGGTTGAATCATTATACAAAGGTTAAAATGTTCATTAACTGCTGTTACTAGAATTACAGTCCTCCTTTCTGCTTTGCCATAATTACTTTGCATTTAATAACATAATAGGTGTCAAATTGTTTCAAAAATTTTGTTGAATTAACTTTAGGTGTAATGCAACTTGTTTTCCTATCACACTTTTTAAAACATTGTCAGCATTTGAGAGAAATAAGATCTATTAAAGCTAGAAACAACAACTGCAAAGAGTTCTGTTGCATAAAAGTAAATATGCCGATAGCTGTTAATGTCAATGTACAGTACTAAGTTGCCAGTTTTTTCAAACTGGCAACTTGAAGATATGTGGACTTTAATCCTCAGAAATCTCCAGCCAAGATATTGTTAACTGCATATATTTAATATAAGACTCGGTGTTTCCATACTTATAAATTTGCTGCACTTATGCAATTCAGCTAATTGCACCTATCCAATTGAATTTTGTAGACTTCTAAATTAGCATTTTTTACATTTTGTCAGAGTGTGATTTTTATTTTTTTATTTTGAAAATCTATTTACTCTTTCTTAATTTTACTAAGTACACAAACATATTTATTTACTTATGTTTCACATTTCTCAACCACCTTTCTCCTTCAAAGGGTAAAAAAACAATCATGAACAACCCATGAACCCTTGGGTCATCATTTCAGAGATCATTCTTTATCTAAACAGATAAACAGAATGACCAGGGGAATGAGAGCATCTTCTGACTTCTTACCAGCTTCTCCTTTGACTTTGTTTGTAGGAAGCTAGCAGGGAGCGTCAGGAATCATGATCATGTGACCGTGGCTAACTACATCAATGCTGCAGCGCCCACAATCTTGCAAATATAACTATTGTGAAGATCCTTGACATTTCAGTTAGACAGGATCAAATATTTTGTACATATTATTTAAGTTAGCAGATTTGGGGTAACTTGATTCAAAGATTTCTGTGCTATAATGCACCCTTTGGGCTAATTGAAGTTTACATATAGGAGAGTCATAGTAGCACATAGATTTTTATGGTACAGTTCAGCATGATGACGACATTCTGAATTTTACACATTCGGGGCATTTATTTTTTGCACTCTTTGCAGGGGTAGCTGAAAACCTCACAAAGTAGAGATACAATTGGCTGAAGTACACATTAGAATTCTGGATTTTAATGGTGCTGTTTCCAGTCAATGTTACCAATAACTAAGGCAGGTTAAAGCTTTACAGTATCAGCTAAGATGAAAGGAAGCTCAAATAAGTTATCCTAGGGGAGTTTAAATTACTATTTATTTTGGTTTTGTTTTCTCCATTATAACATCACTGTCTCAATTACAATATTGAACTAATTGTTCAGCAGATGCAGAACAATTTCTCTTATCAAAAAGAAGCTCTGTTCATGATATTGATTCAGATAGGTATATAGTAAAGTATGCTCCAATGTGGCTTCTTTTTCATAGATTGCTAGATTCAAAGTTCAGCAAAGAAGCCAGATTTGGGTTGTTAATATGGTGCTAAATGGATGAGGACCACTGCTTTCTTTTTTTCTGATTATTTTGCTTGTTGCAAGTCAACCATCGCTCTGATTTAGAGCAGCCCATCCTGTAGAATTAGGTTAAAATTACAGAGTGGTAGAAGAAAAGAGGAAAATCCCACTGATTAACAATATCTTTACAAAGGA
Organism: Rhabdophis nuchalis; assembly: GCA_039707465.1. Taxonomy (NCBI): domain Eukaryota; kingdom Metazoa; phylum Chordata; class Lepidosauria; order Squamata; family Natricidae; genus Rhabdophis; species Rhabdophis nuchalis. The sequence continues at coordinate 76,794,341 of CM077644.1, forward strand.
AATAAATGTCTATATTGGGAAACTACTTTATCAACTCAATTATTTCTATTGAACAGTTCTTAACTATGACAAATAAGTAAAACAAAAGTAATCATATAAATATGGTCTGTATCAGTAGTAAGCAATTGTAAAGCTATATTTAGTGGGACCATACATCTATTTATTTATTTGTATCCCACCTATATTATTTTTAAAAATTACTCAAGGCAGTGAACATACCCAATACACCATCCTTCTATTTTCCCCACAATAACAAACCCTGTGTGGTAGATGGGCTGAGAGAGAGAGTGACTCACAACTACAATAGGGACTGGAATCTTGATTGTTGAGCAACATGGTTGTTAAGTGAGGAATTGCATGACTGCTTTGTTCAACTACCACAATTGTGGCACTCTTAATTGTGGTTGTTAAGCAATCTTCCACATCATTAGGCAGATAGAGTCCCAGGTAAGGTGCACGGGATGCCTTGTGGTGTAAGGGAACACCTTGGAAAACACTGCTCAGGAACTGAAAATCCTCCATGCCCAAATGCAGGCAGGATTTTCAGCCCATGAATGGCTGAAAGCTAGTGGCAAGAGGCATCTGTTCAAGGCCTGCACCAGATGCCTCCCAAAACACCTGAGGTTCTCTACATTCCTTTCCTACATTTGTGCTCTCTGCTGGTATTTCAATTCCTTCTCATCTCTGGGACTGACTGAAAGACCTGCTGATCAAAAGAGTTCAGCTCCCCTCCATGTGTGGGAGGAAATTCCTCAGGTGGAGTTCATAAATGGATCTCATATCTTTAGGCAAATTTCCACTGGAGTAATCCAGTTCCCTTCATGTGTGAGAGAGAACAGATTTACAAACAGCACACATAAAATGGTGGACCAATTCTATTCACTGTGTCCACCAAATTGACATTGAGGAGTTTGAGGAGGTTGCTCAATATTATTTACACCTTGTTGCAGTAAATGAAGCTATTGAAGATAGATAATTTGTATTATCATAAAGGAAATTATTTGAAGCCTTTATTTATCTAATAAAAATCGCAAAATACTAAACAGTGCAGACAACTATTTGGTATGTTTTATGTATTGTTTCCAACATATACAAGGTTTACTGAATATTTATCTAGTTTATTTATTTATTAGATTTTTATTCTGCCTTTTATCAGTTAAAGCAACTCAAGGCAGTGAACAAACCTAATACTCCCTTTTCCTTCTATTTTCCCCACAACAACAACCCTGCAGGGTGGGCTGGTCTGAGAGAGAGTGACTGAATTACATCAGTCAAATTATCTCAGGCAGAAGAATTAAATAATAAATATGCAACAGCATTCTTTCCCTAATGCTCTGAGATATTTGTTTTTGTACAAAATCAGAAACCTCAAAGAAAAAATACAAAGGAAAGGAAATCAAACACTGTTTAAATATAACTTGATTTTTGATTGATTTTTCCTTCCTGCAGTGTGTTAAATTATGAGCATGAATGATAATTTCTAAGTATTATGAACATCATTATTCAAACTCACCCCTCTTGGTTCATGTGGCTTTGTTTTTCAGGCTACAGTACTATGAGTCCTCAGGAAGACAGCGAAAACCCTCCCTGCAATAACGACCCATTGTCAGCTGGCGTAGATGTGGGAAATCATGACGAAGATTTAGACCTGGAGACTCCCCCTCAGACTGCTGCCCTTTTGAGTCACAAGTTCCACCACTACAGGTTGCACCATCCCGCCCCCCATCATAGTCACCACTTACAGGCTGCAGTGACGGTACACACGGTAGATGCAGAATGCTAATGACTTTGAACCCGGGGGAAGAATTGCATCTCATGACACAGGCAGCAGGAGCCCAACCCATGTTCATCCTTGGTGCCAGGCATTGGTTTTGGTGACTTATCACGAGACTCATTTCAGACACAAACGTTCTCCTTCTAAAACATAAAGCTGGCCCAGGAGTGGAGAAGTTAAGGTGATGAATGAACCTGCCATAACACTCCGTAAAATGGAATAGTAGGAATGTTCGACCTCCAAGCACAAGAAGAAAGGTTTACGCAATAAACTGAGCATTTTGAACTCTTGTTAATCTGAGCCAAGAAAAGAGCTCAGATGAAGGCGAAGAAGATTTTGCTTTCCTTAACGGGAAGAACAGAAATTGTAGCCAGAGACAAAGAAGGTGCTGGATCTAAAAATAGCCATTGCCACAAGGTTTTCATTTGTGCGGGCTCCTTTTTTTTAAAAAAAAGTTCATTGCTCTTACAAATTATTGTATAGGCTCTAGGACAATGCATCTGGAGATTTTTAAATAAAGGATTATTTTTGTACTATTTATTGAACTCAAAACACTCATGAACTCTGAAAGGAAAGGGAGGGAATAAAGGCATCACAGACTTTCCGTGAATACAGCCTAAAGTTTTATTTGTGTTGGTGACGCTGTGGTTCTTAAGAGACTTGATATTCAACCCCCTTCTGCACCATGCTATAAAGGGAAAATGAAGAAATTGTGTGCTGATTTGTTTACATAATTAAAGGTTCGTTTCCATGGTCATTCTGTACACTATAAACATGGCTTGTTGTGTTTATATATCTAGTATCACCCTTCTCCACAATTTATATATATGACTAAAATTGTGTAGAAATGTGATACCACGTCTAAGCCGTCTTTAAGCATTGAAGAATCCTATTCTCCTCTCATTCTCCCATCTTACTTATCCTCCCTCTTGGGAGCAAAATTCGATTTAATATAGTAACAAAGCCATTAATGATTGATACATTGAAAATGCTAATTGTTTCCATTTTACACAATGGAAAATTTTCAGAATGTAATGATAAAAGATCTCTTCCTATTTATCTGGCGTCTGACACTGTTAGTTTTTCATTGGAGATTCATAACATCTGACCTGATGACACATGGACCGTATAATTCTAAGCTAGTTTTAAGTTGCCGTGTTGTTTTAAAGTGACTAAAATATTATGGGCACATCTTCGCACCGTGCATATGATAAACATTCATCTGTATGTAGTTTTTTAAAAAGTATCTGAATATTGCTTTAATAATAGGGTACTTAATAGTTATGTAAATGGTTTTTAACAGTATGGTAAAGTATGTGTGTGCTATCATGATGCCCTTTATACCATGTATAAAATCACAATTTCTAGTGGAATAAAATTATGTAAAGTATGGATTTATGAATTGCTTTTGACAGGTCCAAATGTAATTTGGCATAAAAATGTTTTATATTAACTTGGAACTCAGTTATATAAATTTCTTCAGCATTAGATATTCTCTCCTAGATGCTATCTTCATTTCTAAATATTCAAGCTCACAGATACTTTGAGAATAGCACTGGGGAGCTGTGTGTGAATTCCATGGTCTTCTGATATAAATGGAGATATAATTTGTACTCACTGTAGGAATCTTTGTGTGAACAGGATATGGCCTTAATGGAATTGATTAGAAAGCTGCTTTTCCCATTTGGTTGTGATGTTGTCATTTGCTTGTTAGTCCTTAGAATTAAACAAAACACTCCTAAAAGAGTTCAAACACAGCATGAATACACTCTTATAATAACTGCAGTTGCTGTGTTACGATAACTTTTAAAAAATTGATAATGTTGAGATTCAATTCCTTCAGAAACTAATAAAATACAGGGAAATTGTTAAAATTCCCAGGATTTAATAATGGCCGGAAGTAACTATAATAGAAAATGAACTACATCTGCATACAGTACATGGAAATTGGATAATACAGATTTCAAAGATTTTAATTTGTAATTGTCATTTTGAAAATGGATAAATGAAAACGGCTCCATTAATAATAACATTTACTGATCTTGAGTATGTTTTTTTTAAATACTATACCCTACCTAGAAGCATAACCCAGAACATTTTCTGTTGAATGAAATAGTCATAAAGGTTTTGCATTCTAACCATATTGTGTTACTGTTTTCACTTGGATTTTAAAGGCATCTGACCAGAATAATGGAACTCTAATATTTAGTCTATCTCCCTGGTCTGTCTTGACAGCTATTTTTGTATAGTGGTTAAAGACATGGACTGGATATCAGGTGACTGTCTTGCCTTAAACCAGGGGTCTGCACAGTCGGCTCTTTTTTTTTTTTTTAAATTGAAAAAGTTTTACAAAAACAATTTCCCCCTTTTTCCCCCTCCCCATACATGTAATATAAATCAAATACACTGATGACACTCAGTTGTACATATCCACCCCAAACCACCCCAACGATGCCATCGAAGTGCTGTCCCGGTGTCTAGAGGCCGTACGGATCTGGATGGGTAGTAACAAACTCAAACTCAACCCGTCCAAGACCGAGTGGCTATGGTTTCCGGCACCCCGGTTCAGCCAGTTAAGTCCAACACTGGCCATTGGGGGCGAACAACTGGCCCCCGTGGAGAGGGCGCGCAACTTGGGTGTCCTCCTGGATTCCCGGCTGTCCATGGAGGACCATGTGGCGGCCAGGGGGGCGTTCTATCAGGTACGCCTGATACGCCAGTTGCGCCCCTTACTGGACCGGGGAGCCCTTCGCACAGTCACTCAAGCGTTTGTGACATCCCGGCTGGATTACTGCAACGTTCTCTACATGGGGCTCCCCTTGAGGTGCACTCGAAAGCTACAGTTAGTACAGAATGCGGCCGCGCGGGTGATTATGGGTGCCTCAAGGCAAACCCACGTAACACCTCTCCTGCGCGTGCTGCACTGGCTGCCTGTGGCCTTTCGAGTGCGCTTCAAGGTGTTGACAACCATCTTTAAATCGCTCCATGGCTCGGGGCCTAGCTATATACGAGACCGCCTCCTGCCCCATACATCCCTTCGTCCGATCCGCTCCCACAGAGAGGGCCTTCTCCGGGTGCCGTCGGCGGGGCAATGCCGGTTGGCGACACCCAGGGGAAGGGCCTTCTCTGTGGCGGGCCCGGCCTTCTGGAACGACCTACCCCCCGACCTTCGCACTATCTCGGACCTCCGCCTCTTCCGCCAACGTCTGAAGACGTATTTATTTCAACAAGCCGGCCTAGGATAGCCCCCCGTTTCTGACTTTTTAAAAATAAATTATAATTTGGGAAGGTTTTTAACATGGGTTTTAGCACGGGTTAACTAATTTAATATATTTTAAATTGATATTTATTGTATTTTGTGGTTTTAATAATGCCTGTGCGCCGCCCTGGGTCCTAACAAGGAGAAGGGCGGGGTATAAATTTAATAAAATAAAAATAAATAAAAAACAAGTACTATACCCCCCCTCATCCCAACCCTTATAATACGAATTACTCACAAAATAGTATTATCCAGTTATCCCCATCTTCTAAACTAATTATGCAAATATATTTCCCTCCCCTGACCACCCTAACCCTCCCCCACCTCCCAATCCAACCCACCCCCCTGACTTCCACTATACACCACTCTGATAATTCCAAACAACCCAGATATTATCTTCTCTGTTCACATTATACCCCTTACATATCTCCTTATCAATCTACTCATTCTTGCCTAAAGTACCTAGTAACTACATAATACTTTTTTTTTAAACCTTATAACAAACCCATCATAAACACCCACACCTTCAACATTTTGGTTAAACATTAGAATACATACATGATAATTCTTAAGATCTAAATACCATCTATAAAGCATTTTATCCACCAATCCAACTCTTAATTGCCAATCTACTCATTCGTACCTAAAAACGATATAATATAATATAATATTTTTAACGCCTTATTGCAAACCCATCGTGAACACCCATACCTCCTAGATTCTCGCTTCCAGCATTTTAATTAACCATTGGGTTACATACATAATCTCCTTTCTTATACACCAAAAGAACTTTGTTCTTCAAAGAGATCTTTGTTCTTCGCATTCTAATTATTAAAACATTTTAATCAACACTGTAAACCTCAAGTCAAACCTTAAGTCATATAACCTAACACATTGTAGAACTTAAACCATATATCCTAACTCAAATTTGCATCCTTCCTGGTTCAAAAGGTTTGTTATTTTCCCCCCTCTCCATTTGCTTAATTGCCCACTTAGCAGCACAAAAGGTGTAAAGATTGCTCTGGTATTTGAAAAGAGCAAAGTTACGTTCTCTTTTCATAAAGGAAGCAGAGGTGGTATAGAAAGATTTCAGATCCTATCACAGGAAGGATGCAATGGATTGCAGCCATATATCTCCACAACAATATAAGATGCTAGAACATAACAGATAGCAAGTTTCTACTTAAATGCAGCAAATATGTGAAATAACTAATTTCTACTTCAATACATACATGATGATAATTTCTTAGGATCTAGATACCATCTATAAAATGTATTATAAACTTCTTCCAACAGATGTTCCAAACCAAAAACGTAATAGAATAACAACCAGATCAACTGCAAATGCTCTAGTGCTATATACCTTTTGCCTTATAGCTATGCCATTTAAGAAATTCAGGTCCCAAATTATATTCAACAAGACTTCTAAAGTTAAAATATATAACATTAGAGATAATAAACCTTGTCCAAATCCCATATCCATTTTTTTTTCTCAAGTCTTGATTAGAGAGTTCCGGTTCATTCGCTCGTAGGCCTTTTCCACATCCAAGAAAACCAGCATTGCCGAGATCTACGTATTTTTATCTAGACAATCAATTAAAACTATGAGTTGCCTTGCATTCTCCCTCATATATCCACCTTCAATAAATCCTACTTGATCATGATAAATTACCTCTTAAATAACTGGCATCAATCTGTTGGAGTAAACACCCATACCTGCTAGATTCTCCCTTCCAGCATTTTAATTAACCATTAGGTTACATACATGATGATAATTTCTTCGGATCTAGATACCATCTATAAAATATATTATAAAGATTCTCCCATGAATTCTATATCTATACAGATTTAGCTATGCTGGCTGGGGAACTCTGGGAGTTGAAGTCCACCAGTCTTAAAAGAGCCGACTTTGCAGACCCCTGCCTTAAACCAACTGGGTGTCTTTGGGCTAGTTTCTCCCAGTCCTTTTTAAAAAATGGCAAACCAGATTTTGGGGGGGGGGGGGGGCGGCTTGCATGCAGTTGTGCAGACATTGACCAGAACCAAGATATGGAGGCCACCCAAAGTTGGTCTTTTGTGAACTGTTATTTCCATGCGCATGCCTAGCAAGAAGCAGTCCCAAAGAAATTATCTAAGGAAATAGGAAGGAGTTTGGGAGGGGGGGGGGGACTTTCATGCAGGATCTTAGGAATTTAGGTGTCATTGCACAAGTTGTTTCAGATCAACTCCCTCCAAAAGCAGGAATGTGCATAAATATTTTTCAAGGTTACTTAAGAAAAATAATGCTATTTAAAACAGCAAGCATTTAATTCACCATTTCTTTCTATGCTTAGATGCTCTTCCAGTTGCTAGTAATGGTTCATTAAATCTGGCTTTATCTATACAATGATATACAATACTATACTATTTTTCACATTCCCCTTTTTATATTTAATGAGTTTTCTACTAGAAGCCTCCAGTGTGTCATACCATATTTAAATATATAAAGGGACAGAGTCTTAACTAATAAATATATTTTAAGGTTGTATTATATTTAAAATCTCCCCATAAAAATCCAGGTATCTTCTGGCTATTTACCTCACATATTCGATCACATCACATGACATATCGTGACTTTTTTGCCTTTGCAGAGCCGGGGTGGGCATGGCCTTCACATGACGAATTCGACCTGCAGTCCACCAATTTGACACCCCTATGTTAGGCGACCAGGATGAGTTATTTCAAAATTCTTGTGAGATAACAGAGAATGTATTTGATGCAGATAACTTTCATCAATCAGTTTTAACTCAAAGGCAAACATCATTTTCATATACATGGATTCCTTATTGCTTCATGGTGAAAACTAGGCACTTACTGTACAATAACACCCGAAGTAAAATAGCACCATTCAGTCTAAACTACAGCATAAATTTTTGATTGTTTGCTTGAGTAGAATGACAAGGTATAAAAATGTAAAAATAGTTTTGGTACAGGACTCCATATGTTTGCAGTTAAAATTGCATAAAATTTTATTTCATTAAACATGAAATCTGTCCCACATGCCACTTTTTGATTCCTATCAGCCTTTTATAATTTAACAAGAATAGCAAATCATGGCTTCATGTAACAAGGGACCTAAGCCAGCAAGTGGGGAGTGGGGTGGGAATGGAGGTTTCACAGTATCCTTCCCCTGCCACGCCCACCAAGCCATGCCATGCCCACCAAGCCACACCCACAGAACCGATAGTAAAAAAAATTGAATCCCACTACTGAGGTGGACATTCTGGAAGGAGAGTCCAGTGGAAAAGCTTGAGTATGGGGTCACTGTAGATTGCGTTGTCAACATTGGGACCCTCTGAAAGCCTTTCCTGCTAAATCTCATTGGTTGGGCAGATTGGTTTTGGAGGAAGAGTTCTCCAAGTTATGGAGACCCTAGCCAGTAATTAGAGTTGCATCCTGAAGCTGTCAGTCAGTGTAATTGCCACTGAAATGGTGTAACATGGATGAATCTAGTTCTCTCATAACTATTTGGACTGCTAAATGCTAAACCACCAAAAGTTTCTGAATAGACTTCAACTGCAATCTAATATAGAGGAAATTATAGTGAACTACCTGTTATGTGAATGACCACAACTGGCATGTAAGATGTAATTTTATGGAGGCATTCCTGGCCACAGCCTCCATCTGCTGTTCAAGCAAAATATATTAATTCGTATAAAAAATACAATGCATTAAATGGGAAGATATATTCTGTGTCAAAGTAGAAAATAATGAAAGTTATGCTGAACCATTTTGGATCAGAGCTTGGCAGAAACAAAATCTGGAGCATTTTGAATATTTGAGGTTTCAGCTGAAACAAAACCCATAAGAATTTGTGTTATTCTATGAACAATACGGCAAAGCTAGTGTCAGTCAAAAACCCGCTCCAAACATGACTTTTTTCTACTCTTACCAACCCCTCATATTGCTTCTACTCTAAAATCAGTTTCCTGAGCTAAATAGCTATACCAATTGATTGAATGAATGTATTAATTTAAACAAACATTTTGGTGTACAACAGTGTTGTTTTAATAAATCAAAGCATTTGAAATAGATATATTACCATAGTTTGGATTGGGCATGGACTACCCAACGCAAGTTGTTCTGTGCATCAAACATTCCTGTATGGAATTTTTTGGTCACCTCTAACAGTTACTAATTCATATTTGTCCTATTTTTCTATCATGCTTTTATGATTTGGCTAAGTTCTTGTTGATATGAATAAATCATTAATTTTCCATTCCTGTGTCTTGAGGTCCAACCTAACAATAATGTCTCTCTACGTGGCACAATGGTTAAGGTGGTTAGACTTCTTCAGCCATAGTAGTTCTCTGGCCTTCTCAGCTTAACCCACTTCATATTGTTGGTTGGGAAGAGGAAAAAGGTGGGGGAACAGAAATCTTTAACTCTTCTTGGTCTTTAACCATTTCTGCATATGCTATTTCCTCTGCATTTCTCCCATCATGGCCAACACATTTTCAAAGCAGCTCTGTGGCTCGCCAGCAGCTAGCAAAGCTAGTGGCAGACTCAGACGATGAGGAGGCTGGGAGGAACTTGGGCCAGTTCTGGAGTCTGGGGAATGAAGAATCGTCGGACTTAGTGAGGGTCGAGACAGCTGAGGTAGGCTAAAATGGTTTATTTCAAAACAGCAAGCAAATGCAACTATATACAGCAAGTACAGGCAGTAGACAGGGACCTCCATGCCTGACAGCTATTTATATTTCAGCTGTCAGGCAGGAGGCCAATCAGACAGCCCCAGCAACTCAGCTCAGCCAGTCGCGTCTCAACCAATCAGCCGTTACTGCTGTTGCTGGCTGTCAGTCGAGGACTTGCAGCCAGTGGTAAGTCGAGGACCAAAACAGGGAAGGCTCTGATGGATGCTCTGTGTTGGACACAAAGATAGAGCCAGGGCCGTCCGACATTTCCCAGCCACTGGAGAGACAGCTGTCTTTGGAGGCTGATATGAGTGAGGAAGAACAGCTGGGGCCTGTTCCAGCTGCATGAATGTGCAGAGCTGTTAGGAGAGGTGAACAACGGAGGACAAGGAGTCGACTCAGGAAGCAAAGCACACTTGGACGCTGACTGGCCCCTCCCTGTCTGGGGAATAAATAGAAGGAAAGGGGAGTGGTTGTCGTAGGAGACAACAGTTCATATTTCTGAAGGTTTCGCTCATTGTGTTTTGTGCCACAGAGGCTGCTTGCCAGAACTTAGTTTGCAAGTTGGGAGCTCACAGCCTTGCAATTATCGCAAAGAACTGATAGTTAATCAGTTAATCAGTAACTGTGACTGCAGTTAATTCTTTGAAGGACTATTGCCTGGACTTTTTGGTGGGTGAATGCAATTAATTCACAAGACGTGAAGATGGGTTTTTCACGACAAGGAGTCTTTTTCTTGCTTCTGCTAAGGCTGGGTCAGAACAGCAGCATCCTTCCTCCCACCTATTTTGAGGATAGTGCGAAAGCACATTGGATGTGTGGGGAAAAACCTGTAGTTGGTGGATACGATTTTCTTTTGCTTTTTCTGTCCTGCATGACAAAATCTGCTTCAGTGGAAATCCTAGAGAAGTCCTAAGTAAACCAGGAGTCCCCAATTGTTTCTGCTCATCAACCCCTTTCAAGGAGTTTCAGATTCTTTATCAACTTCCAAACATTTATTATATAAAAATAATTTAATCTGTAGTGCTTTGATTAATCGGTTTAATCAAAAGGTGATCAAATGACCTGAGACACTTCAACCATCATAAATGTAAAAAATGGTCATCAGCACCAATTGTAACTTTGGTCACTAAAAGAATGATTATGTCAAGGACTACCTGTAGACTTGCTGGTCTAAATTGAAGGAATGTTAAGATAATTATAAATCTATAACAATACCGGCTGTATACAATTAGCAGCTGTGGTAAGTAACTATGGTAATTAGATAAGGAACCTGTTTATTTAGGAATGTTACAGATTCCCCTTTATTTGATTTCGGAATGGACCAATGCACTCCAACTTATAGCAATTCCTGTAGAAAGAATTCAGCAATCTTTAGCTAATACAAACACACTCAATGTCTGATTGACTGTCCCAAAATACCAGTGCCAACTTCTATTCATATGAAGAATCCCAAATATTAATGTTAGTTACCAACAAGCATCTTGGTACATAAAAGGGATCCAATTTTATTTAACAATATTTGAACTACAAAGTTGTGTGCTTTTGTGTTGAAGTGCAGTACAAATGGCTAACTCATGATTTGCTTGCACCATAATTTGTTAAATAAGTGTCTAGGTTCTCACAACATACTTAAATCTAAAGCCAGTCAGCCAATTGTGCCTTAGATTCTTCTCCATTGCTGAGATGAAACACAATACAGTACACCAACTCGGAGTAGGCAGAAACTGTACACTGCTGATTTCCTATCTCACGTAACCTCCTCCAAAGTAGTGGTGACAAAACATAACAGATTTTAAACAGTTTGAGGTTGCCATGGCTGTTGTTAAAACAAGGGAGAAAAATATTCTTTGGCCACCTGTTAGGCTATGGATAATTTAATTCTTTTCACTCATGGCCTGGGAATGAAATGAAGGCAGGGTCAGAGGGACACAAATAGAAAAAAGTGCCAAGACATGCAGGCTACCCTCAACTTACAACCATTCATTTAATAACAATAGCCCTTGTTCCTTAACTGTTCCCTTCTCCTGGCAGTTCTGCACATGTGCATATTGGGAATAGGCACCGGCCAGTTCTTCAGCCCCACTGATCTCCGACTCTGAAAGCATCTGATAACTGTTGGACAGCTCAGAGCACTCATTCAAGCTTTCCCCAGACTCCAGGATTGGCCCATGTTCCTCCCCAACCTCCTCATTCTCTGAGTCTGCCACCAGCGCCGCTGGCCACCGGTGGGCCACAACAATCATCAATGCAATGACTGTGAATTTGGGCAAAGTCCAGAAGACAGTGGAGGACAGGCATGGTATGGTCCATGGAATCACAGAATCGGACATTACCAAACAACAAAAATTCACTTAACCATCTTGCTTAACAACAGATAATCTAGTCCCATTTGTGGTTGCATGTCAAGGGCTACCTGTACAGGTACTCCTCAATTTACAATCACAATTGAGCCCAACATTTCTGTTGCTAAGTGAAACGTTTGCTAAATGAATTTTGCCCCATTTTATGACCTTTCTGACCCTAGTTATTAAGTGAATTATTTTCAAGGTAGTGTCATAGTTGTTAAGTGACTTTGGCTTCCCCATTAACTTTGCTTGTCAAAAGATAATCGCATGACCCCGGGGATATTGCAACCGTCATAGCTATGAATCAGTTGCCGAGCATCTGAATTTTGATCAGATGACCATGGGGTTGTAAGTATAAAAAATGGTCCTAAGTCACTATTTTCATTGTACCGTTGAATGGTCACTAAGCGAACTGCTGTAAGTCAAGGGCTACATGGCTAAAGGCAAGTGATGTCTCATGGGCCACCAGTGAAAATGCCTGTTTGCCAGCATCTGTTTATTTCCATCTTCCTCTCCTAGGACAGTTCTTGAAATTCAAGAGGATTTCATTAGTTATAATGAATAAGAGGGAGATGTTGAAGGTCAGTTTTAATTCAACCTGTCACCTGATATTACCCAGAGGTTCTAACATGTGCGTTTGTTGTTACATGAAAACCTAACAATGCAGGCAGAGGGATCTCTTCACAGTTAGGGTAATATAAAATACTACATTACTTTACCAAGAGGTTAGAGGAACACATTTTTATCCCTGAGCTTTTACAGAGTTTGCTAAAATCTGTTTTCGATTCCCCAGAAACCCTGATTTCCCCTCCCCTCCCACAAATTAAATAACAAAAGAGAGAGGGGAGGTCAAAGTTTATAAATTTGTGAAGAAGTTCGCTCTCTATTTTTAACACTCTTTCTTTCCGAAGTGTTTAAAAACTCCAGATGTTTTCTTAGGTCTCGCAGGGCATTAGGGGACAAAAAGAAAAAAAGGCTTCGGAATAACTCTGTATACCATAGCCTAGTTGTGGTGAAACATTAACCCACTTTCGCTTCAAGGCGTTAGCCTCCCTCGTGGCGGCCCGCGCCATTCCGAGGGCAACGTTTTCACCCCTTATCGTGGCCATCTCGGTGGCCACTTCCCTCAACTGCCTCGGCACGCAGCTCTTAAAGAGCGAAAGGCGTAAAGCTCATTGGCCTGCCGACAGGATACCAGCCCTCCCCCCCCCCCTAGCCTACGAATCCAAAGTCCCCGGATAACTCAAGTGCTGGCTAGCGGGATTTCTAAAGGGAGGCGGGAGGCGCTTCATCCCTTTCGCAGGCGCCCGACGCGCGGGATCCCTTCGCCCCGCAAGCATCCCTCCCGGGCAAGAGCGAGCACGAAAGCGCGCCCAGGAACTTCAAACCCCGGGCAGGGAGGGCGCGCGAGCCCAGCTCTCCTCGCGCTTCCTTTGTGTCCCAGGCGGCCGCTGCTGACCACCGCCGCCGCCGGCTGCGGAGCTTTCCTTGCTCCTCCCGCTCCTCCCAGCCCGCCCTGGCTCCCCTCCCGCCCACCGGCTTCCCCTGCCCTAGCGGAGGGAGAACGTGTTCGCCTCTGGGCCGGCAAGATGGCGGCATCGGCGGGGTCCGGGGAGCCTGACCTGGGGGCGGACGGGGAGCCCCGCGCTCTCTCTCCGGAGGAGATCGCCCGCCGGCTGCAGAGCACAAGGCGGGAGCTGAGCAACAGGCGCAAGATTCTGCTGAGGAACCTGCCCGCCGAAAGCAGCAGCCAGGTGGGTGGCGAAGAGGCAGAAGCCGCGGCGGGGCAGAACAAGGCGTGGAGCCCCGGCGGTGGGGGGAGAGGCGGAGGGCCAAACCGGGAGGCGGAGGGGTGGCGGGAACCGCCACGGGGATCTCGCGAAACAACTTGGTGCCCCCCCGAAGTACAATTGCGCTACCATTCCCTCAAGTTTCCACTATGATGTTTGGGAATTATGACCCATAGTCCAAAGATCCGGACCGTCCCAGTGTTGGAAAAGAAACCTTGAGCACTTTCCATACTGAGTCGGGAAAGGGAGAGTTTTCTACGGGGAGAGATGACATCCAGACTCTCCCAGGTTAGCGAACCCGGTTCATTGATCCCTGTTAAACCCGGCTAGTCAGAGGGGCAAGTGCCCCTCATAGAAGAAGAGTCGTTGGTGTCCGAGTTCCTGCAAGCAGAGGAGGAAACCTTTGTCCTAAAGGTGCTTTTGTTTTCAAGAAGCAACTGGACTTTCTTGTTTTTCTTGGAAGACGTTTGGTTCCTCGTGCAAGAAGCTTCTTCAGCTCGGACTGGATGGGTGGGTGGGTGGGGGGGAGAGAGAAGTTGAAGAAGCTGAAGAAGCTTCTTGGATGAGAAGCAAAACATCTTCCAAGAAATACCAGAAAGTCCAGTTGACCCTTGGGGGGGGGGGGGAGCGCCTTATCCAGGACAACCATGGATGACTGAGAATCTCCATAGACATTGAAGAAGACTTTGGATCTCTGGAAGAAAAGATCAGGGGAGATTAAGATAGCAGCATGAGTAGGAATCTACTCATGAGAACAGTTAGGAAAAGAGCCTAACCCTGGAAGTCACAGATAGGGGAAAGTAGTCCTGTAGGTAGGCTGCACTTCGTAGTTCTTTGTAACCGAACTGCAGCTTGCCAAAGAAACTGTCTCTGCTTTAGTGGCAGCAAAACATACAAAGCTCTTGCCTGCTCTCTCTGTAACTATAGAGTTCTCTGGCAATAGAAGAGCAAGTGCAAAGCATTATTACTGTGGCTGATGGCAGAGTCAGCCCTGTGTTCAGGCTGGATTTGGCATTTTTATCACTCTCAAGTCCTTCCCAAGGATAGGCAGATGTTGCTGTTTGATAGCATTAAAGCTATCCTTGCAGGATGTAAGGTGTTCTAAGTATAGCTGCCATTTTTCTTTTTTAAAATAATAATAACTTTTCTTCTGTGTTTGGGGGCTTATACTGTATATTTTGTTGAATAATACATATAGGAGTCTTCCCTCCCTTTAGATTGAGACAGACATCCCATAAATGGAAGTGCAGTCAGGATTCCTGACTGCTAGAGTAGTAAAAAAAAGAAGAAGCAGCAAAAGGAAATACTTCTGTTCTCTTGTCTGGATAGCAGATGTAACCTATATCTGAACTTTTATCTTATTGAGTCTTTGGAAATACATCTTGCATGTACTCCTTCTCTCCAAATAAAGCATTATTTATGCTGTCTGAGACCATCTCTTTTTTTTTTCTAATTCACATTAGAGATACAAATTCTCAAAACTTCTATTTATTTTGTATTTATTTTATTTTTCATGAGTGAATTTATAGACTTCTTATAACTTCCCATTGCTAACATTTATCAAGTTTCTAGCTCCTAAATGTGATTTTGCTTCTATGTGGTTGTAAAATATATTGGTAGTAGAAAACTATTCAAACCTATGGGGCCTATCTGTACAAAAGAATTTCAGCCTTGACAGGTGCTATCACATTACAATTTGAAATTTTAACTTTCTTCTGTTATAGCTAAAAATTAAGTGTGCACAGAATCTTGGCACTAATGTCTTATTTGTCTCTATAAAGTTAATTAAATTACCGATGAACAAACATTTTGCTATTTCTGTGTATCTAAACATATGTTTGTAATTGGTGGTACATCTTTTCAGATGTAAAAAAAAATTGTCTTATGTTTAGAGAACATTCATCATCTCCATGAGCAGTTGGAGCAAATCTGCTTTTGTTTTTGTTTTTAAAAATAGTCTGTGTAGGTTGTACTAAGGATGTTAATCCACAACTTTTTCCTTCACAATATGAAGTGCTTGCACAGTTAAAACCTCAAGAGTGGTATTTAATTTTTATCCTATATAGCAAATGGCTTTTAAAAATCTCTTGTTTTGGAAGAGATTGTGAGAGGTTTAAAAAGCTTGAAGTGGGGAAATAGTTGTACAGGATATTCAGAATAAAGGTGAAGAAAAAAGTCTGGATTTAATAAATAAGATGTATCATGAAGGTTAATTAAGACAAAAATTGCAGTTAATTGTTCACTTTTTTCAGACCTTATGGTTCTATTTTTTACATAGAAAAAGGACAATTTCTATTTTTTACATAGAAAAAGGACAATTGTGAAGGACAATAAAGTATTTTGCGTAGTATTTTACACAGTACTATATTTTATTGTGACATTGCAAGCACCTAGGATGGAGCGTGTGGGTATAAGGTCTTATATCTTTTTCCATTAAGTACCAGTGGAGTATCTCTGTAGAGATAGGTTCAACATAAGAAATATTTCCAATGACTTTCATTTGTTGTAAACACTAATTCAATTAGCTTTTTTGCCTGACTTTTTAATATTGGCAAAATAATTATAAAAATATCTTATTTTGAATTTTCAAATTTCCATTAAAATTTTATATCCCAATAAACTGTTCTATATTCCCTCATGTGTTGGTCAGTATAGTTTAAATGTTATTTAGTAAAATATACATGCCAATGCAACTAAAATTGGTCAATTAGGTTTAGAAGACTTTGAAAAAAAACTTCATTTTTAGCCCTAAACAGAATGACAATATAGCACATTCTGAAGAGGAAGCACACAGTTCCCTGCTGATCTCAGGTGCTTAGGCTCATGAAATATGAAACTGAAACATTAAGCTATCTAAATTTCACTTTAAAGTTTCTGCTTTATGACTGCTGACACTTACAGGAAAACAATTTCAAAATACTACTTCAGAAATGGGAACCAGTAAAAGAGTTAGCCTGGCAGGATGTTAAACATACTGCATAGAAATAAAAAAAAAATTAAACCCTAAAGTTTAAGCCTACGATAAAAACTGACTGGGAAACTTTGGGCCTGTCACAGTCTCACCTAACCCAGGAGTCTGCAAAGTTGGCTCTTTGAAGACTGGTGGACTTCAACTCCCAGAATTCCCCAGGTAGCTATGCTACCTGGGGAATTCAGGGAGTTGAAGTCCACCAGTCTTCAAAGAGCCAACTTTGCAGACCCCTGATTTAACCCATCTCATAGGATGGTTGTTATGGGGAAATAGAGGCAGGGGGGTATTAAGTATGTTCCTTCCTTGAACTAATCAGTTTTTTTTAAGTAGACTTAAAATTAACAGCAGCAAAACAAACTATGTTTTGTCTGCATTAAAAAAAAAACCTAGCCATTATTGATATGACCCAGAGTACTATCTGCTTCCTGTCAAAGCGCAAATAATCAGATGATAATAGCAGTGAAGAATCAACACATTTTAGAACAATTCCTTGGAAAGAAGAATATAAAGATTCTACATCCAAAGAATCTTTTTAGGATCACTTCTTTCCAGCTTGAGAAGGGGAGGCAGTAAACCCACATTTCTTTCAGTAATCCTCTTTAAAAGACTTGTCTTCCTGCTGCTAATGGTAAGGAGAAGGCAGAAATCTGGAGCACAGCTGATGGAAAAGGAACGGATGTGGCTGAATCTCTGCGGCCCATGGCAAACACCTGTTGCCGCCACTGGTTGAAGCAGAATTTCATCATTGACTGGAGCTACTTAGTAGCTGTTTTAAAATATAATTTGACACAACAATTTTCCTGGGAAATGGGATTTAGATTGGAAATTGTAAAAAGAGAAGAGTTATTTGCCAAATGTTTGCATTTGTATTACCTGTGAGATCTGAAAACACTCATATGGCAATGTAGTGTATTCTTTATCAGGATTGTTTTCCTGAATATGGATTGAAACATTAACTAGAAATAAGAAGAAATAATTCAGAGCGAACTAAATCTTGCACTATTACTACACCATTTCAGATGATAGTTAGAATAACTTTATTGTCACTTTAAATGTACACTAACCAGCATACATTAAAATAAAATCTCATTGAATATATAGTTATGGCAAATACTGTAGACTGTTGTATCCTGTTATTTCAAAAGATATTTGAGTCCATCATATAAAATTTATATATTTTGTGCGCATGTGCGTGTGTGAATAAAGCAAGAGGAAGCCAGTCACAATTAGATATTGTGAGAAAATTGCTGCCCCCCCCCAAAGGTGCTGGAGTTGTATGTGTGAAGTATGTGCATATAAGACAAAAAGGAAATGTTTTTCCTTTTGTCTATATTGCATGATTGGTTCATTTTCCTTTAGCAGTTTTTGAACAAGGAAACGTACAGGGTTTTAAAAACAAAATCTATAACTATAATCTCATTGTACATAAACAAATAAGACAAGCCTATTCCTATTGAAATCATGACAATCCAAATAGATATGCATGAGATTAGACTGAATTCTGATGCAATCTTGTTTTAAGAGTGTCCCAAAGGTATACTTTGTGGCTGGTTTGTATATGTTTTTCATTTGAGAATTCCTCTGCTTTAATGAAATGCATGGTGGTTGGGGAGCACTAGCAGAGAAATCACCACATGCATATATATAGAAAAGAATCCCTATGGGTAGAACTGTCCAGAGGCTCTTTAAGGATACAGTGGCCCAGAAAGACCCAAGAATTTGACACTTATCTAGGAAAATTGGTCTGTTTAATAGTTAAATCCATTTTCCTCTCTCAAACACTCTAGATGACTTTGACCCTTTCTTGTTACAACCAGTCTTATAAGTTTGCTATGTGCATAAATGGAAGAAATGAAATTTATGCCAGGTTAAACTCCTAGATGGAAAATGTCACCTAAGTCTAAAAAACATAAGGGCAGGGAACAGACTGAAGCAACAGAAATGGGCAAAAAGAGAAACCCCCATCAACTGCACTATTTGGCCCTATTAATTTAAATAATAACGATTGCAACAATTTGATGTTACATCTTCAGTAAAGTACTTCTTTTTCTAATTCTGAAGAGTCGGGAATTAAACATATTCTTACGTTTTATGTTGAAATTGTATAATTCAAGGAAAGGACTCTTTCTGAGAATATGTAGCAAAACCCAGGAAGTTTCAGTTCTAATATAATCTTTATTAAAAATTCATTATTGTTGATTGAGGCAGAATACAAACTGATGAATAAATAAAAAAGAGTCTACTGAACCACGAGATGGGTAGCAAATAAAGTAGATGGTAGATGATAGATTAGACAGACAGAAGGACAGATAGATAGGAATGAACAGACAGATGATAGATAGATAGATAGATAGATAGATAGATAGATAGATAGATAGATAGATAGATAGATAGATAGATAGATAGATAGATAGATAGATAGATAGATAGGCAGGCAGGCAGGCAGGCAGGCAGGCAGGCAGGCAGGCAGGCAGGCAGGCAGGCAGGCAGGCAGGCAGGCAGGCAGGCAGGCAGAGATATGAATGGATAGGTAGGGAGAGAGAAAGAGAAAGGGAAAGTGCTCTGAGACACATCTAAACGACTACTTGGATTCTCAGAATGCAAAACAATGCTAAATGTTGATTCTTGTATAAATTCTCATAGCTGATTACAAAAATGTAAGACATTGTATAGTTAGTGTGGTGTTATGGCTAAAAGTGCTGAACCAGGATTTCCCAATCCAAGTCTAAGTACCCATTTGAACTTGAAGCTTGCTGGATGACTTTGAATAATTTATTTTCTCTCTGGCCAATCTATTGTTGTATGGATAAATTTAAGAAGAGTCCAAATATATTATCTGAATCTCTCATAGAAAGATGGTTATTCTTGCTACCTTGCAAGATGATGAAAAGTACCCTGCAATCTGAAAAGGTTGCTAATGGTCTCAAGGAAATTATTGTCTCTCAACTCTCTTTTCTGCAGTACAGAAAATACAATATTGACACAGCCAGTGTCTCCCCCTTGTCTTGTATACAGTCTTACTATTGAAGCATCAATGGCAGATAATTTATACATAGAGATAGGTAGTTGTATTTTTAGAATAATAGAATTTGAGATACCATAAATATCTATATATTGCTAAATATGCATTTAAGAAATGTTTGGAAAATGTTCTGTTTTAATATAGGGTTTTATTTTGGTTGCAAAAATCTTAATTATTACAGAAACAAATATAAACAAAAAATTGAGAAAAGAATATTGTAATACTTTATGAGTTGCTGAAATACAGTATTTGTATTATTTTATATCTTTGCTCATTTTCAGTATTGATTTTTTAAAAATAATTAAAATATTTGCCTCAAAAATGCAACGGATGGTCACTATTGCCCAGCTGCATTTCTTTAACTGATTTCTGGTTTTGATTCACAAAAGGAAGTAATTTTGATATTGCTTATCCTCTTATTTTCCTAGGGCATTGAGGAACTACACATAGTATAGCAATAAGTAGCACTCCAAGGCTCTTTGTATAGGATAATAATAATTATTGTATACATGCAATTTCTCCCTTTGTAGTATTTAAACGGTTTAGCTTTCAAATGAAAAAAAGTGGTTCAGTCTTTTTCCTGTAAGTTTTTTCCTGAGTGTGTCTATTAGCATTTAACATATTTAACTTAATACAATGTGTTTTATCCCAAGTGCCTGGTTAAGTAGCTCACTCATTGTTCCTTATTTATGCCACACACTCAGAGGCCACATTTTGTGGATTGCTTTTCTTTTATACCACTACAATAACCTTGATCTATGTATAAATGCAAAGCAATATGCTAATAATTTAAATGAGCAAATACATAAATAAATCACTGTTGAGACTGTAAAATGGGTAGAGCTGGACTTGTACTGAAGGGAATAAAGTCCACACCCTCATTCCCAAGTAACTTTGGAAATTTTCTTCTCCTTGTTCACAATAGCTCATGAGAATAAAAAAGTAGGTATAAAAATAGAATAAAAAGGAAGTATAAAATGTAGGTCGCTCTGATCAAGTATAAATTCTGAAAGTATTATTAAATATTAATAAATAATTTTACATTTGTGGTGTTTCTCCATCATCCATTAGTTAATATCCCAGTTTGTTTCAAAGAATATGAGAACTTTATATGGTATTTTTCTACAAGCATTTCACACTGAGATATAATCCCTGATTTCTTATGGTCCCTTATTTGGAACTGTTGAAATAACACAGGCAATCTGCAGTCAAGAGTTGGAGATTCTGACAGCTATATTTGTAAAAAAAATACAATGACTACCAAGCTGTACAACATGATTTAACTACATTGAGAGTTGCTGAATAGCATAGCATATTTTCCATGATCTAAAAATAAACGTAGCAGATAAGTGTAATGTACTTTGTTAATCCCTTTTTAAAATTTGATTTTATAGATGTCAGCTGGATATTATTTTATTTCATGGACTATTCTCAGAAGAATGATGCATGGCAACAAAAGCAGTTGTCCATTATGCAAGTTTCAGGCATGTCTTTAAATAGTAAATAGTTCATCATAGCATCAAGAAGCTGTTCTGTAATTGCCTTTCGTGGAAAGCACTTTTAACTCCTATCCTTACAAATAAGATTTCCCTTTCTCTTTTAAAATTCTTCTCCCTCATAGGAAATTGGGCAGGTCTGGTCGATTACTGAATAACAGCAGTAACATAGTATCACTGCGTAGATCCTCCAAAAAGCAGCATCATGTTTTATTAATGTGGCATTTGACAGCTGTTAACCGACGAAATAAGAGACCAGTGTTCAATTTGACTAAAAAGAAGATACTTGATCCTGCCATTAAACTACATATATTGAATTAGCAGATTGGCAAAACAAAAGTGCATTATGATCTTGGACTCAGGTTGTTCATTTATTAGTGCTGTATCTGGAGGCCTATGCATATGACCTTGAAGATGTGCATGTGTGTAGACCATATATACCAGCGATGGCGAACCTTTTTAGGCTCATGTGCCATAAGGGGGGGAGCGCAGGGAGGTTGTGTGCTGGCGTGCCGCACCCATAATGCAATGCGTGTGCCCCCAGTGCGCATATTCACATGAGAGGCCCTCCCCCCATTTTACATGCTTTTTTCACCCTCCCCAGGCTCCAGAGGCTTTATAGGAGCCTGGGGAGGGCAAAAACACCCCCCCCCGGAGGCCCTCCAGAGGCTTCAGGAGGCTTCCCTGAAGGCTCTGGAGGATTAAAAACGACCCAGTGACTTCCAGTTTGCTCGTAGTGCTGTTTTTAGTCCTCCGGAGCCTTCAGGAAAGCTCCTGAAGCCTCCGGGGGGCTCTGTTTTCACCCTCTCCAGGCTCCTATAAAGCCTGGGGAGGGCGAAAAATGGCTTTAAAAATGGCTGAATTAGCTGGCCAGCGCATGCATACGTGCTGGCCAGCTGACTGCCAAATGGCTTCGCGTGCCACCTGGCATCAAAGGGACTTTTAGTTAGTGTACATAAAAATGGTCATGTAGGCTCTAAGCTCTATCTCTACTAGGATGTGATACATGAAAAAAATGTAAGATACATTACTCTTTTGGTTGCACCAGTTTTCCTCTAAAAAATAATGTCACTAAGTTGTTACAGGTAGTCCTCGACTTATGATCACAATTAAGCCCAAACCTTTCATTACTGAGACACTTGTTAAGCGAGTTTTGCCCCATTTTATGACCTTTCTTGCCACAATTGTTAAGTGAATCACTTCAGTTGTTAAGTTAGTAACATATTTGTTAAGTAAATCTTAACACCTATGAGTTGCTTGTCAGAAGGTCACAAAAGGTGGTCACATGACCCCGAAACACTGCAATCCTCATAAATACATGCCAGTTGCCAAGTCTCTAAATTGTGATCATGTGACCGTGCAGATGCTACAACGGTTGTAAGTGCAAAAAACAGTCATTGATCACTTTTTTCAGTGCCTTTGTAACTTTGAAGGGTCACTAAATAAAGGACTGTAAATCCAGAATTACTTGTACTTCTCTCCAAAATTGTATATTGAGGTATGAATACTAACTTTGGAACTGCTCTCTGATCCATTTTTGCCTGATGTGATTTCTGTGTTGTGTCCATGATATGCAGTAAAATGTGTATTCTGATTGGAACGAACATAAACAGTTCTATTTATTATATAGAGAGACTAGTATAGATCTATTTCGAGCTTTTTAGCTCTCATGAGCTAGCCATACCCTTACTGGGATTCGAACCGGGGCTGTATTGCATATCAGGCAAGAACCTTTAACCATTCAGCCAGACCAAGCTTTCCCAATTGCATCAGCTGAGACAGGAGGATTAGTATCTATAATTGTTTCCACAACACCCTGTTAGGGTCCCAATTAAGGGAGGAGACATACTGTTTCCTTTCCTGCCTTTCGGCTCATCACCAGAGACCATCTAGACAGAAAGCCATGAGTTCTGTTGTGTGAATTTTTTTAATATGTGTGTTAGTTTTATGAGCTGATCAATATATATATATTAGATAAACAATGCTTTTGATTAAAGTTTCAGCTTTTCACTCTATACTTAATCTATAACAATACAAGCTAAGTCATACAACACACTCAGACAACATCTTTTATTTGGTATTGGTTTTTTAATGTTGCATAGGCTAATCAAATCAGGGTTTAATTTAGCATGCTGTGTAAACCCAATCAGTTGTCACTTATTCAGTAGATCATTGGTTAATACAGTGCATTTACCCAATCATAATTTGTTGATAATGATACTTGGTCATATCAGTACTTGGACTAGGTATTATTTTCCAGCTACGCTCTTATAATGGGATATATTCAAAGTACAGGTGGGTTTTAGTTATCATTGGAGACCGAGCAACTTCCCACCATTTTTTGGCCCTCCTTGCAATGGGACCAAGTTTCTTCAGCTTGCACATGTGGAAATTTGTATAATTCTGCCCATTCTTTGGATTGTTATCCAAATTAGAAACTATGTACAACATTTGGCTTACTTTTATAAACAAAGAATCTCAAACTACTGCAGATCAGCTTGTTTGGTTGCTTAATTAGTTGATTATTTTTTTTTTTTTTTTATTGAAAAAGTTTTATTGGTTTTACATTTTTTAACAGGATAGGGTAATGGTTACAAAGAAATTTTGAGAGCATTCACGTCAGAGTCGTCGGACCTTCCGAGACCTCAAAATACACATTAAAAAAGTTAACATAGAAAACATTTTCCATACCACTACAAGATGGAAGCAAGTACATTTACCTAAATTCTCCCTTCCATGCTGTCAGACATTCACAAAAAGTCCGGATAGAAATATTATACAAAATTGTTCAAGAAAAATCAAGGCAAAGTTATTTTTTTGATCTAAGTCTTTTGGCTATTGTATCTTCTTTCTCTCCTCCCTGGCCCCCCGCGGGCGGGGCCGTGACCCCCTCCGTCCCCCCTGGATCTTCCCCCAGGGCAGAGGAATGTTTTTTAAGAAAGGCTTCCGCCTCAGCAACTGTTTTAATCCTCACTCTTCCTCCTTCCCAGAACACCAGCATCCCTTCAGGTGTCATCCACTTGAACCAAATCCCGTGATCAAACAAGGTTTTAGACAAGAAGGAAAATTTCCTTCTTGAATCTCTAATTTTTCTAGGGATCTGCTTCAAGATAGTGACCATTTCTCGTTGATAAATTAAAGGTTTCTCTCTCTGCGCTTTCAGGACTTCCTCTCTGGTTGACCTTCTAACAAATTTCACATGTATCTCTCTAGGCACTTCATTCATCTTGGCATATGCAGAATTAATTCTATAGGCTAGGTCAATGTCCCCCCTGATCTCATCTTTGGGTTTTTGTAAATAGTCTGCTAAAATTGTACTCATAAGATCAGGTAGGCATTCACCAGATTCCTCAAGAACATTCTGAAATCTCAAAAAATATGTCATTCTTTCCATATCTATCCTAGACACATGCCCATTTATTTCCCCCACCTCATTAGAAACATTTTTAATCTCTCCCTTAGCCCCCTCCAGCCCCCCTCCAATTCCTCGGTCTTCTGTGTATTCTCCAACACTTGCTTCCGGGTATCCAATAGTTCCTTTTTAAAAGTACTATTTTCAGCCCTCTGGGCCTTTATTTCTGATATCAAAGTTTGCATAGAGATTTCAAGAGAAGCCATCCTTTGTTCCAAATTTACAAGTGCTGCTTCTTGTGCCATGGTTAAAAGTTAGAGTCACTGCCACCAAGATGGCGTTTTCCGGGTGGGGCTGGTGGAGCAGATCAGGAGCTCAGTTCAATTCAGGGCTGTGAAGTTGCAAACAATTCAGAAACCAAAAGAGACACAATTTCCCAAATCAGCAAATAGTAATAACGAAGGTATTCCAGAGAAGAAGTCACAAATCCATCAAAAGAAATTTTTTTTCAAAAATCCAGAGAGAGTCCTGCTTTCAAAGAGACGCTGGAAATTTTCCTTAGTTGAAATAGTCAGGCAGGGACAAAGAGAAGCCACTTCCACCGCCCATCTAGCCAGAGGGAGAGAGTAGCAAAAAAAAGAATTTTTTAAGCTCAGCCAGACCTAGAAACAATGTTGCAGAAAGTCACAATCCACTTTCCCTTGTTAAAGACCGTCCGGAGTGAAAGTTTCCGCTTTCTCTTTGCAGAGAAGCCATCTTAGCGTGCCGCTTAAATCCGAGGGTTTTTTTTTTAAAATTAAACACCCCCCTCCCAGTCCGTTCAGCCTGGCTGGCAGCAAGGAAAAAAAGGTGTTCTTTTAAACTCACTCCCTCTCGCAGCTGAAGCCTCGGCGATCCGCCCGACCTCTCCGTTCAGCCCTCTCCATTAAAGCGAATGGCACCGACAGCCGTTGGAGAAGGAAAAAAACCCCGCTGGCATGTTCCTCTCCTCCTAGGTCGCAGAGAGGAGCGCCCTCCCCACCGCCGTGACGAGGGCCGCTCCCTCTGAGCCGACCCTACGGGAAACCTCCGGTAACCGGAGAGTTTCGCCCCCCTGGGGGGGCAGAAAAGGCAACAAAGCGGCGAGCGAGCCCTAGGCTCGCCCGTCTCCGCTGGAGCCGGATACCGGAAGTCGATTATTTATTTTTTAAATGACTTCGGGTTTAACTATTTCTTGTTAGTAACCTGTTCGGTTACGATAGTTAGATTAGCAGAAAAGTCCCTCCTGAAGACACCCTCATGTCCAGGATCTCAGTATAGGAGAGGCCTTTTTATCTGTGACTTCCAAGCTATAAAATGTTCTTTCCAGAGAGATGCATTTAGCTCTCATATTCCCAGTATTTAGGACAGTGTTTCTCAACCATGGCGACTTTAAGTCCTGTGGACTTCAACTCCCAGAATCCCCCACTCAGCAGAGCTGGCTGGGGAATTCTGGGAGTTGAAGTCCAGAGGACTTAAAGTTGCCAAGGTTGAGAAACACTGATCTAGGAAATGATCAAATGGCAGAAATGTATTTCTTTTATCAAACTTTTGTTATTGATGGTATTGATTTTAATGTTGTTTGTACTGATTCTTCTTCTTGAGTGACTTTTAATTCGTTATTTATGTTTTTAACTATTTGTTCAATTTTAGCACAGTCTTATTGATTTAATTGTTTTTTAAATTTTGTATATTGTGTGGGGTTTTTTATCTTTCTGTGCACCGCCCTGAGTCCCTTTTGGTGAAAAGGGCGGTATATAAATTGAAAATAATAATATAATATAATAATAATAATAATAATATTTAATATTTGTAAACCGCTCCCTCTCCCCATAGGGACTCGGGGCGGTGCACAGGAAGAATAAAAAACAATAAATATATACAAACATTTCTTTAAAAAACAAATTAAACCTAAACCTGTGCTAAAATTCCCCATTAAAACTAAGCTATACTAAAAAACTTCCCAATAAAACCCCAGAGACAGAGAGACTATCCTAGGCCGGCCAGACAGAAAAGATGTGTTTTTAATTTAAGACGGAAGGAGCGGAGGTCCGTGGTCGTCCTAATGTCGGGGGGAAGGTCGTTCCAGAGGGCGGGGCCCGCCACAGAGAGAGCCCTTCCCCTGGGTGTCGCCCGCTGACAAAGTCTAGTGGACGGCACCCGGAGAAGTCCCTCTCTGTGGGAGCGAATCGGCCGTGAGGATGTATGAGGCAGGATCCAATCCCGCAGATAGCTAGGTCCCGAGCCATGGAGCGCTTTAAAGATGATAATTAACACCTTGTTAAATAAAGTAAAGTAAAAGACTGAAATATTATAAAACTGCTCTGAATGCATATATAAGAAAAAAAACATGGTGTAAAATTAATAAGAAATAAATAAATAAATAAATCTGTACAAACTGGTACTTAAATACGGACCATAAGGGGGCACATTTTTTGAAACATCTCAAATTTAAAAATTCCTAAGAATAAAAATCTAGCATAACTCTTGCATTTGATAACATTTAAATGTGCTTCTAAAGCTGAAATCATGCTTTTACTTTAGTGTTCTATCTTTTCTTTTACTTTAGTATTCTATCATAGTTTCCACACAGTCATATTTTTGCAGGTGAAAACCTATTCTCAACTCACCTATCCTAACCTCATTCAATCCAATCTAAATCCAATCTAACCAAAATACAATTTATTTTGATAACACTGTTGAATAATAATAATAATCTTTATTGTCATTGTAAAAATTAAAATAAGAAAACAAATCAGTTTATTTGTATTCTGTGAACTGCAACTACTATTGATCAGGTATATCCTTTTAACTGATGTCCCAAAAATGCTTTTTCAGGAGGCAACTGAACTTTCTTGTTTTTTCTTTGAAGACATTTCGCTTCTCATCCAAGAAGCTTCTTCAGCTCTGACTGGATTTTGGGGAATGGAAGGATTTATATACATTCCCCACTATCCTATCAGAGCTGAAGAAGCTTCTTGGATGAAAAGCGAAATGTATTCAAAGAAAAAACAAGGAAGTTCAGTTGCCTCCTGAAAAAGCATGTTTGGGACAACCATGACCTGGATGATAGAATCACTACAGACATTTTAATAGATATTCCCTGTCATTTTCTCTTCTGGAAATTGTTGCACAAGTTTTCCAAATGGCCTATCTTAAGTGTAAGATGTACAAACCTCAAGATTACTAATTCATGTACTATAGATACTTGTGTCATTTCAGTCAAATTGCAATCTACACAATCTACAAAAGCAAACATGACCAAAACGGCATATAACATCAAGAAACCACAACCGTGTAGCAACTGACTTTAGGATTTCTAGTTGCTAAAACAAATCAGGAAGCACAAGAGTATCAAACAACTTACATTGTTTGGCATGAAAAGTATCTGGTGATAATGATAATTTATTCTGATGGAGTTTCATCAAAGAATACTAAACAGCTTACTGAGCCATATCACTTTACCAAAATAAGTCACCATTTATTAACCAGGCTATTTGCGTTTTGACCTCTATTAAAACAGAATATATAACATAAAATCTTAATTCAGTAAAGACATACCTATAAGGTATAAAAAGAGGTGGTAGCCAAAAGACAATTCCTCCATTTTGCAACCCCCAAGAGCAGCCACAGATTGCTCTGTGGCAAAAGCAGAAATTTTCAGCACTGTAATTTATTAGCAGAAAGTGAATAAGAGACAAAACTTCCAATCCTCTACAACAGGGGTCTCCAACCTTTGCAACTTTAAGTCTGAAGGACTTCAGCTCCCAGACTTCTCTACAACACTGATGACATGTGATAAAATCCAAGCACATATTTATTGCTTCTTTTGACTAAAGGATGGGATCCAGATTATTTATAAGATGGTAAAATCTAACTATCAAGTAAGGCTGCTCTACAGTTTACTATTTTTTCCTTCCTGGGCTTCAGATATATGTTGGATCTCATCCAATTCATAATCATACAAACTAACAAATATAAGAAAGATACAAATTTTGAAATGACTGTAACATTTGAAATTTTGTATTCTTGATAGAACAGAGTGCTCTTTGTTCCACTTCAGTGGAAGCTGAGTATCAAAGTCAGTTTTGACTGTTGTTGTTGTTGTTGTTAGTTGTGAAGTGTTGTCTGTCCTATCATGACCCCATGGACAACATTCCTAAAGGCCTTCCTGTCCTCTACCATCCTCTGGGGTCCATTCAAGGTCACGCCTACTGCTTTGGTAACTCCATCCAACCTCCTCATTCTCTGTTTTCCCATTCTTTTTTTGCCCTTAATCGTTCCCAGCATTAGGCTCTTCTCCAGTCTTTCCTCCTCATTAGGTGGCCAAAGTATTTGAGTTTCATTTTCAGGATCTGGCCTTCTAAAGAGCAGTCAGGGTTGATCTCCTCTAGGACTGACTGTTTTGATCACCTTGCAATCCAAGGAACTCGCAGGAGTGTTCTCAAGTATTGTTTATCTTTAGAGATTAACTGGATACACTCAGTTACAGAGCTGTGGGTACACCATTGGAAAACATGAAGAACCAGGTTCACCGTGGAGAAAATTTACATGGTTGCTAAAAGGTAATACTGACCTGATGGCACATAATTTGTCAGTCAAAGACTTTAAAGCTCCAACCCAACCCACATAAAAAAGACAGATGTTTTAACGGTTAATATGATTGACAAAGACTAGAGAGAACTCAAACACATTAAACCACGGAAACTCATCTGGTGGATTTGCATTAGTCATTCTTTTTCAGCCCAGTCTTCCAAAACTTCTAATGTTGGTAAAATGAAAAAACATACCCCAGTTGTCTATCTAGAGAAATGTAGAATGTAACTCCAGTAAAAAAGTAATTAAAAAAATAATATTTCTTCTAGAATTATCTTAATATTATCAACATGAGTATGCTAATCCCATAAATTGCAATAAGTACACCAGTCTATATAACAATAAAAGTGGTAATTCATAATGGAATAAGTGTGACTTATATGAATTATGTACTCAGTATAAAATCAATATTTATCTGGAAGCCTAACCCTGGAAACTGCAGCATTGAAATGTTTTTCTCTGCTGGTCCTTTTCTTATTAATACACTAGAGGAACAGGATGCAGATGCTAGTCATTGTATTCCATGAGGATTTGCACAATACAGCTAATTATAGAGGAGAAAAAATACTTTACAGCAGAAGAGAAAGTTAATAGAAATGGGGGGAAATGTTCTACTCCTATGCAGCCTTATTTCACAATAGTAAAAAGCAGGTTTTCAAAATTCAATGCTGATGTGTCAAACGATGTTAAATTCTGGTAGCAGATGTTATGGCAGTTAATTGGCCTGAGGTTTAATTTCATATATTTCATGGAACATGAGTGGTTACGTTTAGGTTTTGAGGATTGGTATTTCTGGTATTCTCTTTCTACAAAGAACATGTAATGTAGCTGACAGAAAATATCACCGTGAGGAAATGCCTTTCAACTTCAAAATTGTGTTTGAAAGCTAATCTTTGGCAAATGTTAACATTTTAAAAATAAGATGTAATGAATTCTGCTGTTCAGAAGGCCCTGCTTACTGCTGAATTGCATCATGCTCACATTGATACTTAACTAATATTTTCTGGCAGCATGTCTCCAGAATAATTTTTACCTGGAATGTTTTCAAGTCTCTAAACTGAAATACAAAGAATCATTCTATTGAGTTTCTATTTAATCATGCATTGTTTTTCTTTTAGGAAATCCATGAGTTATTAAAAGACTTTGAACTGAAGTATTGCTATGTGGACAAACATAAAAGAACAGGTAAAACTTGCACTATAATAGTTATGCTAATAGATTTGGGTATTTTGATTAATTTTAGATTTCACAATTTAATAACAATTTAATTTAATAATAATGTAATTAAATTGTTGCTTCAGTTAATTTATTTTATTTTTATTTATTTCGAATTTCTATACCACCCTCTCTCCCAAGTGGGACTCAGGGCGGTGCACAGGAATAATATAAATATAAATATACAAACAATCAAATAGATTTAAAATTGAATTAAATAAATTTGGCCTGTGCTAAAACATAATTTAAAACCAGTGTGCTTATGTGTGTGTGTGTCAGAAACTGACATTTACCTCATATTACTTTCTTGCACAGATTCTTTTCTTAATATGCACAAATCGTATTGTACTAGTTTGTTTGAATAATAAACAATGGCAAACCGAAAAAAAATATTTGAGTCAGTCTAACATGATTAAATCTGAAGATATACTTTTACATAAACATTACAGTGAAGAAATGTATAATTACTACTTTCTATTTTGGATTTGAAAGGGGTTAGGAAATGTTGGAAACCCTATATTTTTTCAATTAGGGGCAATTAGTATTTATTCTACTAGCGATCAGTTTAGAAATGCATATTCATAATTCTTCAGTATAAATAACTTGAGTGTGCAAAGCGACCACTGAAAAGGAAATGCTACTAGCAATTATTATTGATCAAATTTATATAGTTGCTCACCTCACCAAAGGCAAATATTTCCTCTAAATTAATGTCACATTGAATTTTGTAATTACTAGGCCATTAGTGTGTACTATCAATGCATTTTAATCTTTGTTTAAAAAATTAATGAGTGACAATTCATTTTAAAGTGCTTTTTCATTATTGACACATGAGAATAGAATTCAATGATGGTTAAAATGGTGTAGGCCTTCTACAGTTTGGAGGCAACAACTAGATGAAACTTAGGGGAATTGTAGTTCAGAACTTCTGAAGTGCAACTTACTGGCTACCATTGTTAACAAATTAACAAGAGTTGTTATAGTTGAACAATTATGGTGGGTAACTTAACTATCAACATTAACTAAGATTATTTTTGTAAACTGCCCTTGTTGACTTTTTGTATAATACTATGAGTAAAAAATAATTTGAATCTATTTGTTTAGGATAATATTAGGTGTCAAGGCCAATCTCTACAAGAATCCTCCTCCTCCTCCCTCCACCGATTTTTTAAAAAACTCCTCTCTAGGGGACATAATAGATAGCAGGGATGGTGTTTTATAAGAGATGTGATGGAAATGAAAAATTGTTTGATATTGAAAACCTTGTCTACAATCCAAAATATGCTGTCTGATTTGGAGTGATTCTTCTTTCCCATTACATTTCCGTAAGCTAGAGTTTCTCTTTATCTCAAATAAACCAGGATTGTATATAAATGGTATACAGGTATATAGTAGTTAAGGCATCATGCTAGAAGCCAAGACACTGTGAGTTTGAGTTCCGCTTTAGGCTCAAAGACTGACCTTGGGTCAGTCACTTTCTCTCAGCCCTATGAAGGAGGCAACGGCAAGCCACAATGGCAAACCTTGCCAAGAAAACTGTAGAGACTTGTCCAGACAGCTTCCGAAAATTAAACATGATTAAATGGAAGGAAAAAAATGTTTTCCAGGATGAAGACTGTGTTTGGTCTTTGAGTCACATATTGGGGATGAATTCCAACAAGAATGCGAATAAGATTTTAAAAAATTAAATTGAATTAAGTAATATTAGTATGATTGCTTATTGGCTGTTCTTAAAATATTAAGACTTGATTAGAATTTAGAAGACCTCCAGAATTCAAAGGTAGTAATCTAGACTAGGAAGTTGAATGAATTGTGTATTACTGTCAAAAAAAATTATGCATATGTCCACATAGCTGTTATGAGCCTTTATTAAAAGAAGAACTTCCTACATTTTTAAATTTTTCTTATGCTATATTCAGAAGTCATTTTAGCTATAACTTTGAAAGGACTTAGAGGAGTCGGTTGCACAGCTCTGATATAAGAAACTTGCCTTTCATTGTAACCAGTTCCTCTACGAGACTTCCGTTTATATTTTATTTAGTAAACCTCTTGAGTAGACTAGAGGATAGTATAACCTTTGATTATGCAGGCTTGAAAGAAGATGTTAACATTCCTGATTCTCAGTAGTATCTTCTTACCATTCTATTTTGCTTCCAGTTGAGTTTTAGTGTTCAGTAGAAACAGATGATTAATAGGCATGCAAAAATAAAAGATGTTTTTTGGTTTTAAACAATAATCCTGCAACCAGAGCTTCCTGGAATTGAATTTCAGGAAAAGTCTGATCGAAATATGATATGTCGGCAATAACTTTAAAAGGTTATATGTGCTAGGCAACGCGTTTACCTTCCAATGACATCATGCCAGTTTTTAACCAAACGTAATAAGGAGGAATGTATACCTGGGAAGAAAGAACAGACTTTAATGTTAGTTTAGAATTTGGTTTATTCCTAGAATTTGCCTGACAGTATTAAAACATATGAATATAATTTTATTTTAAAAATCAGCATTGTTTTTTATAACTTTGATTGTAAAAATGTCATGTCATAAAACTGCAAATTGTACATTTTTGGCCAATGCAACAGTCATAGAAAAATATTTTCTTTCCTTCTTCCATACTGTGACCCACCCCCTATCCCATGTATACCTCCCATGAATTGAGGTGGTTCCATCTCTTGATCTTCTGGTAGTTTGCCAGGAAATTATGGGAAGAGTAGCAAATCCTGAAAAAGTCCAATGGAGAGGATCTATCTGAGCCAAGTGAAAGAAAATGGCCAATATTGTGAATTTGTAATACTGATTTTAAATTAAGAAAAAATACAATTATAGAGTTATATGTTATGCCTTCTGTATATATTGGAGTTTCACAAAAGTTAGTCAACTAATCTTTAAGAAATTATTGGGCTTTTCTTAGTCCAGGAGCAAACAAAAGAGTTGTGTCAGCACAGTTGAGGGTAAAAAAACAGAAGAAAATAACACTACCTTTCCTAAGTCATAATTGCTGAAATGAAGAGGGCAGGGAAATGGGGTTTTTTGTGTGTGAAAGGGTTGTGAAATAATATCAGTTTCAAGACACCTTGGACTTAGAAACCACAAGGCTTGATAGTTTCCAAGAGCTTAAAACCTGCCCAACCTGATCATGGAGTTTACATAAAAGTTTTGTCTGATTTGCTGTTTTTCAGCTTTTGTTACTCTGTTGAATGGGGAGCAAGCTCAGAGTGCAATACGGCTATTTCACCAACATTCCCTCCGAGGAAAAGAAATATCACTGCAGCTTCAGCCAACCGATGCCCTGCTC
The DNA here is from genome assembly GCA_039707465.1 of Rhabdophis nuchalis. Classification (NCBI taxonomy): domain Eukaryota; kingdom Metazoa; phylum Chordata; class Lepidosauria; order Squamata; family Natricidae; genus Rhabdophis; species Rhabdophis nuchalis. The sequence goes on from CM077644.1 coordinate 76,828,150, forward strand.
TGTATTACCAATTTGCCCCCTTTCTATACGTTGCAAGAGTTTGAAGAGCTAGTGCGACCTTATGGGAATGTTGAGAGACACTTCTTGGTATACAGTGAAGTCACGGGCTATTCCAAGGGCTACGGTTTTGTGGAATATATGAAAAAGGATTCGGCAGCAAAGGCCAGGTTGGACCTTCTTGGGAAACCATTAGGTGAAAATGTCCTTTTTGCGCAATGGATGGATGCTAATCAAATAACTGCAGAACTCATACATTCAAAGTGCCTTTGTGTGGAAAACCTTCCTATAGACTATACTGGTGATGACCTCTTGCAAAATTTCTCAACTAATTATAAGCCTGTGTTCTACCAAGTAAGTAAAATGCTTTTTCTTCAAAGTGAAAGCTGATGTTATGATTAAACACGTAGCATTGATTTTTCCTTGATTTGCAGATTAATATGGTCACATTAATGAGTAGTTATATATTGTAGTTCTATTAATTAGATTTGACAATGATTGCCATCTATAGGTCACCTGGAAATTACATAAATGCATATCTCAACTAATATGTCATTGACATAATTGTAACTTATTTAAACATATATAAAATTGGTGTTCAAGAGAAACGTTAGGAATTTTTAAAAATTAAATCTAGGAAAATCTAAAGTTCTGAGGGATGGAGTAGGAAAAAAAGCTTCTTCATTGTATCACAATATTACATTTGCAAAATTTTTAATATGTTTTTTTAATTATTTTTGGCACTCACAGCACTGCACAAAATTGTACAATGATCCCTTCTTCCTGAAAAGTTATTGATCCCTTTCTTAAGATACAGTATGAATTTCCATTAAAAATATACTGGGAATCATAACTGGAAGTTTTTCCATCCAAAATGAGTGATGGGAAATGCTAGCTTACAAAACCCAATCATTTATGTCCATTTAAGGCAGTTCCTACACATAGCCAGTTTTTTTCCCAATTTAGACCATGCGATCTTTTTCCGGCAGAATAAAATTTTATTGCAGAATAAAATTTTATTGCAGCTAGTGCTATTTATTTTGTTAATAAATTATATGGTTAGGAACAAACAATTGGACAAGGAATATAAATGTTATTCTGTTAATTGCAGTATAATATTAAGGGTTAACAAGTGAAGTAACAAATCAAACTCTCATTTATAAACAGGTTGGATGTGACCAGGCTTTGATTTACCAAAAAAAGCAATGCTATTTACTGTATAACCACTTGCAATACCACATAGTGTTCCATTACCATGACTCAGAAACTTTTCTTCAAAAGCAATATAATGCAGAAGGGGGCTAAATGTTAGGCATAAGGAATTAAGCAATGGTGGGATTCAAACAATTTAACAACCGGTTCTCTGCCATAATGATTTCTTCCAACAACCAGTTCACCAAACTGTTCGGAAAGTTAACAACCGGTTCTCCCGAAGTGGTGCAAACCGGCTGAATCCCACCACTGGAATCAAGACTAACTACAACAGAAAATGTGAAATTAAGCGCCCTTTGGAGAAAAAAGAATAAGGAACGTAATCATACCATAGAGTAAATGAGTGCTGTCCAAAGAAATCGAATACTTCACTGAAACCTAGGAAATTCAGGATAAATATGGAGAAGTGCACCTTGATCAGGATAAGTTAGAAATAGTGAAATTCCTTGCTATCTTCTGGGACAAAACTTTGTGGTATCTGAAGCAGAACATCCAGCTTCATCCACAATTTTGTTCTATATAGAATCAACCTTGTGAACTCTCAAACTTCCTCTTTCCACTATGTATTCAAGTTGGACAGTGATTAATATGTATTTATATGTTAGGGTGTAGGTATATACATATGTATGTATATAGCATATCTATATGTGTGTTATGTATGTATACATTTCTGAGAGCAGGCAACAGAATTTCATTTTTAGTTTATGGTTTATGGTTTCTTAAATTTGTATACCGCCCTTCTCCCTTGCGGGACTCAGGGTGGTGAACAGGCATCAATAAAAACATATAAGAACATCAATAAATAACATACTTTAAAATAATATTAAATTAAATTAGGGCCCGTTCTAAAATCCAAGTTGAATAAAATATTACATGGGATGTTTGGAATTATTAGAGTGGTGTATAGCGGAAGTCAGGGGGGTGGGTTTGAATGGGAGGTGGGGGAGGGTTAGGGTGGAGGGTGGGGAAATACATATGCATAATTAATTTAGAAGATGGGATTAACGGGATATGGTTATGTTTAGAGAAATTTATATTATGATTTATATATGTTCAATTAATTTAGAAGATGGGGTTAATGGGATATTCTTATTTTAAGAGAGATTTATATTATGATTGTTTGGAGGTGAGGGGACACAATACTGGAATGACAAATTAATTTTAAGACAGGGGGAGGGGAGGGGGTATAGTATTGGTATGTGATTTATATTATATGTTGGGGGGTAAAAAGGGGGAAAATTGGTTTGAATAAAACTTTTTCAATAAAAAAAAAATCCAAGTTGAATAAAACCAATTTAAAATAACCAATTAAAAGCTACTAAACCAGGCCGGCCACAAGGAATAAGTGCGTTTTCAGAGCCCAATGGAAGAGGCACAGGCCGGTGATCATACGTAGGTCGGGGGGTAGGTCGTTCCAGGGGCTGCCACAGAGAAGGCTCTCCCCCTGGGGGTCACCAAGCGGCATTGTTTGGCCGACAGCACCCTGAGAAGGCCTAATCTGTGGGAGCGAACTGGTCGGTGGGAGGTATTTGGTAGCAGGGGATGGTTTTGCAAGTAACCAGGCCCCGTGCCATGGAGCGCTTTGAAGATGGTTACAAGCACCTTGAAGCGCACCCAGAAAGCCGCAGGTAGCCGGTGCAGCTCGCGCAGGAAAGGTGTCACGTGGGAGCACCTTGAAGCTCCCAGAATATCCCACGCGGCCACATTCTGTACTAACTGGAGCCTCCGGGTGGACCTCAAGGGCAGCCCCATGTAGAGAGCATTGCAGTAGTCCAGGCGGGAAGTGACGAGGGCATGAATGACCGTGCGTAGAGCATCACGATCCAGAAAGGGACGCAACTGGTGAATCAAGCGAACTTGATAAAAAGCCCCCCTGTCCACGGCTGTCATGTGATCGTCTAACGACAGCCAAGAGTCCAGGAGGACACCCAAGTTGCGAGCCCTCTCTGTAGAGGCCAGTGATTCGCCCCCAATGGCCAGTGATGGAACCAGCTGGCTGTAATGTGACTCTGGGAGCCACAGCCACTCGGTCTTGGATGGGTTGAGTCGAAGCCTGTTTCTCCCCATCCAGACTCACACGGCCTCCAGACACCGGCCCATCACTTCGACGGCATCGTTGGGGTGGTTTGGGGTAGAAATGTACAGCTGGGTATCATCAGCGTACTGATGGAATTCTACCCCAGAACCACAGATGATCTCACCCAACGGCTTCATATAAATGTTGAACAGGAGAGGCAAGAGGACCGACCCCTGCGGCAATCCACATGTGAGGTGCCTTGACGTCAACTTCTGCCCTCCTGCCAACACAAATTGCGACCGGTCGAAGAGGTAGGAGGAGAACCACCGCAAAACAGTGCCTCCCAGCCGCAACCTCTCCAGCTGGTGCAATAGGATACCATGGTCGATGGTATCGAAAGCCGCTGAGAGGTCTAACAAGACCAGGATAGAGGAACAACCTCTGTCCCTGGCCTCCAGAGATCATCCACCAACGCGACCAATGCCGTCTCTGTGCTGTGCCCAGGCCGGAAGCCGGACTCGCGCGAGTCCAGATAGACAGTTTCCTCCAGGTGCTGAGGGAACTGTCTCGCCACCACACTCTCAACAACCTTTGCCAGGAAGCGGAGGTTGGAGACCGGATGGTAGTTAGCCAAAATAAGCGGATCCAGGGAGGGCTTCTTGAGGAGGGGTCTTACCACTGCCTCTTTCAAGGCAGTTGGCATAAACCCCTCACTCAAAGAAGCGTTAACAATTCCCTGGAGCCAGCTTCGTGTCACCTCCCGGGAGGCCAGTACCAACCAGGAGGGACACGGGTCCAATAAACATGTGGTGGCGTTCAGTCGCCCCAGCATCCAGTCCATGTCCTCGGGAGTCACAGGATCAAACTCTTCCCAAATAACAGTCTCAAGACCTGCCTCCGTCAGCCCGCCTGAACCAGCCCAGTCGGAGGCCAACCCATCCCGAATCTGATCGATTTTAACCTCCAAATTCCTCCGCATGACCCTGAAGGGGTGCATCCCGCGTCCTCTGGTGAAGGAGGGAGCGGGTCATCCGAAACAGGGCGGCAGGCCGGTTACCTGCAGGCACGATAAGAGCGGAGAAATAATTTCGTTTCACCGCCTTTATCGCCACTAGGTAGGTCCTCAAATGAGACCTTACCATTTTTAATGTGTGCCAGAGTCCCACAGAAGAAAAATGACAATAAAGGTTATCATATCTATTTACAATTACAAAGCATAGTGATAGAAATATTCATGGAAGATAAGATACTGATAGTTGCTAGTTTTAATGTGTATATCTTGCCTTCCAGAAACAGAGGGCAATGTACATCTTGGTGCCAATTGTTGGGGAAAAGTGTAGAAAGATGTGCCTGCACTCATGTTCTGCTTGTGTTCTTTCCAGAGACATCTACTTGGCAACCGTGGGAACAAAATATTGGGCTAGATAGACTTACATGTGATCCAGCTGTCTTTGCTCCTCTTCTGACATGTTGCAAAGATATTTATCTTAACTGTCTTTTCAGCTGCAGGCTGTGTTATTTCACAGTTGTTATTTTTCTAAACGTTATTCTGATTTTGTTTATAGATGATGTTTTTGTTTTGTGGCAGAATGTTATTATCTGAGGATATATTTTGCATTTTTCCCAGTAATGTTTTACTTGTGAATCTATTTTGGAACAATACTAGTGGCTGGCATTGTTTTCTAGGAACTTTCATCCACTTTGACAAGGTTTGCACAGGTGGATTATACCTATTTATGTTTTTATATTGTTCTAGAGAGAGTTTATAGGACAGAATGAACAGCTGCTACTTGTTTATCAAAAGGGAAAAGTTCTCAGTTGGCATGAAATGAGTACTGCCGAGCTCTATATTTCCTGTGGGGGTTGAGCGGATGAAGATTCTTTAAAACCTTTTGAAAGTGATGGATAAATTGCCATAACATTATCAATCATGGACTGGCAATAGCAGTGCAAATATTGACACTTTTCATCCCCCCCCCCCCCCGGCTGTTTTTATTAAGGATGCTTTAATTCTCTTGCTAAATACTGAAACAGGAGGGGGAAGCACACTTTTGAACAACGTCTGCCTTTATTAATTAATTACATAAAAACAATGCCATTCATACTTTCTTTGGAAACAGAATGAAACAGAAAAAATCCAAAAGAGGCTTTACACCTTCCATGAGGAAAAAGTAATGATAATTAAATCTATATACATGTTGCAAACATATTTATACAGTTACGCACAAATGATGAGTCTCTGTGTTAAAGATGCTGAGCTTGCCAGCTGGAAAGCTGACAGTCCAGGTTCAAGACCAGTTTGAAAGCATGCAAATCAGAGGGGGTATTCAGGCGAACCGGTAGCGGCAGTTGCTGGAGGCTCAGCTCGCTTGCCCTGATGTAATGTGCGAGCAGAAGATGGAGCACATGCGCCAATGAGGCACGTGTGAGCAAAGCGAGTGCGTGCACATGCTCACATTTGTGAACCAGTGGGGAACGTATGTGAATCCCACCACTGATGCAAATATGAACAGATAAAATGGTACAATTTTGAAGGGAAGGTAACAGTGCCTCGCTATAATAATAATAATAATAATAATAATAATAATAATAATAATAATAATAATAATAATAATAATAATTAATAGTAATAATAATTAATAATAATAATTAATGATGATGATGATAATAATAATAATAATAATAATAATAATAATAATAATAATAATAATAATAATAATAATAATAATAATAATAATAATAATAATAATAAAAATAAAAATAAAATTTTAATTTATAACCTGCTCTCTCTCCCCGAAGGGATTCGAGGCGGGGCACAGGGAATTTAAAATACATATTAAATCACAAACATAGTACAATATAAAATTAAATTAAACTAACCCTGCGCTAAAATCCCATATTAAAACTAGAAATTAATCGTTAAAAACCCTAAAAACAGTTGATTATCCTAGGCCGGCCAAACAGAAAAAGTGTGTTTTTAATTTTTGACGGAAGGAGCGGAGGTCCGTAGTTGTTCTAATTTCGGGGGGAAGGTCGTTCCAGAGGGTCGGGCCCGCCACAGAGAAGGCCCTTCCCCTGGGCGCCGCCTGCTGGCACAGTCTAGTGGACGGCAACCGGAGAAGTTCCTCTCTGGGGGAGAAAATCGGCTGCAGGGATGTATGGGGCTCGCTGCATAGTCATGCTGGCCACATGACCACGGAAATGTCTTTGGGCAATGCGGGCTCCCTCAGCTAAGAAATGGAGATGAGCACCACTCCCTAGAGTCAGAACTGACCGGATAGGGGAAACCTTTACCTTTACTTTACAAAATAACCATTTTATTAGGATCAAGTACAGTCTGCTGTCCACATGCTGTTTGACAATAATTTCTCAAAGACCATGATCTTTCTTGTGGTGCTTTTTTTAAAATCATAAATGAACCTCAAAGAGCTTTCAGTTAGTCTTCTGTTGTTCTTTCTCAGATCGATCAGTCTTTCTTCCAAGTGGAGAATTATGGGGCTGTTCAAGAATTGAACCTCCAAAGTGAGCATATTTAACATCAAAGGGTGGGAGAGGAAATTGGGAGAATAAATATGCATGCCTTGCTTCTTTGGTATTTCCACTCTTTCCTGTACATAGGGGTGGGAGACAGACTGAATTTCTAACTGTTTTCAATTGAGGGGGATGCCCAGTGAAAAAAACAAAAGCACCAGCAAGGTGAGCATAGTGAGGTGAATATGTAATTTAGATTTAGATTTTATTCAATTTGTATCCCGCCCTTCTCCAAAAGGACCCAGGGCGGGAAAGGGGGGGAAATGATGTGGGTATTACTCCCAACCACATTCCTCGATGTTATTCTTTTTTCCACTTTGAGAAAGATATAAAATATATTTTCATTAATTGTGCATGAATGCCTTAGACATAGAGAAAAGATGAAAGAGAACAGTGAGAATTACCTCCAGAGAACAGAAAATGCAGATGCAGCCTTATTGCAGATCAGTCTTTGACCAGGAGAGAAATTAAACTTATTCCTATATCTAAGAGAATAAGACCTATGAGTAGCTCTTGCATTCTGAGTCTTCCCTCTGGTTCAAAAGGATACTATTTCTTAATATTATGCGTCTTATCAGTACACACTGACTTGTGAGGGGCAGAAAAGGGAAGGACTGCAGTTAGAGATTACCAAGAAGCTGGCCACATAACCCCACAGAATTTAATTTGTTTTTACTGTTTGTTTGTTTGTTTGTTTGTTTGTTTGTTTATTTATTTATATTAGATTTCTATCCCGCCCTATCTCCCAAAAAGGGACTCAGGGCGGCGCACAGGAATTTAAAAATCTAAAATACAGATGATACAAAATTCTACAAAAGTTAAAACTAATATTAAATAATTTACCCCGTGCTAAAAAACAATTTAACTTAAAACCCAACTCTAAAAATAGCATAACTGTAGCAGCTATGTCAGGCCGGCCATATGGAAGAAATATGTCTTTTTTCTTCCAAAAAGCTGCATCTGCTATTTATTTGCTGTTGCTTTACTTTACACACCCACCCATCTGCTGTAACCAATAGGCAGGATACTTAATTATTCAGGCAATCATATGATTCTGCTGCTTAACAAACTATAACCCCTATAAGAATATATATATGGGATTGCTTACTCCAATAGTATCTGCCACTGATAAGATCAGGTAGAGTGGGGTCCCTCCAATTCTCTTTATTCAAGGAATGACACCTCCAGGGACTCATAGAGACAAGCTTTTTCAATTGCTGCTCACCATCTGTAGAAGAGGACTCCTTTTACGTATCAGAATGGCCGTTTTCCTGTTGGTTTTCCTAGAGGCCATTAAAATGTGGTTTTTCTATTAAACCTGGGAAGTTTGAAAATTGCGAGCTTTCTGGCTGCAGAAGATTTCCTTTTTGGCTGACTGAATTGATTAACTTGTTTAAGGTTCTCAATATGTATCAGAGGAGGTATTCAGCAGATTCTGACCAGTTCTAGAAAACAGGTAGTGGAAATTTTGAGTAGTTCAGAGAATCGGTAAATACCACCTCTGACTGGCTCCGCGCCCATCTATTCTCTGCCTCCCAAGTCCCAGCTGCAGTAACCTTCCCCTGGAGTAGGGAGGGAATGGAGATTTTACAGTATACTTTCCCTGCCACGCCCACCAAGCTATGCCCACAGAACTGGTAGTAAAAAAATTTGAATCCGACTTTGTTTTAATGGTATTGTTTTAGGCTTTTTATCATTTTCAGTCAGGTGTCCTTTTGCGTTTCCCTTAAAAGAATAAAAGCATTTGCCTCATTATTTCAAAGTGCAGATTCCTAAAAATCCCTAAATTGTAATAATAAACTCCCTATCTTCACCTATCTCCAAACCAGTGTGGAGAAGGGAAAAAGAAGAAATGGATGGTGAGCACATAAGGAGGTCCTGTTTAACATTGCCGTCTTGAGAATGATGACCTAAGATAAATGGGAATATATACAACTCAAAGTCATTTGTAATTGGAATGGTCTATACGCCCAGAAAAAAAATGGGAGCATAAATATTAAACTACTTGGTCATCTGTGTTCATTTCAAAGTTCATAAAACAAATGCAACTGGGGCTGATCTTAAAAAGATCGCAGTTTGACATGACATGATCACTCGGTGCATCCAGGCACCACCTCCATTGAAACATTTGCTCTATATCGATTTATTGTGCTCTGGCACATTATCTTCCCTACTGAATTCAAACATATTTTATTATTTAAGTATTTCAATTCTGGTAACTGTTGGGGAGATCTGTCTTCTGTAATGCTACAAAAGAAATAAATGAAACCTATTCCTTGCACTAAAACATATGTAGCTATTAAAACTAATCAAGTAAAACTTAATTGCATTTCATGCTTTTAAATAAGAAAGTGTGTCAATACAATTGTGTTTAAAAGTCAGTTTGTATTTCATAGTAAGAATAAAATCGCAAGGAAATACATGCTCATGATTACAAAGTTGTGTTCCTAATTCTGTTTCTTCGTGCGTACATTTTTAGTTGTACATTACAACTAAATTTTACTTACATAACTGCCACAAAAAAATATAGCTCAGGTTACTCAGTATCTTATTTTTATTTTATTATATTTAGTATTTATTGGGGATGAATATCCGCAGATATTTGTGTATTAGAGTCACTTTGAATCAAGGAATGGTCTGCATGTTAATTTATCTCATCCAAGATATACAGGTTTTACAGTTGGAATAATGTAATGGTTTCTGGAACAACTGAAAGAGAATAGACCTCTTTTCATGGTGTTGTGAAATGTCCTTCCAGCTTGCTCAGGATGAAGACAGCTCTGTTGGTGGCTTTGCAGTAATTGAGTATGAGACAGCAGAACAAACAGAGGAAGTGCAGGAAAGCACAGATGGTTTGACTATCAACGAAAACAGAGTCCACGTGTCTTATTGTGCTCCTGGAGCTCCTGGCCGCAGTACTCTTGCTACACTTATAGCAGCACAACGAATGGTAAAAAAATTTGTACTGTAAAAGCAAACACAGAACATTTATTACACTAATTGCATATTGGGTAGCCCAAAGTTAATGGATCTGTGATTCAGGTTTTGTTTCCCTGTAGACTTGTGACTTTTCTCTGTTTGATGGTCCCTACGAATGTAAGATATGCTCTGTGTATGCATAACATTATTTTTCTTTTAGATCTCTGAACTGCTCCTGCAAATTGAGTGAAAGGCAAAATATCTTGACAACGTTTGCCTTTCTGGTCTGGGTTTAGCTGCAGTTGTCATTATACTTTGTCCAGTAATGGGATTCAAATAATTTAACAGCCGGTTCTCTGCCCTAATGACCAGCTGGGTAGGTGTGGCCCGTGGACATGTGACTGGGTGGGTATGGTCACTCACTTCAATAGGCGCTTCACCTTCACCTGTTACAATGTAATAAGGTTAACCGGAGAGGCAGTTTCTGTAAGCAGGGCAATAAAGATTAGGCTAGAAACAACACCAGAATGCTTCCTTCCTGACTTCCTTACAGGATTAGCCCTGTAAAGTAGAAAAAAACCAAAATGAGATTTCTTCCAACAACCGGTTCTTCGAACTGCTTAGAAAGTTAACAACCAGTTCTCCCAACTAGGTGGGAACTGGCTGAATCCCATCACTGACTTTGTCCATATGATTTTATTCATTTATTAATGTTTTATGCTACCCAGAATCACTTTAGATAGATGGATGGCATATAAATTTAATAAAAATAAATAAACATGAGATCAAATTTTGTGTAGTGATTAAGGCAGAGAAAAAGCGCTTTCAGCAATCTGGACTCTTCATGCTCATCAAGATGTGTTTGCTTTCTTTGCAGCTACATTACATGGTTGATCTAGTGAACCACAATATTATCCAAGTCATTCTCACATGTATTGTTCTTATATATACAATAATACAATAATACAATAGCAGAGTTGGAAGGGACCTTGTAGGTCTTCTAGTCCAACCCCCTGCATGGGCAGGAACCTTATACCATTTCAGACAAATGGCTATCTAACATCTTCTTAAAGACTTGCAGGGTTGGGGCATTCACAACTTCTGGAGGCAAGCTGTTCCAGAGGTTAATTGTTCTAACTATCAGGAAATTTCTCCTTAGTTCTAAGTTGCTTCTCTCCTTGATTAGTTTCCTGCTTCTTGTCCTGCCCCCAGGTGCCTTGGAGAATAGTTTGACTCCCTCTTCTTTGTGGCACCCTCTGAGATATCGGAACACTGCTATCATGTCTCCCCTGGTCCTTCTCTTCATCAAACTAGACATACCCAGTTCCTGCAACCGTTCTTCATATGTTTTAGCCTCCAGTCCCCTAATCCTCTTTGTTGCTCTTCTCTGCACTCTTTCCAGAGTCTCCACGTCTTTTCTACATCGTGGCGACCAAAACTGTATGCAGTATTCCAGGTGTGGCCTTACCAAGGCACTATACAGTGGCATTAACACTTCACGTGATCTAGATTCTATCCCTCTGTTTATGCAGCCTAGAACTGTGTTGGCTTTTTTGGCAGCTGCTGCCAAAATATATATATTCCTTTTCTTTTTCTTACTAATTTCTCCCTATTAAATGCCCTTGTTATTGGGTTTTTGCCTACTGTTTTAGCTTGTATCTTTGAATTCTTTTTTTCTCCTGACAAGTATTAGCCAATCCTAGCTTTGCATCATTTGCAAATTTGATAAGCATTCCTTCAACTCTCTCATCCATATTGTTTATAAAAAACATCATAGAGTACTGGGCCCACGCCAGAGTCCTTTGGAACCCCAATTCAAGATATTCTCCAAGTAAATGGGCTATTTATAACTATCATTTGACTACAATCATTGAGCCAATTGTAGACCCATTTAATCACAAACCAATATTTGTCCATTTTGTTGGTAAGGATCCAATGAAAAACTTTGTGAAAAGTCTTGCTAAAGTCAATATATATTATAGCCAGAGCATTGCCCGGATCAACAAATCTAAGGAGAGCAACTTAGTATTGCAAGACTTCTGTTAATAAATGTCATTGTTACGTTCTCAGGTCCAGATTCTGTTTCTTCCCTTTTCTGAAAATAAGGAAGGTTAGCCCTTTTCTAGTCTTCTAGGATCTTGCCTTTCTCCAGGATTTTGCAAATATTACAGAGAGTGCAATTAGCCATGCCATTTTTATGTCTTCTTTTCCCCAAAAACCTGTCTGTGTAGTGAAATGTTGAAACTTGAAAGCTTCAAGGATTCTATAAAGTTTCATCTATCCTAAGATGATGATTATTATTATTATTTTGCCACTGCTGAGTTTGGATTTTCTTATTGCGAATTTTGTGCTGTTTATGCACAATGAAACCACTTGAAATGAATAGATATGAATATCCTTCTTTTATTGTGAAACTCAGTTTCTTTTTAATTTCTCCTTTATTCAAGATGAAAAACAATCGAAAAGGGTTGCTTCCAGAACCAAATGCTGTGCAAATCATGAACAGCTTGAATACTCCAGCCATGTTGCAGATGTTGTTACGGCATCAGATGCAGGGATGTGCTAATAAACTTGGTAAGATTTGATAATATGTACTCTGAAATAATTTAGAATTTACATTATACATTAATTTCATAAAGCAACAGCATGGGGTGGGAAGGAACCAGAGCAATTACACACCTTTTCTCTTTCTCTCCTTTTTAAAAAAAATGTATATATTTAGCATTGCTCTCAAATCCCACTGATTGAGTGGGGGGACCTTAGAGAAAAACAATATAGAGTGAGGAAAACCTGAACTTATCTCAAATGATATTGAAGGGTTTACAGGGGACTTCGGATGAAAGTCCGAAGTCTGCCCCATACATCCCTTCGGCCGATCCGCTCCCACAGAGTTGGCCTTCTCAGGGTGCCATCAGCCGGGCAATGCCGTCTGGTGACACCCAGGGGAAGAGCCTTCTCTGTGGCGGGCCCTGCCCTTTGGAACGACCTGTCCCCTGAATTACGTATCATCACGGACCTCCGCCTCTTCCGCCAGTGTCTTAAGACACATCTTTTTCAACAAGCCGGCTTAGCCTAACCCTCCCATTGTTGACCATTTAGATAGTTTTAAATTGGGGATTTTAATTGATTTTAGCATAGGATCATAATTTAATTTAATCTATTTTTAAATTCTATTTATTGTATTGTTTTTTGTATATTTTTAAATTCCTGTGCGCCGCCCTGGGTCCTCTGTGGAGAAGGGCGGGATATAAATATGAATAAAATAAAATAAATAAATAAATAAATAAAATAGAGGCAGACCGGAGCCCTTTTTTTTTTGCTCTAAAGGAGGAGTGAACATCCTTTGTCTCGTAGGCACCTCCAAAAGCTTCTTGCAAAAGATGTGTGAAGCTCTGAGTTATTCCTGGAATAAGAAACTATACAAAAATAATACACTTTTACAAAGTTTAAAAATTAAAAATGAAGCTGTCAGTCGGGCCTTAGAAATTAGCTATATAGATACAGAAGATAAATGATCACATATGTTGCTGAAGCTATAAATATGAGGAAAACTTACAGAATTCTCTTTTCTGTTTCAGTTTAAAAAAAAGGTTTTTTGCTTCTTTGGGCAGGGAGGGAAGCAATAAATAGTACATAATTATCTCCATCTCTCCAGCTTTTAATATGTATATCCTTGAAGATTTGGGAATATAGCAAAAGATGATACCTTATCTCCCGGGCAAAAGTCAAAACTAAATTATGCCAAAGTTTCTTATAGAACTATGTACATTATTTCGGCATTATTGTGTACATGAATTTTGTACTGCCGCAGAAGCAATGAGGATGGTTTCCATGTCACCTAAGAGAAATTATAGTGCCATCTTAGACAAAAACAGAAGCTACTCTGCTGAAGCTCAGTTATTTACATGTCTGATTATACAGAATTATTGCAAAAGATAAGCCATTTAAAATGATGTTTAGCTATTCATATGTTATCTTAACGTATGTATTATAAATACATTTACAATAAATCTGGTTATATATTTTTCCCCCCTAAAATAGTCCTGGGAGCTCCCGTGAATGTACCTCACCTTGTAAATCCATCAGTCGGTCCAGCCTTTTTGCATTTGAATAAAATTCATCAGGTATGTTTATAGATAACATATAATTGGTGAAGCAGATGTGTGATAAAAGTTAGAATTTTACTGTATTATCATCATCATAGCAATAGGTGGTAATTAGGATGCTCCAATATGGAATGCTAAATTAAGACAGTATTTATCTTGACTTCTTAATTGAAACATCTGTTTTATGTACTCTGAAATCTAATTTTAGAATTTGCTCGCTAGAGAGCAAAGAGCCAAAACATGATATTGAGTTTCTTATTAAAGTAACAAATATAAGAAACATCTATTTTCTGGATAACATCTATTTTCTTATTAACCAAGATGAAGAATAATAAATAACTAGAGCCCGTTTGGTCTAGTATTAAAGTGATGTCCAAACTTGGGAACTTTAAGACTTGTGGACTTCAACTCCCAGAATTCCCCAGCCAGCTATGCTGGCTGGGGAATTCTGGGAGTTGAAGTCCACAAATCTTAAAGTTCCCAAGTTTGGACATCCCTTGTCTAGTGACTAAGGTACCAGGGTAGACCCTGGGAGAGTGTGTGTTTGAGTCCTGACTTAGCCATGAAAGCAGCTGGGTGACTTTGGACCAGCACTGTATCTCAGTCTAATGCACCTCACAAGGTTATTATTGTGGAGAAAATAGAAGGAAAAAGATGTGTTGGATATGTTTGCTGCTTTGAGTTATTTGTAAAAATAATAAAGGTGGGATACAGATACATACATACAAACAAACAAACAAAAATAAACTTATTTTCAAGATTATATAGTGACATAGTACATAATGTACTTAATACAGGGGTTTCAAACTCATGTTGTAACGGCATCATCACGTGACATATCAAGACTTCCCCCCTCTTTCACTAAATTGGGTGGGTAGACTGCATGTAGTACTACCCCAGAGTTTATCTTGCTGAATTTTGGCAGCAAAATAGTTTTCTTCTAGCTATTTGGAGATTAAAATTTCCAAATTTTGGAAAGTGGGGGAAGAGAGAATGGGATTCAAAGGACTCTGGGAAATGAAATGTTTCCCATGTAATCAAACCTTAAATCCATTGAAAAGAACAAAAAGCTTTTGTCCTGCCACTTCTTGTAATGTCAAAGCCTCAGAAAGCTACTAGGAGACTACTAGTTGGAAGTTTCAGTCTCTGACATATAGGAAGTTGTGCTGGTTTAAACTTTATAAAACAGGGATTTCTTTGATTATTGTAAAATAATGGTTTGAATCTTTTGCTTGCTAATTTGCATATATTTGGGAATAGATAGTGTAGCTGTCTTAAAAAGTAGTTCCTCTCAAATCCGGCCCTTGTTGTTTTCTTAGCAATATAGGTAGACCTTGACTTATGACCACAATTGAGCCCCAAATTTCGAAGCAAGGCTATTGTTAAGTGACTTGTGCCTCATTTTATAACTTTTTTTGGCCCAGTTATTAAGCGCATCACTGTTGGTGTTTGAGTCAATCATGCAATTGTTAAGTGAATCTGATTTCGCCTATTGACTTTGCTTGTTGGAAATAATGCGTCATAAATACATGCAGAATCATGTGATCACATGACCATGGGGATGCTGCAATGATCATACAGTGTGAAAAACAGTCATAAGTCACTTTTTTGGCCCATTATAACTTTGAATAGTCACTAAATTAATGGTTGTAATTCGAGGACTACCTGCAATACAGAAGTGATTTGAATGGCCATCTTCTGGTTTATTTTCTGAACTGCCCAACCTAGCTTACAGATCTGATATTTACTGGTAGTCTGCCATCTAAATAAAGACTAGGACTAATCCTATTTATCTTCTTATTATGGACAAGATCAATTAGCTGCTATTACGTTGAAAAACAACTAGTTTTAATGTTCAGTTATTTACATTTATAACCATCCTTTGAAATAGGAAGGCACATCTGTAATATTACTTCTTCCTAATAATGGAAAATAACCAAGGTCAAATTTGTAGTGGAAAACTAAAACAGCATAATGTGATTGTTTCCAATAAGAGGAATGTGTTTATTTATTTTTTTAAACTTCACTTAGAGATTACATATTTTAGCAATAGTGATAGCACCTAGACTTATATACCATTTCATAGTGCTTTAGAACCCTCTCTAAGTGGTTTACAGAGTCAGCATATTGCCCCCAACAATTTGGTCCTCATTTTATCAACCATGGAAGGCTGAGTCAATCTTGAGCCAGTGAGAATCGAACTGCTGGTAGACAGCTGGCAGATGGCAGAATTAGCACAATACTGCATTCCAACCACTGTGCCACCACGGCTCCTACATTTTACCATTTTTTAGAAGAGTAAAATGAAAAATAGGGGTATGTGTATTAGTTCTAAGAAGAAAAATTTAGTAGCTATCCCAAAGGAATATGCAGTGACCTATATCTGTAGTTCTCATTTCACAAATATGTGATACATCTCTATAGTTGAAAGGAATTCTGAATTTTGAAGATTGAATCATATAATTGGTGAAATATATATGAAATGAATTTTTATCTTTATCTTTCTGTTGTTTGGAATAATATTTGTTTTATATGTAACTCATACAAAATTCTATTCCTTTCAATCTTATAGGGTCCTCTTTTTGGAAATGCATCAAATTTGTTGCTACAAAATTTATCACATCTACATATGGCACCACTATCAAAGATAGAGAATATACAGCCTAATAGTGTGAGTTAAATAGGCTTGTACTTATGATTTAGATCAAACTCCTGGATAAAATGAAGAATGGAAGTATCTTTTAATTCATATTTTTATTTGTAATAGTAGCAGTAGTATTATTTCCTTTTTCTTTGTCTTCTGTTATCAGCTAATATGGTAAAACTGTGTGTGCATTGGAAATTTTGGAACAAATTTATTTGATTATTTGATTATAATTTTTAAAAAGTAATCTATAACCTTTTTTCTTTGTAGAAACCAAGTTTGCTTGGAGAGCCTCCAGCTATGTTGCTTCAAACAATGTTAGGAATGGGGCCTTTACCACAAGTGGCCACGGACATAGGGAGTCAAGGAGAACCACGCAAGTGACATTTTGTTTCCTATTATAGTAGCAGAAATTCACTTTGAAAATATAGGTTGTCCTTGCTTACTGACAGCCTCATTTAGTCACAAAATTATTAAATAATTGCTCATATTTACAACTGTCACAGCACTCAATCGCCATGTGATAATTTTAGTGACCCAATCTTAGTCAAAAAGCTAGAGCTTGTTCCCAGTGTGCGCATGTGCAGAGTTGCCAGATGAAGGGAACAGCTAAACAACAGGAGTTGACTTGGGAGCAAGGCCACAGGTGGACAATGAATGGCCCCTCCCAGAGGAAATAAAAGAGGAGCAAAAGGGGAGTGGAGTTTGAAGGAGACAATTAGTTTGCTTAATTGGTTTGTGACTTTCCGAGACTCCTTGCCAAGTTTTGCAGATATTGGCCAGTCAGCTCTCCAAGCCAGATATGGTCTGTGACTGTAAATCGTCCCTTGAAAGAATTTTCTGGATGTGAATGAGCAGAATTCAGTCAATTAATAAAAGGGGTTTTTGTCAAGAAGCAAAAGGGATTTTGCTTCATGCTCTTGGGAAGCCTAGGTCAGAACAGTTGCAGCCTGCTGTAGACATTTTTAGACTTAAAATAAAATCTTTTTATTTTGTATTTTTCCCTTCAGAGATGACAGAAGTTTAAAACTATTACAGTATTCTTTAAAATATAGTTTTCATTAACAGTATTTCAAAAAACAAGTGGTATATGTCATTTATTAATTAGTTATCAAACTAAATATTGTACATCTCAAAGAGACCAACATAGAAAACATAGAAAAAATAAGATGACTTATCTAGAATTTCATTCTTAGGGCAAATCACAAGTAGAATTTTTTTCAAAAATTGGTGTATAAAAGGTGAACAATATGGTGTACATATGTATTCAATAGGCTTGTACAGTATGTAGTAAGTATATTTCAATAGTTTGTTGCAAATATCAACATGAACCTTAGTGCTTTTCATGTGTTCTGTTCTGTAACAGTTTTTTTCTACTTATGGCTGATTCTACAGTATCTTATCAAACTACAGCTTCAACAGCGGTGGCAGCAGGGATGGGCTTACTGCCATTCTTCCCAAACCAGCATGTAACTGGGCAAGGAATGCCAAGGCAAACTAACACCCAAGAGAAGTTGCCATCTTCACTGGGACTGACAGAAGGCACTGCCTCTGCATCGCAAGCATATCTGCAGAACTCAACAAATGTTGCTGCAGGAGGCTTTCAGGGAGGGCAACTTCAGCCACAGAGCCAGCCAAAGAATACTGACTCAAGCATTGGTGTAAGGAAACTGGATTCAGCTTTTCCCCCCCTTTTCTCTCTTGTACTTATTGTACATTCATTAGTGTTGAGCCAGTGAGACATTTTACAATTGCTTTATCAGTGTTCAAATCTTAATTGCAAAAAGCATTTTCAAACAGATTATTACTTCTAAATTACACTGAAAGACTAATGGCTCTTATTAAAATGTAGACATATAATGAAAAGTGTTTCCTGTCATTTGCAGTTAATTGCTCTATTTGCATTCAGTATAGTTAAATATGAGGAAGATGAAATTTGCTTATCATGCTAAGCCATAATGGGATTATGGTTTGCAAACTATATGTCTTAGGTGCAATTCAAAAAAGCGAGTTAAGGTTTACTCAATCTACCTTAGTGAAATAAACCATCACCTACCATGACACCTAATTCAACCAAGTTTATTGCAGTTGATCTGAAGGAGAGTTACCTCTTAAACCAAAATTTAAAACATGAATAGCTTTAGTTGTGGCAGAATTGATTTAAGATTATTCTTATAAGATGAGAAATTTCTTTGAGTTTATCTTTAAACTGATATACTCCCAATAATATATTTTAAATCATGGCTCATCATTTTTAAAATTATATACATATTTTGCATTTATGTGATTTGCAAGGTAACTGCTGAATAATATGTCTATATTTCACTGACAAAATTGTAAACAGACCTGTGAAACTTTTCATTCTGCTCTTGTCTTCAGTTTCAATAAATATTTTCTTAGATTAAAAAAACAGGCAGACAGTTTTCCTCAAGTTAGAGAATATTCATTCAAAGATACACACTTTAAAAAAAAATTGTTTTTCTTTTGTTTCATACTAATAGCCTTTTATTCCTTTTTTTCTTCTCTGCCTTACGTTTTCCACACACAAACATAATATTTATTATATTTATCTACACAATTTTCTATAAACAGTGTAATAATATGCACCTTGAGCTCATCCTATTGAGTGGACTAGATCCAACCTCCAAATTACTGTTTTCACTTGCAATTTCTGCCATTTTAGCCTAATGACCGAGAATGTCTCTCATTTCATACATCAAATTGTCAATTTCCTAAGTACACCTGCTCAACCTGGCAGGAAGTAATCTATTCTGAATGGATAAGTAAATGCACAATTCCCTCTTCCTTCCTAAAACTAGTTTTTCGCCCGCTCACATAAATTTTGATGCTAACCTGAATTTATTAACATCAGAACGACCACTGACCTTTGCTCCTTCCGACAGCTTTTAAAAACTCATTTCTTCCATTTGGCTGGCCTAGGGTAATTTTAATTAGTTATAGTGTTAAGGGGTTTTAGGGACAGTTTTTAGTTTTTATAGATGTTTTTAGCGCAGGATATGTTTAATTGTGATTTTAAATTTTGTACTCTGTTTGTGTTTATTG
Organism: Rhabdophis nuchalis; assembly: GCA_039707465.1. Lineage (NCBI taxonomy): Eukaryota > Metazoa > Chordata > Lepidosauria > Squamata > Natricidae > Rhabdophis > Rhabdophis nuchalis. The sequence continues at coordinate 76,847,639 of CM077644.1, forward strand.
TTTTTTAATTCTCCTGTGCCCCGCCTCGAGTCCCTCTGGGGAGAGAGAGCGGGCTATAAATAAAAATTTATTATTATTATTATTAATATAGACATTAACAACATCTATACACTATGCAAAAGAGACAATCAACCAGCCCAAAAGAGAAAGAGACTCCAGCACCCCTCTAACTGAAATTAGCACTCAAATCAGCATAGCTTAACTCCAAAGTTAACTTCAGCCCAACAATCAAGTAAGCAATATCACGATCAAGAAACTGCCAAAGAGCCATCAGTAAACAGCTCAACCAAAGAATCTCTAAGACCCTCCCCAACCACACAGACAGGCAAGACAGCAGGATATAAACTGACAGCAAACAGGACTCATTACTCACACCGATGATGATAACCTAGTTAAGGTAATGAAGCATGTGCAAGAAAACAAGCAAGCTCAGACAGCACCAAGGACCCCTCAATTTATTAACAGTTTGAGCAAATTCTGAAACATGGCAATCTCCTTGCTAATATGGAATCTTTTAGGTTAGTACCAATAGTAACTGGCGCCTTGGGTACAATCCCCAAAACATCTGGAGCATCATTGAACAGCATCAACATTGACAGAACCACCATCAATCAATTGCAAAAGGCAACTTTATTTGGAACAGTTTCTTTCCTGCACAAATAATTTTAGCACCATTTCCCTATCCTGCCATGAAACAGGTGGATAAAAATGCCAATTCCAATCTAAACATCTGACTTCGATGAACCATAGACTTCCTCAATATCAGGAAATATTGAATTTATCAGACCTGAACCCCCCACTTTTACAAAAAATAAACAAACCCCACCCTGCTTGGAACTGGCTATATTGTTACATGCTACCTTAATAATTCTTAGGCCCTTCGTTAGGACTTGAATTGTTAAGTTTTAACCAGTCTTAGACTGTAAATCTAACATAATTTTTTATTATTATTATTATTTTTATTATTTTTATTATTATTTTTATTATTATTATTATTGGGAAGAACTTGATGCATATGAAGAGCCACCCCAATTAAAGAAATAGCAGCTGTGACTCCATATTGTGAACAGATAGTAATTATTAATCTGCCCAGATCTCAATGGCTCTGTGTGACAATCAATCAAAGAAACAAATTGCAATCAAATCAATAAAAAATAAAGATAAAAGATGGCATATACACGCCCATACATACATACATGCTGTAATAAAGCAGGAGGACTAGTCAAAACAATTTTGTTTCTTTCAACACATCTCATTCTTTACAACAGACATCCTGCTGCCAGCATTTGTAGCTTTTAAAATGTCCATTTTGCTTCAGCTGAACTTCAGATCAGACTCCCATGCCATGATGTGTTTGTTTTGTACACACCTCTATTTTACAGCATTGCATCATTATTTTTGAAACAGCAGCAGTTATTCTCATATCAATTTTTCCTATCTTATTTTACTCAGCAAACTTTTTAATACTTTCCATTATCATAACTTCACACAGTTTTTGTAGTGTAAGCTGTTTCAGGCAGCTTCCATTTCCTCTTTCCTATTCTGCTTTTTTTCATGTGACATGACTTAACCTTAGTGCCATATCACATTTGTGTTATCTCTCTCTTCCTGTACATAGAGACGTTGCTTTGATCTAACTCAGAAGAGAGTACAGTTAATATACTTCCCTGTTTTCCTTTTAGTAGTTTGCTGGACAAAGATCAGTCTCCCATATAGGTTGACTAGCTAATCTGGTTTTACCAGTCTGGTTTAAGGTTGTTTAAAGAAAAGATGATTATATAGCCCTTAGTTCTGCCTTTAACAAGGAAGGATTACATTCCATATTGGCTCCTAGACTATTTCCTTCAGTTGAAAATATCCAGCCTGCTATTCAGTAGAACAGAAAAGAATGCTACATTTCTGTTGTCTAAAACAGGGGTCCCCAACCTTTGCAACTTTAAGTCTGAAGGACTTCAGCTCCCAGACTTCTGGGAGCTGAAGTCCTTCAGACTTAAAGTTGCAAAGGTTGGGGACCCCTGGTCTAAAAGGAAGAGAGATTTGCTGATAGTTGCACACCAACAATTCAGCTTGTTCTTCTGGCTTTCAAGCTTTTAAAGTTTGATGAAGACTTAGAAAAATCCAACAGGCATTTGTATTATAAGTGAGAATAACCAAAACAGTGTCATGGTTTTTCTACATATGCTTTATTTTTCTTTGCCTTTTATTTCTGTCTCATATACATACGCGAGAGTTTGAACAACGCATGTAATACCTTTATAGCACAGATAAGGTTTTTGTGTGTGTCTGAAGTGGTAATTATTGTGTTGTCCTTTAAAAAGAGTGGATACATTTATAGATAAATAAATAAGAGTTAAAAATTGTAATGAAACTTCTAGTTAGTAACGCAAGTTTTCTAATGGGAAATCACTTTGTACTTCAGCTGCAGTTATAATGATGAAATATATCTATTTTATAGAGTTGTTCCAAAAATCAAACCTCTCTACTCGGAGAACCTCCTAAGGAAATACACCTCAGCACAAATCCCTACTTGAACTTGGCAAGTGTTCTGCCTTCTGTGTGTCTTTCAGGTAAGCAGGGAGGGGATAAAAAGATTATAATACTTGCAGATAATACAGTTATATTGCTTGGTATAATTTAAAACTGGAACTTGACTTTAAGAAGAGTTTGCAGTAAAATGATCATCTGTTGCTTCTGCTGCTGCTGATTATCATGCAATCAGCAGGGGTCTCCAATCTTTGCAACTTTAAGTCTGAAGGACTTCAGTTCCCAGACTTCTCCAGCTTTGCTGGCTGGAGAAGTCTGGGAGCTGAAGTCCTTCAGACTTAAAGTTGCAAAGGTTGGAGACCCCTGCACTACAGGATAGCAATAGCACTTAGATTTATTTACTGCTTCACAGTGCTTTACAGCCCTCTCTAAGGAGTTTACAAAGTCAGCATATTGTCCCCAATAATTTGGGTTCTCATTTTACCCATTTACTCATTTATCTGCGGGATCGGATCCTGCCCCATACATCCTCACGGCCGATTCGCTCCCACAGAGAGGGACTTCTCCGGGTGCCGTCCACTAGACTCTGTCAGCGGGCGACGCCCAGGGGAAGGGCCTGTGGCGGGCCCAGCCCTCTGGAACGACCTTCCCCCCGACATTAGGACAACTACGGACCTCCGCTCCTTCCATTTAAAATTAAAGACACATCTTTTTCGCCTGGCCGGCCTTGGGTAGTCTCTTTTAAGGTTAGGGGTTTTAAAGAGGGAATTTTAGTTTATGGGTTTTTAGCGCAGGATTAATTTAATTCATTTTTAATTTTGTATTTTGTCCGTGGTTTTAATTGTATTTTTAAGTGCCTGTGCCCCGCCTCGAGTCCCTTTGGGGGGAGAGAGCGGGATATAAAATTAAAAATTATTATTATTATTATTATTACCCACCTCGGAAGGATGGAAGGCTGAGTCAACTTTTAGCCAGTGAGATTTGAACTGCTGAACTACAGCCAGCAGAAGTAGCTTGCAGTACTGCATTCTAACCACTGTGCCACCATGACTCATTAAGGATGGCTTCTTATTGAAGAGCATGGATCATAATCTACCATATATGTCCAGTGTGGGTTTTGTAGATGTCTGTTTTACAATTCCCAGAATAGGGCTGAGAGAGCGTAGCTAAGAGTAAGTCCTTTAAATTACAGTGATACCCCGATACTCATTGTTAATTGGTTCCAGAAGACTCAACAAGTACTAAAAAATGACGTCCGCCAAACAACCATGTGGCCCTGTCTGTTTCTTTTCCTATGTCAGCAACCTTTCCAGCATGGCCAACTTCCTGTCCACCCTCTCTTGCACTATCACCCTCTTCCTTTTGCAGCAACCTTCCTGACATGGCTGACTTCCTGTCCATTCTCCGCAGCTGTCCCCCTTTTCTAATCATACCAAGCAAACAATGAATACTGGGACAACATTTGTGCTTCACAATGCGTCAAATACCAAATTTGACGAGTTGTGAAGCAGTCAAGTACCAAGGTATCACTGTATGCTAAATAGAGCCTTATTTTATTTTGTTTTAAAAAGAATCACTCTATGCCTTTGTTTTGTTAGAAATGTATTTAATATTGTACTGTGTACATATAGAAATTGTGTACCACTCTGAGGGACTTTGAGGGAAGCAAATGGGTGTAAAACTACTTATACCTTATCACAATTATTAATAAAGTATAATTTCTTCTTTTAGGAGCAGTCCCCAACAAAGCTAATAATACTAAGCCACACTCTGTAGCTGCAAGTAACTCAATCAATAGTGTAAATGCTCAGGGAAACACACCACAGCATGCAGTGGAAAACTCTTTTAACTACGCACGACAGTATAATGATTACACACAGGTACGTGAGAGATATATAATGTCACTGCAGCTGGTGACAATGTCCTCTTCTTATGAAGGTTAACATTAGTTCTCTAGACTGATGATAATTGAGAACCATCAATCAGCAAGATTTGCAGAACAAGTCAGATTCCCAGTGCTAAGGACTGGAATACAAGCAAATAGTGATATTGTTGTCCTGGGAAAAAACATACTGTAACCATATGGTTCTACGATTCAGAAGAGTTCTGATAGTGAATTCATGTGAATAAGAAATGAAATGACCTGCAAATTAGAGGTCATACTTGGTATAGTGTGCCTGTTCCTTTTAGTAGTCAAGAGCTATTAGCTGTTAATTTAACCCATAGTAGGTTGTATAGAAGAAGAAAGAAAGTGTGCAGGTAATTTATACAGATTTGGAATCCTATTGCCAACAGCTATAAGAAACTATTGTACAATTTAGGAGCACAAAGAGGCAGATGGTCTTCAAATGGGGTGGTGCTGCTGTTGGCACCCTTGGAATCAGCTCCAGAGCTACAACCATCATTGCTTTCACAAGAATTTTCCTTTACTGATGGGTAATATAGCTGTGGCAGGTATAAGAACATTGGTAAAAGGAGCTGATTTGGCAGGAGGATATTTGAAATTAACTTATTCTAATCCCCAAATAAACCCCGGGAAGGCATGCTCTTATTTAATCTAGGCCACTGAGTTCAGATTCTGGATATTTTAAATTTGTTGGGGAGCCTTCTCATTTAAGCTAGCCAAGTTTGCCAAACCACTTCTCAAACACACAACAGGTATTTGTATTAGGTGGTATTATTAAAAAAGCACAAATTGCTGACTCTAAAACATGCCGTTTAGGGAAAACCTGGTAGAATGAATCAAATAGAACATTGTATTAAGGACCGATTTTAATACAGGATAAAAAGGCATAACATTAACCATAAAACAGATCAAGCAAACTCTTTCTTAGTGGAAAAGCTGTTTGTTTTTTCTCCCCATTCAATAGGGTCTGGTTCTCAGAGACCTCTTGGATAAATCTTGCCAAGATTTTTCAGAAGTGATTTGCCATTTCCTCCTTTCTGGGATGAGAGATAGAGACTGGCCCACAGACACCAAGGCAGGTCTAGAAACCATGGTCCCCCAATTTCTAATCTTAACCACTATTCTGTACTGTAAATTGAAGGTAGTACTCTCTAGTTCAGGGGTTCCCAAACTTGGCAACGTTAAGACTTGTGGACTTCAACTCCCAGAATTCTCTATGCTGGCTGGAGAATTCTGGGAGTTGAAGTCCACAAGTCTTAACGTTGCCAAGTTTGGGAACCCCTGCTCTAGTTAGCAAAGCCTGCAAATAACCTGGCAGACTTGAAAGTTATATTGGAAGTTTGGCAATATTTGGCAAAAAATAATAATTTGTGGCTATAGTTTGATTATGTATTGTATTATATGAAACGTAATTTAAATTTTGCTTTAAGTGAAACAAGACTGAAGTTATAAAAATTAGGGTAGCTGGTTTGCAAAACTTGGAGTCAAACAATTGGCAAAATAATAATTATGAAAAAAGTTTTAAACATGCTTTTGCTTTTTGTAGGATTCAGCCCAGCAGTGGTATCAGCAGTATGCTCAGGCATACCATAGCATTCAAACTAAAGTAGGAGACTTCGAAAACAGTGGCTCAGACGTAAGTTTGTTTCATTGATTTATTTGCTGGGTTAATATCCTGCTTTTCACTTTAGGAGCTAAAGATGATGCTTTTCTCTTTTACAGTTATCTTATTAAGGTATTCATTTCTTCAATGGTTTTGGATCAGAATTTATTTCTAGCACATGAAAATAAATGATATTTCTGGAGTGCATCCAGGAAACGTATTATTTATCATTTTGTTACATAATTGAAAAAGTGTTTCAGTACCCTAAGGATATCTTTGTGCCAAGAAATGCCAGTTTGCATATTTGGTGGCTTTTTGCTGACTTTAATTTTTAGAAAGGGGGAAAAAAAGAGACAATTTCAGCCATTTGACTCATGGGATTTAGCAGGATTTTATGTGCTGATAATTTATTAATGAAAGATCTAAGTAACAATTTGTTAATTATAGTATTTTACTTTTAAAAATTAGATACAGTTTTGTTATTTTTATTTTCTGATTGTATTGATGCTCAAAGAAACAGCCTGTTGTTATTTTTTTCCTTCCTATTACAACCAAATTCACCTGGATCAAGTATTCCATAGGAGTGGACAACCATTGGAGTCTAACACTATGTCCCTTGCCTCATTTCAAAGTTCAAAGCCTTTATTGTCATTGTACATCATGTATACAACAAAATTGGTTTAGCCTCTACTGCTGCAGTCCAAAGAACACAAGCCAACATGAATAATATAAATTTATTTATTATTAAATTTATACCCCGCCCTTCTCCTTGTTAGGACCCAGGGCGGCGCACAGGCATTATATAAAACCATAAATACAATATACATCAATTAAAAATATATTAAATTAATTCACCCGTGCTAAAACCCGTTATTAAAACCGTAACCAAATTATAATTTATATTTAAAAGTCATTATAAAGAATAATGCTTATACAAGCAGTTAGGGGGAAAAACTAGTCATATGTTTCCATTTGTACGTCATATTCTGTGCAACATGTATATTACTCTGTTATATGTGGAGCACATATTACACATTGGCACCAGTGAAATTTGTCATATTAATCTGTTTGTGGTGCTATATTGTGTTTAGTTTTTCCCCAGGGTGTGAAGTGGGAAGCAAAGCTGTGCACTATTGTAATTTATGCATAAATAACACTTCAAGTTGGAAACCCGAGTTTTCATTTTCTCGTTTATGGGTACTGTTAGGTCTTTTCAGCAATCATGCTTAATGACACTTCATTAAGTGTCATTTTGCCTCTTTATATATCTATGGTGAGGCCCGATCTGGAGTATTGTGTACAGTTCTGGTCACCATACCTTCAGAAGGATATTATGGAAATGGAAAAGGTGCAGAGGAGGGCAACTAGAATGATTAGGGGGCTGGAACACCTTCTTTACCATCTGAGGCTGCAACGGCTGGGCCTCTTCACTCTAGAACGACGGCGCCTGAGGGTTACCTGATTGAAGTCTATAAAATCATGTACGGTGTGGACAAAGTAGAAAAGGAAAAACTTTTTTCCCTATCGCACGACACTAGAACTAGGGGGCACTCCATGAAACCTTTGGAGGCTAAACCTCAAACAAATAAGAGGAAGTACTTTTTTACCCAGAGGATCACTAGTCTATGGAACTCCCTGCCAGAAGAAGTGGTGACAGCTGTCAGCCTCGACACCTTTAAGAAAGGATTAGACGAGTTCATGGAGAACAAGGGTATCCATGGCTATCATTATGGATGCCTAAGGACACCCTCCGGGTTGGAGAGATAGGCAGGATATCTCTCAATGCCATTTGCAGGGAATCATAAGCAGGTGAAGACATCTGCTTGGGAAGACCCTGAAGCAAATGGTGAGCCACTGTGTGAGACAGAATGCTGGACCAGATGGGCTGTGGCCTGTTCCAGCAAGGCTATTCTTCTTATTCTTATTGGATTTTTCACATGATCTATTAGAAAATCGCCTGATATCACATTGTCCATTAAGCTCTATATTGTCTACAGTCACTACTCTCCAGGGTTTCAGACTGGACCCTTCCCCTACCTTATCCCCCCAAAATCAAGGAATTAAACCTCTGTTTTTGTCCTATGAAGCAGCAGCACCAACAGCTCTGCCCTGGGCAACTTTTCCCATCTTCTTGTAAGGGATTGTGCAAAGAGTAGCAGAGTAGAGTCTTCGGGGAATGTTTTTTTTGCAGTCAGGGATGGGATAAAATGCACATGCCCAGAGTTTGAGCTTATTCTACTTTCACAATGTTGATCAGGGATCAGATGCCAGGAACCAGTTAGTTGCTTATGTGCCAATTTCGCATGACTTGCAGCTTCCAGAAACTCAGGGCTAATCCCTTGCCGAGTGAATTGAAATTCCAAAGTTGGGGTGTAATTAAGAATGAATAGATTTCTAGTGAAACGTGTGGTGACAGATTCCTGGGAAAGCTTTGCTTTTGGAGATTACATACAGTATATTTCTGTCACCTAGACTTTATTTTCTATTGTGGTTTTCTTAGCTGTACACCGGGGTTCCCAAACTTGGCAACTTTAAGACTTGTGGACTTCAACTCCTAGAATTCTCCAGCCAGCTATGCTGGCTGGAGAATTCTGGGAGTTGAAGTCCACAAGTCTTAAAGTTGCCAAGTTTGGGAACCCCTGCTATACACCATTAAAACTCTCATACTTTACACCCCTTCATTTGGGTGAAACAGTTCATGCTTGAGAAACAAACATTTTTTGAATCAATGTACCTGGAATGGGCTAACTTACAGAATGCATCCAAAATCCAGGACCCTGGGGCTGAAATTTGGCAGGGTTGCAGCTGCCTCTTGATTACACTTCCCAAAAACCCATAGGTCCCATGTTGCAAGTGAAAATGGGATAAATGTATGTCCACCCACTTTCCTGCCTTCCTTTGGCCTTTGTACCCAATCAGCTGTCAACAAGGCTGAATTAGCTGAGCAGTCATTGGCTGCTTTGGAACTGAAGCTTGAAATCTCTGAGGAAAAAATAAGCGAGTGATTTGGATGCCTGCTGGCAAGATAAGAGTTGGCAAAGAGAGGCTTATGATTGATGGATGACTCCTATTCCTCCCTGGAGTGAAGGTGCCTTTGGGGGACAGAGTGAGGTGAAGAGTGAGGTTTTTCTCCTGGTCCACAGTTGCCTCCTCCCCCCCAGCAAAATGTAGGCAGTTCCATGTGGGGGGGAGGAGGAGAAGGAAGCTTCCTTTTTGGGACTCTCCTGAGGGGAGGGGAAATGACACAAATCTATATTGTATGTGGAAAGAAGAAGGATGAGGAAGTGACTGAGATGCCTGCTGGTGAGGCAGGGTTGGCTGGATTGTGCTGGCGAAAAGTGAGCTCTGTTCCTCACTGGAAGGAGAAGGAATGTGGAGCAGGGATGCAGGTTTCCATGGGGTTCACAGCTCCCTTTGTTCCTTCAACTCCAGCAAAGTGGCAGGCAGTTCCATAGGAATAGATCAGCTGAGGAAGAGGAGGAGACCTTACTCCTGTCATTAAGGAAGAGGAAATGAAACATGCTTATGGTCTATATGGAAAGAAGGCGGCCCCAATGAAGACAAAGATCGCTGGTTATCAAGTGGGAATATAAAGTAGTGCCCAATATATGTAGTTACTTTATCTTTACAACAGTGCTATAACAAATTAGGCTGTACCAACTCCATTCTTTTAAGTATTATACCAGAGGCATACTTCTTTCTGAAAATTTATGTTATTAATTTCTTGCAGTAATTTAAATTTCTTATCAGCTTTCTAACACACATTTTATTTTTCTGTTTTGTTGTATAGGAATCCAGTGGAGGAGTTTATGGTGATTATGGTACCTATTTACAGGTTATGCCTTCATATTATGCTTCAGCTCAAGGATTCTTCCATCCAAGCGTCTTGCCATTTACACCTCAAAATCCCCTGAAGGTAAAAATATTTCTGCTGAGTCTAAAGCTATGGAATGCATCAAACATAACCAACATTTAAGTACCGGTAGCTACATCCAGAGCTTCCAAAGTCCTATATCAGGTTAAGATGCATTGAAGGATAAGTAGCCATGATGCAATGTGCGATCCCCCAAGTGCACATGCGCGCATGGCAGGCACTCCCCCCCCCCATTTTTTGCATGCTTTTTTCACCCTCCCCAGGCTCCAAAGGCTTTATAGGAGCCTGAGGAGGGTGAAAACAGCCCCCTGCCCTCCTGTAGGCCCTCCCTGAAGCCTCCAGAGGGCAAAAAACGACTCTACGAGCAAACCGGAACTGTCATAGGGTCATCATCCTGGGTTTATACAATTCCATCCATGAATACATAATTCAGGTGATAAAGCCAGTAGTGGGATTCAAATAATTTAACAACCAGTTCTCTGCCCTAACGACCAGCTGGGTAGGTGTGATTAGGTCATGTGACTGGGTGGGCGTGGCCAACTCAACGTCACTCAGGTTGAAGGGCGCTTCGCCTTACCTGTTACAATGTAATAAGGGTTAACCGGAGAGGCAGTTTCTGTAAACAGGGCAATAAAGATTAGGCTGGAAACAACACCAGAATGTTTTCTTCCTGCCTTTCTTAGAGGATTAGCCCTGTAAAGTGGAAAAAAACAAAATGAGATTTCTTCCAACAACTGGTTCGCCAAACTGCTTAGAAAGTTAACAACTGCTTCTCCTGAATAGGTACGAACTGGCTGAATCCCACCACTGGATAAAGCTCTGGAAATAACTATTTATATCTGTTAAGATCACTTTATTGTGTAAATCACGGTTAGAATTTATCAAATGTCAAATTCAGCATTTTTTAGGTGCTGCACATTATCATAATTGACTTTTTATGATCCTTAGATGACGCCAGTGAAAAATGAAAAGCGGAGCTCTTCATACCTCATCACAAATCCAGAAGACAATCCAGTGGAATATGTTGGCCCACATACTCAGGGCTCTGGAATGCATTATACAGAACTGTATCTTAAAAGAAAGCGTGTCTATTAAGATATCTCTCTTATTGAAATCAGAATCACTTCCTGTGGCATTCTTGCCACTGTTCTCTTTTTATATATATATTGTAGATAACATGTGCAAAAGTATTGCAGAAATTAGTTTTGATAAGAAAAAATGCTATGGGGAAGAAGCTGTTGTTTTCCGGATTATTTTTTGTTGTTTGGGCTGACAGTAATATGTTTAAAAGAACAGCAATCTTATGGTGTGAGAGCTACTCTCAAAACAATGAAATAATGGAACTTTCCAAACGTCTTCTGAGAAACTTCCCCGATACCTTTAAAAAGCAATACCCTTCCCCGATACCCTTAAAATGCTGGTCAGTGGTGTTACAAGAAGTCTCTTTGATGACTTAAAGTCCTTAATTGAAGAGGATTCGTGTATAATTCTATTTTCTGTTTCACAATAATAATAATACACTATTATTGAGATGATTGGGTTTAGATTTACAACTTTCAAATGTAAATAAAATTAGACAACTCTCCTAGCAGTAAGTTAGGAAAATGTCAAGATACACATGTCTTATTGAAAATAACATTGTTGGAATATAAAGTATGTTATGACAAAATTTCTGTGGAATTGAAGGACTGAAACTAGATTTATCCTTGTAGATGTTGGCCTTTAGGGTTATAAGTTCTAAACCTAGAGACAATATTTAAACACATTTCAAATATTTTTACACACACACACACAGTTGGAGCTGAATTTATTACAGTCACTTGCATTTAATTAAAAATATACTTTCCAGATGGTTCTTGCAGACACCTGATTTATCTCACTTCCAACTTGGAAACTCTTTTTTGTCACACTTTTTTGACATTTTGTGGAGATGCTCCCCAGAAGTAATATTCTGTACATACTTTTCTTGTGAGTGAAAATGTGCTTGAAACAGGCTTATTTACCACAGTGTGCTCACAATCTTTAGAACTGTAATATGACTGTAATGTGGCTTTACCCATAAAAGCTAAATGTATTTAAATCTGATTGAAATATTTATTAGGGTTGTGTCACTGAGTTCAATAGCAGCTTAATTGCTACAAGCTGCTGTAGAATTAGACCTGTCATATTTTGACGCTAAGCAATGAGTTTTGGTCATATGCCCCTGGAAGAAGGAAGCCACTTCTATATTTATATATTGGTCTCATTATATTTCCAGTACCTTTGCACCAATCAAAGCTCTTGATAAACAGACATGTAAATGTTCTTATACGTCTATATAGTTTAGTCCACTTTGCTTATAGAGGAAGAGGTTAAATCAGCTGAAGAATGTACACATTTGACTTTTTTTACCTGCAATGTTATCGCCATTTCAAGGGCCATTGAGCCAGTAATATTCAAAGATGTTTCTGCAGTCATATAGACAACATGGCATTATGGTGCACTGTTACCCTATTCATCTCACATTTGCATGCTTTCAAACTGCTAGGTTGGCAGGAGATAATGCTCACCCTCTTGGTTTTCCAACCAACAAGCCCAGTGTCTTAATTGCTGAGCCATCGTGCTGTAGAACTAATTCAGTAGAACTAGTCTGAATTTCCAGCATGTATCCTAGTAGACTAACCTGTTAATATCCAACAGTTCTTTATGAAATAGTGTATGCACCACCCTTACACCAGTGGCTTCTATGAAAACTTTTATTTAAAAAATCCCTTGCTTTTTGTCTAAATTAACAATTGCAGGCATTCAAGTTGCTATGCATGAATAATCATAATTTTTTTTTGCATTCTTTCTGATCTTATTACACATAGCCCAGTGAGTCATGATTGGGAGTCCCTATAAATATAACAAATAAATGAATAAAATGGACAGCGATCAGTGAAATGGACATGAAGATGACAAAACACAAAAATGGCCAACTGAGGCGGATTAATCCCTTCAAAGCATGTGGAGTATAGGCTTCAGCACAAAGTCTTTATTTGCAACATTTTTTAAAAAATGGATGAACATTTCTGGATAAAATCTAGAGGGTTTTCTTTAATAAAGAATAACAAAGTGCATACAGAATATTTATAGATTACATAAAAGAACAGGCCATTTGAAAGATGGGTTAGCATTAAAATTACATTTTACATTATTGCAAATCCTGAATTACTCTGTAAATGCAATATTTTATTTTAGGAAAGAATAGTTTCCTTTTAAAGAAGAATGCCCCTTACTTTATTTTTTTAATCTAAAAAAGATTTATGAATTGACAGCGAAAAGGACAATCTGGTAAATCCAGTATCATGGCTCTTTTCCATGTATATGTATATTGCCATTTTCCTTCAACTAAAAGTATAGAAGGGATCTGGTTTATTTAGATTAAACGATTGGGTTAGGTCTATACTTAGAATTGACCAATGAAATCAAAAGCCTTTCTTTAATTGGGATTAAATCTATATCCAGCTCAAGAGCTTTCCAAATCTCTAAGGTTCTGACTATTTCCTTTAAACCTGCAGGTAAAATACATACATTATTGTTGAATAATGTATTGTATCAGATTTGATATGTGGCAACATCCTTGTACAGAAGGGGTGTTGCAGTTCAGAATAAACGATACACACAGGTCACTGGCTAGCTGCTTAATGTGTTGATTTGTTTCATGACATTTGCTAAAAATATTATCAGGCATGAGGTGTGTCACTTCAATATTGACATAATGCTTTTCCATTTACCTATTATTTGCCTCACATATAAAAGATGGGTGTATAAAAATCCTGCATTCTGCATAAGATTCAGAATACCTACTGCATATAAAAAAATTCAAATTTCCCTTCATAGTAAAAGGAACGACTATTGGCATTTGACCAAATATCCTAATTCAACATTCTTCCTCCAACCAAAAATGACAAATTTAAACAGACGATTTCCTTAGCTTTCCATTTAGGGGGAAGTCAATAAACAAAAACATCAAACAATGTGCTAGGGATGAATGAATAGCAGAGGTCTCGACTCTATACATGTGATGGAGGCTAGGAGACACCAAGCATATAGGAGACAAGTTTACAAATACACAATATACAAAAAAAAATAGGCTGGGATGTGAAGAACTAGTGAGTTCTGCAACAATATGCTTCATAGTAATTTCTTCCTATGAATAGCAAGTATCCATAATATGACATAAACGTTTCCACTTTTAAGATGAGTTCAGAAGTATCCTACTCAGTTAGGAGGGTGACTGAATTTGAAGGTTACAGATGCATATCCAAGCCTTTTCAGTGAATAGGAATATTTGTATGGCTCTTCCGGCAAAAACAGCATTAGCATTTTGCATAATGTACATTTTCAAAGGCTTTCATGAAGAAGCAATGTAACATGCTGCATACCTCGAGGCCATTATTCTGACAAAACTTCTGTTTTCTTTAAACATTTTGATAACATTCATAGTGATTGCACAAGCCAATCACTATTTTCACCAGTTAGAACCTAAATGAATGGAATACAACAGTTCTGGCTGTCGCACAGAGGGTGATTGCCAAGTACTCACTAGGTTGACTGAGTAGCAAACTCTTATTTCCAAGCAAGAAGGAATTGCTGAATTGCAAAATTACAAAAATGTAGCAACAGGCTGTATTTTTTTAAAATATTCAACAATAACGGTATAAAAATGTTGGATTATAACTTTGCAATGAGTGTTTCAAAGCCTTCAATCAGATTGTGAAAAGTTGTCCTCTCACCAGGGTCTTGTACCCAACATTTTCTCATCAGTTGGTCAACCTAGAAAATAAAAGGCACAAAGGTTCTTACCACATTTGCTTCCTGAGGCTGCCACAGAACACAAGACACGTTTTTTTAATCCTATCTTCTTACCTTATTTTGTGTGTGTGTGTGTGTGTGTGTGTGTGTGTTCCAGCATAACTGGAATGCCTTGAGCAATTTCACCCAAACTTGGTACACAGATGACTTACTCTCTGGAGAAAAATACTGTGGGGGTAAGACACCCCTAATACCCCTTGGGGCATGATCTGTTAAGCTACAGCCTGTTGTGCCTTAAAATGACTTCTACAGTACAGCGCAGTGAAGTTGCCATGGTAACAGCTTCACAGTACTCCACAAGGAGTAAGGGGGAAAATCCAACATTAGAAATTAATTTGGTCTTGACATTCCCCCCTATAAATAAATACCCGGGCAAAGCCCAGGTAATCAGCTAGTATTAGCTAAACAAGCAGGAAAACCCCATGTCTGACTTGCTTCCCCCCCCCCCTTTCCTTATCGGAGTTTGTTTCTATAGCTTATCTTAAAGGAACCCATTTAAGAAACTCTAATTATGTTTAAATGTTCGGCAATTTGTAAGGCTATTAGAATATGCTAAAATTGATTATCATACAGAATTACTACATGTTTCATTCCATGCTTGATGAATAAACTGAAAAAAGAAAATAAGACCACCTGAAGGAAGCCATGGAGCAGATGTATGTCTGGTATATCTTGGCAGGCAAATAGCCCATTTGTAGCACGGAGTTCAGAAAAGAAATTAAAACATAAAGTCTAGACAGAATAATTAAGCCTTTGTGAAAAATGCAAACGTCCTTACCAGCAGAGAAATAATTTTTGAGACTATGTAAATGTAAAAATTATGGTGGCTAGGAAGCTAAATAAGTAATACAATTCTGGGATATTGTCTTTAGTAACTCAAACGGAGTCCTTTGTAGGTCTCATAGGACCACATGCAGCTTGCCAGGCTAAGTCTACGTACAGCTGGTGACAAGAATGCTGAATCTTTTAAGATGAGATGCTGTCTACTAGGAGGATGCCAAATTATTCAAAACTACATAAAACATTTAGTAAGCATGTTGGGTTTTATGCCTGTTAATAGGTCTTCTTAGGAGAAAGATAATGTTTTTGCAATCTTTTGTGGAAATTTCTTTCATAGAATTAAACAAAGGCTTTTTAAGGTAGCCTTTGGACGCCTTTCCTGAGATCAGATTGCTTCTAGCTTTCAGGATGAGATTTGATTCCTCCTTGCTTATGAAGGTCTTTGCTGTAGAGGTGTTCTGGTAAATATATGATCTTGTGAAATGAGATAAGAAATGAGATAAGATGATTGGACCAGAGATGGGTTGCTAATTTTTTTTACTATCGGGCGTCCTCCCGGGTACATGAGTGCAACATTTCTGCACCCTCCAGGCAGGTGGGTGGAGTCTTCTGCCGCCACTACTGGTTAGGGCAATCCGGACTGACCCGGCATGAACCCATCTCTGTATTGGACTATACAATTTGAGTGATGCTATGTTAAGTTTCCTTTGATTTCCAAACATATAGCCTCATACTGTATCACAGCCCCCTTCCTATCTCTGTTCTATCTATATAGGGGGGGATTTAGTCACCAGCAGCTGAACAACTGCTTGAAATTCTAGTTCAAAGATAACAGAAGGGACCTTGGAGGTCTTCTAGTCCAATCCCTTGCTCAAGCAGGAAACCCTACACACCATTTTAGACAAATGGCTGTCCAATCTCTTCTTTAAAACCTCTAGTGTTGGAACATGCACAACTTCTGGAGACGTGAAAGCAAAACATGATTTTTGTTAACCTTTTTTAAAAATAGAAAATAAGGTAGGCAAAATCACAGTGTATCAGTGGAACAAAGACCAGAAAACAATATGCTATAAAATCATTCAGCCTACGACAATCAGACCATTTTCACGTGGCCTTGTGTTCTGATTCTTGGAAGCTGCTCTTTTGAACCAGGCCCCATTTAAGTATGTACAGTTGCTTTTAGATCTTGAATGTAGGGAGATGGTTAGGTTGTTTTTTTTAAACATACACTAAACATCATGTACACTTTCTGCAGCCTTATGTTGAAGTTCAGCTAAGGAGGAGCTAATCAAGATATACATAAACAGCACCCATAAAAGGCCAAATATGCTGTTAGCAAGGCTGTAAAAGTTGTAACTAAAACTTCCAACAAAATGTTTGCAAAAAAATGTTTGGGGAATAATTATCAAGAGGGTTTTGTTTTCCTCTGAATGTCTTCTCTATAAAGTAATGAGATCCCACTTATTTGAGATCAATGGATTTAAATATGTCATTCTATCCCCGCCCCCAAGCCCTGGAGGCAAATCATAACTCGGCCAAAGTTCTGCAGACATACCTGGGAAAAGGAAGTAGATCATTTGGGTGATTAAAGTGGAAAAGGGGAAATTTACAGTGAGTCGAATCAATACTTTGATTACAGTGAGAGGAGTTGATCCAAGCCTTACCCTGTAACTAATTCAAAATTGGGCAAGGAAGGGATTTTCCTGTGACCCAGGCAGGGCAGGAACTTTCAGACAGCATATAAAGGAGAAGTGTACCTATGCCTGAAAGAACTTTGCTAATTAGATTTACATTTGTATAAATCTGTTGTGGTTTAGTGCTTAAAAATGATGATCAGGGGACTAGAGATTAACACAGGAAGAACGGTTACAGGAACTGGGTATGTCTAGTTTAATAAAAAGAAGGACTAAGGGAGACATGATAGCAGTGTTCCAATACCTCAGGGGTTGCCACAAAGAAGAGGGAGTCAAACTATTCTCCAAAGCACCTGAGGGTAGAACAAGAAGCAATGGGTGGAAACTAATCAAGGAGAGAAGCAACTTAGAACTAAGGAGAAATTTCCTGACAGTTAGAACAATTAGGCAGTGGAACAACTTGTCTCCAGAAGTTGTGAATGCTCAAACACTGGAAGTTTTTAAGAAGATGTTGGATAACTATTTTCTGAAGTGGTGTAAGGTTTCCTGCCTAAGCACAGGGTTGGACTAGAAAACCTCCATGGTCTCTTCCAACTGTTATTCTACTCTATTCTAAGTGTTGTCATTTTGATGGCGGTTAAAAAATACTTTACAAATTGGGGGCCTTTTTATAAAAAGAACAAAAGCAAAAACTTGTTTACCTCTTCTGGACAGTTTTTAGGACAAGGCAAGCGCTTCCCCTCTGCCAATACACGTACCAGCCGCGTGACTGTCATCTGGCCTTGCGTTGGGCCAATCATACTCAGGAATTCCTGTAGGTTACAAAAATATAAGCTAAGCAGCATTCCTCCCGATGAGAGATCCAGTAAGATGGGCATTAATAATAGCAAAACTTTATATTGATAACTTTGTACATGCTGTTCCTTTCCCTAATAAATTGACAAATATAATCACAAATACTAAATGGTCTAGATCTGCGGACAGTTCAGCTAATTCTATTCAAACATTTTTGAATATATTTGGTAGGTAAAATAAGATTTCCAGAAAAATGCCCTGAATATTTGTGCCATCCCCCTTTTTAAATAAATTATGGGCAATGCAGCATCTCAAAAACTGCCTGCAAGGAAGAATTCCCTGTGGGATCATGAGCATTACACTAGGGGTAAAAAAGATTTCACTGCTACTTACTGCCATTGGGCTACATTCAGAATCACAGTAAGTTAAAAGTTCATACAGAGTCACTCCGAAAGACCAGACGTCTGAAGCGATATAGAATTTGCTCTGTAATAGGCATTCAGGGGCATACCTGCAAATGTAGGAGATTTGTTAGTTACTATTATTTAACCGGTATGATTTAACATTGTTGCCCAGTGTTTACCCACTTTCTGGGCTGTACAGATGAAGTCATCACAACCTGCGTGCGTTGTTAAGTTAATCGTAGAACAAAGGGTTGAAGAACAAACTCAAGTGTTATGCATCAGTTGAAGAGAAAACAAAAACAAAAACTGAAATGTAAGCAATAGGTTACTGAAAATAAGCAACTGTTACAGGAGAAAAGAAAAAAAGTGTTTAGGAGATGAGATTAAGGGCCAATTCAAAGGTTTCCTTAACAATTCCTGTGCTTAGGCTAAAAGTAGGTAAGCAATCTGATGTTCTCCCAACAACTCTGGTACAACAATCACTTTCAAAAGTTGGTTTTGTAGCCATTGGGGGGGTGGGGGGCAGATGCTTGCCTCCATCTAAACATTAATGGAAGCAAATACTATGCCTTTATTTGTACTTATGTTCACGTAACAGTAATCTTGAGACTGTAATAGATGATACAATGCTCTCATTTTAGGCCAAAACCTTCTAATTAACCCAAGTGCTTTTAACCAATCATATCTTCCAGTTACAGGTAGTCCTCAACTCACAAGGTTTCATTTAGTAGCCATTCAAAGTAACAACATCGCTGAAAAAGGTGACTTATGACCATTTTCCACACTTGCAACCATTGTAGCATCATCCCCCTTAGTCACATGATTGACATTTAAATGCTTGACAACTGACTCACATTTATGACAGTTGCACTGTCCAGGAGTCATATAATTGCGTTTTGGGACCTTCTGACAAGCAAGGTCAATGGGGAAACCAGATTCACTTAACAACCACGTTATTAATTTAACAGCTGCTGTGGTTCACTTAACAAAATGTGGTAAGAAAAGTCGTAAAGTGGGGCAAAACTCACTTAACAAATTTCTCACTTAACAACATATATCTTGGACTCAATTGTGGTCATAAGTTGAGGACTACCTGTATAACGGAGATATTTTCCCTGCTTACTCTACTCCAGGGGTTCCCAACCTTTCTGGTTCTGCAAGCCAGCGGCAGCAGTTGTGGGTGTTGTACAAATGAAGCTTGTATGGCCCAGTTCCCAATAGGCCACAGCCTGGGGGTTGGGGACTCCCTGCCTGCTCTACTCCATTCTTGGGAACGTTTCAATGACTGACTATAGAATATCACGAATGTATCACACTGGACCAGGAAGCCTAGGACTATACAACAGAATAGTCCACAGTGACACAGAAGAGGTTCATTCACTTAAGCCAACTCCTTTCTTGAAGGAAACAGGATTTCTTAGGTTCCTACTGGCCAGCTCTTACCAGAACACAGGGCTGTCTCGATCATCATTCACTTTGTAATATTCCTTATCGGTTTCAATGGCTTTAGTCAGCCCAAAGTCCCCAATCTTTACTCTCTGCTCATTTTCAACCAGAACATTTCTCGCTGCTAAGTCTCGATGAACATACTGTTGAGATCCAAGATAATCCATTCCCTGAATGAAGAAACAAACATTTGAAGTCAATTTTATTTTCTGGCTACAGACCAACTCCGTCAGAACAGTGGTTTCCAACCTTTTCTTCATCATGGACCCTCTTCTAAATACCTTTTGTGGCCACGGACCATGGCCAAGACTTAACTCAAGGCCTAAACATTTCTTCAAGACTTAGTGGAACTCCTGTGACAACATTGCAGCCCCCCGCCATACCCCCCAGGAGTCTGAAGACCACAGGTTGATAACCACTGATTTAGGATATTTTCTTCTTTAAAGGCTTTTCTTTAAAGGGCTATGCCAAATTCCCTTAGTTTCATTAGGTGGATTGTTTAAAGCTCTTGTCATTTCCCGCCTAGACTACTGCAATGCACTCTACATGGGGCTCCCCTTGAGGTGCACCCGGAGGCTCCAGTTGGTGCAGAACGCGGCCGCACGGGGGATCTTGGGAGCACCAAGACGCTCCCATATAACACCTCTCTTGCGCGAGCTGCACTGACTGCCTGTGGCCTTCCGGGTGCGCTTCAAGGTCTTGGTGACCATCTTTAAAGCGATCCATGGCATGGGTCCTGGTTATTTGCAGAACCGCCTCCTGCCACATACCTCCATCCGACCTGTCCGCTCCCACAGGGAGGGCCTCCTCAGGGTGCCGTCCGCTGGACAATGCCGGCTGGCGACTCCCAGGGGAAGATCCTTCTCTGTGGCGGGTCCAGCCCTCTAGAACGACCTGCCCCCCGACCTTCGTACTATCACGGACCTTCGCCTCTTCCATCGAGCATTAAAGACTTACTTGTTTCATGCGGCCAGCCTGGCATAGTTTGCATTTATCGTTGTTTTAATAGGGTTTTAAATTATTTTAGCACGGGTTAAACTTATTTAATTTAATCTTAAATTGTATTTATATGTATTTTATCTTTTTATTATCCCTGTGCACCGCCCTGAGTCCCAATTCGGGAAAGAGGGTGGTATATATAAATAAATAAATAAATAAATAAATAAATAAATAAATAAATAAATAAATAAATAAATAAATAAATAAATAAATAAATAAATAAATAAATAAATAAATAAATAAATAAATAAATAAATAAATAAATAAATAAATAAATAAATAAATAAATAATGTTTTATAGAAGTGAAAAGTATATTGGTTAAAGAGACCCTTGCTACGTATGCTCTTTCAATGCAAGCGTGCATAGCATGGAACTCCTCCTCTATCACAGAATGCCAATTTTCTATGTAAAAGAAAGTTAATAATAATAATAATAAATAATAATAAATTTTATTTATATCCCGCTCTCTCTCCTCGAAGGGACTCGAGGCGGGGCACAGGGAAATTAAAAACAAAGTACAACAAACAAAGTGCAAAGTTAAAATCAAATTAACCTTACCCTGCGCTAAAAACTTCTATAAAAATAAAACTATCCCTAAAAAAACCCCTTAATAATTTAAAATTAAAATTAAAATTATCCTAGGCCAGCCAAACGGAAGAAGTGAGTTTTTAATAGCTATCGGAAGGAGCGAAGGTCCGTGGTTGTTCTAATTTCGGGGGGAAGGTCGTTCCAGAGGGTCGGGCCCGCCACAGAGAAGGCCCTTCCCCTGGGCATCGCCCGCTGGCACGGCCTAGTGGACGGCACCCGGAGAAGTCCCTCTCTGTGGGAGCGAATCGGCCGCAGGGATGTATGAGGCAGAATGCGATCCCGCAAAGTTCATGGGTTTCATATAATAAATATACCACGGAATGAAAAACTGGGAGCAGAGAAAAAGTAAAGGTCCAAAATCTGTATTCCACATTTAGCCTATTACTAACAAGAAGTATCTGGGAGATATGAGAAGTAAAACACACACACAGGGTGACAAAAGTATTTGTCTCTATAACTTTGAAGCCTCTTACTCTTGCAGGCTTTTAACAGTCACTGGTTTTTCTCTAACCCAATCTTTTATTAATCTTAATGCTGCCTCCATATATGGTTTAGCATAGTCGTGGTTCTTTAACTTGATTGATTTTTTTATTATACTTTAAATTCTGGGAGAATTCTGGGAGCTGAAGTCCTTCAGACTTAAAGTTGCAAAGGTTGGGGACCCCTGCTTTAAATGGCCTCATGGGGGCTTACCCTAAAAGGGGAAATATGCTAAATAAATATTCTAGGAGAAACGAAAGTGTTTTTAATGACTAATTCTTTCAAACACCTACTAAATATGGTAATTGGAAATTAAAGTGCCTTGGTGTCTGTTATTAAATACCTACCTTGCAGATTTGCACAGCATATTTCAGTTGTTGTTTCAGGGAGATTTTACTTTTGTTTCGAGGGAGATATTCTTTCAGGCTCCCAGAAGGAAGAAATTCCATGATAAGCTTAATTCCGTTACCACCTTGTATTTAAAACACACACACACAAATTATTTCAACCAAGTGTAGGAATTAATACCACTGCCTATTTTAAATGTTCTTCTTGATGTTCTGTCACTTAGCTAATCAATCTACATGTGCCCTTGATTTATGATTGGTTGCTTAGCAACTGCTAAAACCTACCTGAAAAAAAGGGACTTATGATTAGGATCCTAAATTCCAACTGTCATCCCCACCCCACCCCACCCGAATTACATGACCACCCTTCAGCACTTGGCAAACATGGTCACATTTACAACTGTTTGCAGCATCCTGCGGTCCTGTGACCAGATTTTTATGATGGTTTTGCTGAAAACTAGCACTTTGATTTTTGACAAAACCGCATCATACTGAACGATGCTTTTGCACTTATAAACACCAGAAAAAAACATAGTAAAATCAGGTTGGTTACATCACTGACTTATTTTATGACAGTTACAAATTATGACTGTAATAGGCAGTCTGCATCTATTATGGCTGTAACGAAAGGACTACCAGTATTAGATATCTTAGTTGTCAAAGCAACCCTAAGTAATAAATAATTAAAGCAGTACAGGAACATCCATTAAAATTACAGAAAGTGATTAGAGAAAGAAGAAATTGCCTGTTCATCATATTTTCCAACGTTTACTCTAAACAAGTGAAGGGATGATACCCATTAAAATATATTCCAAGTAAGTCTAGAATCAAATATTGCATATTTATTGTATGTTTTCAACCATGAAGCTCTCTCCTACGTACAGGCAATGCAACTTACTTTTCTGTGAAATTCAGGATGAAGCCCTGAGTCAACAAGTATTTTGTTAACAATTTCCTGAATAATTTAGTACATGTAATTTCAGGTACAGGTAATATTTCTGAGCACTCCTAAAAAAGAATTCTGGAGCATAAAGGATGGTTGGTACTGGTATTCGGTTATAATCTCAGTGGTAAATCTGTAATTTGATTTAATGACAATCATGGAGATTCTCATAATTTAATAGATTATGAGTTTTGCAATGATGCAGGTACCAATTATTGAAAATAATTTATTTTGAATCACTGCTTAAGTGAGATGGAAGGAGGATTTTTCTCAGTTAGGCCATCCTCTAATTTGGAAAAGGAACATTTTATAAAACTAGAAATGAATAAAATAATTTGTAGACATTACCATGTTCGGTGCAGATTCCTTTGTACTTCACAATGTTTTCATGATAAAGGTTCCTTAGAATTTCAATTTCCTTCTTAAGATCCGCAATATGATTCCCGCCGCAATCAGGTTTCAGTGATTTTACAGCTACTTGTTCTCCTGTGTTATCACCTTCAGGGTCATACCTGCAGAGTTCAACTTTGCCAAAATGGCCCTGGTTTCAAGAGAGAAAATAAATATTGATTTGTAATATATTTTATGCCCATCTGTTCAAGATAGTTACAAGTTATTGTGACAATAGTCCATAAATAGCCTTTGTTATTTAAAATAGTCGTGTAAAAATTACCCGCTTTACTTCATGTGCATGTTGTAACCTGCCCAATCCTTTCTGGTTTTCCATCTAATAAATCCTCCAGGGCATTTTGTACCCTAGTTTAATGTCACAAAACTACTTTGCAATGTAACAGTTTCCTTACTTATCAATAAGTAGATGGCAAAACATTCAGAGAGTTTTGAGCCCGCCACACCCATCTCTAATAATATTCTTCTTTGCTCTCACAAGCCTTCACAAGAACTATCTATATTATTTATAATCACATTAGTCACAGGGAACGTTCTGCATTTGGCCCACTCATAAAAGATGTAGACAAGTCATTTCCAAACAAGATTGATTCTATTAGAAAAACTTTTTGGAAGTATTAGGAGCACACTATAGCATACTAATCACAGTAGAAGAAAAATGCAGCTACATTTTTTCAAACACCTGTTACAAGCTCAAAGAAAAAGAATATCCTTGGGTATAATATTGAATTAGACAAATAGAAAAAATTTGGGGGAAGGAACATACAATTGCATACAAGGAAAATCAGTACAAAATGTTTTATAGATGGCACCTGGCTCCAACAAGATTAGCAAAATTTTCAACAAATGCCTCCCCCAAATGCTGGGAATTTGAATCACTACATGGAACATATTACCACCTATGGTGGGCCTGTAAGGAGACTAACAAATTTTGGAAAAGGATCAAAAATTGGCTGGAGGCAATAACAGGAGTTAAAATACAATGGAAACCTGAAGTCTTCCTATTAGGAATAGTGTCTGCGAAATATTTAAAAAAAATCCAGTATTTAATAATACATATAATTATGGCAGCAAGGATTGCCTTTGCACAGAAATGAAAAATAAATTAACTCCAAGCAAAGATGAAACAATAAGAAAGGTTATGGAATGTGCTGAAATTAACTAAAGAAATCCAGGGAAAAGAAGAATCAGAATTCTACCAGATATGGGATAAATGGTATAGGTGGATGGAGGAAAAAAACAAGAACCAATGAAAGAATGCAGAAAAACTTAAAAATAGTAGTTATGAGTAAAAGAGGGTTTAGAATGGTGAAATCTAAATGAAATATAACAGAAGGGGAAACAATATAAGATGAGCGGCTTTGATTGACAATTGCTATTAGAAAGAACAGGAAGTTCCAGTTCGTATTGTATGGTGTAGATGTAGTGTATATCTTAAGTTTTATGTGAATGTATTTTAAACATTTGTAGAATAATTTTAAATAGAAAAAAAAAGAAAACGAATATCCTTGCTGTTTTCTATTACTGCTCACATTGTATTAGCTTTAATAATACTGCAAAATAAAATCAATACAATACAATAAATAAAATAAAATAAAATAAAATAAAAATAATATAATATAAAATAAAAACAGTGATGTCCATGGTCATTGGGGCACTTGGTACCATGTCCAAGAATTTTATAAAACACATCAATAAATTGCAACTTCCTGCAATAACACCAGCAGAATTGCAAAAAATTGCTACTCGGAACATCATATATTTTAAGAAGGTACTTGGTTGATACCTAGGACACTGACAGCAACCCGTATCAATCATTAGCACCAGTCAATGGTATTTGTAATACATTTTTAAATGTTCAGTGAGCCAGGTTTCATGTTTAATGAATAAAGTATATAGTAATAATAATAATACCTCTCCTAAATCACGGATCCGCTTCAAGAAACGCTTTTCAAATATTGTAGGATCAATCTCTGCATTAGGCTTCTTCTCTGAGACAATATCAGGATCTGACACAGATAGAAACATGTCTACATAAATAATTACTCAGATTTCAAAAATTACTCCATATCCCATAGGCTGCTGGCTAGATGTAGCACATTTACTTTACTGACACCTCTTGGTACTCCCAGCCAACCACAGCTGTCAGGTTTTCTTATGTGATGAAAAACTGTTTTCAGAAAGAAGGTAGACAGTTTCAAGTGGGAAAGGAAAATTAGAAGCAATGGGCTAGTGGTCAGAAGCCACCAGCTCCTATCTGGCCTGGTAGGTTAAACGTTGTGTTCTTTTTTCAGGAACTAACAGTCCAATTTGTTGCAGCGAGTCAGCAGAATCGCAACAAGGTTAGTAGATAAGACATATTAAGTGTAATTGTGGTAGAAACATTTCAATGTTTCAAGCACTGGCAAAAGAGAGTAACAAAGGGAGTTACTATATTTAGGCAAAGCATACTGGATGTGTTTATTTTTAAATTTCTGCAAGTTGCTTCCATAACTGTTAAAATGTAGGAGTTTACTCCATGGGAAATAAAATCCAAGTCATGATATTACTAACCCTTAATATAAGGGACTATTATACTCATACTTGTTGACATGTACTTTCTCTGACTCCAAAGAACTCTACAATAAGAATTTTATTTGTTTCTTTGATTTCTGAGATGACACTTGCACATTTAGCTAAGTTACAGACTACTACTGAGCCCAGGAGATATTATTTGCCCAGCATTAACAGGAGGAGAAAGATGAGTCCTTACTCTGCCCTTCTAGTTTATTGATATCCCGCATAATTGCTCTGAAGAACGGCCTCTGACTGGGGTCATAGTGCATGCACTGCTTCATCAGGTCAGCCAGCTCCTTGCATGATGGGGCTGGAAGTATGAAGTGACCTTCATAAAACCTCTCCTTCTGCAAAAATGAAATGAAAGCAATGGCATTATTCATAGAACTAGGAAATAAACCTCTCAATAAAAATTTCACAAGAGCTCTCTACAAATAATGTTTTCTGAAGTTTAACTCCTATCACAGAATTGAATATATTTTTCAGTCACCCCTCCCCAATGTAATTCCAATTACCCACAAATGATTGAGCAAAGCTCCCTTCTAAAGTTGCCAATGAATACTCATTTTTCAATGTTAGTGAATACAATTAATGACACAGATATTGGATGTGTTAACTAATGCTGTGAGATTATAATTTATTTTATTTATTCGAATTTATACCCCGCCCTTCTCCTTGTTAGGACCCAGGGCGGTGCACAGGCATTATTTAAAACCACAATAAATGCAATATACATCATTAAAATAAATAAAATAAAATCTATTACACTCTAGCAAAAGTTCACTTTTCCACTTGCGTTGCCAATTTTCAGTGGGAGAACTAAAAGGAGTTTCCACTCACTAAAGACAAACAAGAAAAGAGTTTCTTTCTTCTTATTTTGGTGGCAGCAAATCACTAAGAAAAGAATGCCTGCTTGACTTTCCCAGAATCTCACCTCTGCTAAGGTTTTGTCCTTGAGTGGTACTTCTCCATTGTAGCAAATTTCCCATAAAGTGGTCCCAAAACTCCATTTATCTGCTGCCACATTTAGATTTTTGGAATCTTCCACACATTCTGGAGCCAGCCAAGGAATGCGCTCCACACATTCTTAAAGGAAAGAGTGAGAGAAATTTTGAAATGAATGTTTATCTAGTGGTACTCTCCCTCCCATAAACCTGATGTACCTGAACACTAGAGGACCCTTGCTCTGGCACGATGCAAAGCCCTCTTCTCAGCTGTCCTTTAAGGCTAATATAAAGGTAAATATAAAAGTTCCCCCTCACATATATGTGCCAGTTGTTCCCGACTCTAGGGGGAGGTGCTCATCTCTGTTTCAAAGCCAAAGAGCCAGCGCTGTCTGAAGACGTCTCTGTGGTCATGTGGCCGGCATGACTAAATGCCAAAGGCACACAGAATGCTGTTACCTTCCCACTAAAGTTGGTCCCTATTTTTCTTCTTGCATTTTTCTATGCTGTCAAACTGCTAGGTTGGCAAAAGCTGGGACAAGTTACGGGAGCTCACACCATTATGTGGCACTAGGCTGATATAGAAAGGGACAAAAACCATGTGACTCTGGGCCCATAGAAACAACAGAGCAGGTGCTTCTCTAGTGCCTGTATTATAGAAACATTCATAGTAGCCACATCTTAACAGTACTGCATGAATATTCAAAGGGCCCAGGAGAATTCCATTCCTCTTGCTACTTTATTTATTTATTTATTTATTTATTTATTTTATTTATTCTTGGATTTGTATACTGCCCTATCTCCCCGAAGGGACTCAGGGCGGTGCACAGGTAAATATTAAAAACAATACAAAAATACAATATAAATACAATAAAAATATATTAAATTTAAACACGTGCTAAAAGCATCTTTAAAACCCATCTAAAATCCCTTACTAAAATCCCTAACAATTTGTTATTTAAAATCTAAGCCAGGCCAGCCAGATGGAAAAAGTGAGTTTTAAGCTCCCGGCGGAAGAGGCGCAGGTCCGTGATGGTACAAATCTTGGGGGATAGGTCGTTGCAGAGAGCCGGACCCGGCACAGAGAAGGCCCTTCCCCTGGGGGTTGCCAGCTGGCATTGCCCGGCAGACAGCACCCTGAGGAGACCCTCCCTGTGCGAGCGGACAGGACGGAGGGAGGTATGTGGTAGGAGGCGGTCTCGCAAATACCCAGGTCCTGTGCCATGGAGTGCTTTAAAGATGGTTATCAGTATCTTGAAGCGCACCCGGAAGGCCACAGGCAGCCAGTGCAGCTTGCGCAGGAGAGGTGTTATATGGGAGTATCGAAAAACTCCCAGAATCCCCCGCACGGCTGCATTCTGTACTAGCTGGAGCCTCCGGGTGCACCCCAAGGGAAGCCCCATGTAGAGAGCATTGCAGTAGTCTAGGCGGGATGTCACAAGGGCTTGAGTGACTGTGCGAAGGGAGTCCCGATCTAGAAAGGGGCGCAACTGGTGTATCAAGCGAACCTGATAAAAAGCCTCCCTGGCCACGGCCGTCACATGGTCATCCAAGGACAGCTGCGAGTCCAGGAGGACACCCAAGTTGCTAGCCCTTTCCGCGGGGACAAATGACTCGCCCCCGATAGCCAGCGATGGAACCAGCTGGCTATATCGGGACGCCGGAAACCACAGCCACTCGGTCTTGGATGGGTTGAGTCGGAGCCTGTTCCTCCCCATCCAGACCCGCACGGCCTCCAAACACTGGGACATCACATCAACGGCATCGTTGGGGTGGTTAGGGGTAGAGATGTACAGCTGGGTGACATCAGCGTACTAATGGTACTCTACCCCAAAACCACGGATGATCTCGCCCAACGGCTTCATATAGGTGTTGAACAGGAGAGGTGAGAGAACCGACCCGAGGCACCTCCATACATGAGGGGCCTCGGTGTCGATCTCTGCCCTCCTGCCAACACAAGTTGCGACCGGCCAGAGAGATAGGAGGAGAACCACCGCAAAACGGTGCCTCCCACTCCTAACACCTCCAGTCGGTGCAACAGGATACCATGGTCAATGGTATCGAAAGCCGCTGAGAGGTCTAATAGGACTAGGATAGAGGAATGACCTCTATACCGAGCCCGACAGAGATCATCAACCAACGCGACCAATGCCATCTCCATGCTGTGTCCAGGTTGGAAGCTGGACTGGCACGGGTCTAGATAGACAGTTTCCTCCAGGTGCCAGGGAAACTGATATAATAATAATAATAATAATAATTTATTAAATTTGTTGACCGCTCCCTCTCCCCGAAGGGACTCCACACTCTCTACAACCTTCACAAGGAAGGGAAGGTTGGAGACTGGACGGTAATTAACCAACAATGCTGGGTCCAGGGAAGGCCTCTTGAGGAGGGGTCTCACCACCACCTCTTTCAAGACGGCCGGTAGAAATCCCTCACTCAAGGAGGCATTCACTATTTCCTGGAGCCAGCCTTGTGTAACCTCCCGGGAGGCCAGTACCAGCCAGGAGGGACACGGGTCCAATAAACATGTGGAGGCATTCAAACGTCCCAGCAACTTGTCCATGTCATCTGGAGTCACAAGGTCGAACTCTTCCCATAAAACGGTCTCAAGACCTGCCTCCGTCCGCCCATCCAGACTAACTTCACTGGAGGCCAGCTCGCCCCGGATCTGAGCAATTTTATCCTGCAGATACTGTCCAAATTCCTCTGCACGACCCTGTAAAGGAGCTTCCTGCTGCCTCTGTTGAAGGAGGGAGCGGGTCACCCTAAACAGGGCGGCAGGGCGGTTATCTGTGGATGCAATAAGGGCGGCCAGATAATTACGTCTTGCCGCTCTCATCGCCACGATGTAGGTCCTCAAATGGGACCTAACACGTGTTCGGTCTGATTCGGAGCGAGTGGATCTCCAGATGCTCTCTAGGCGTCTCTTACGATGCTTCATCACCCTCAGCTCCTCGGAAAACCAAGCGGCC
The DNA here is from genome assembly GCA_039707465.1 of Rhabdophis nuchalis. Classification (NCBI taxonomy): domain Eukaryota; kingdom Metazoa; phylum Chordata; class Lepidosauria; order Squamata; family Natricidae; genus Rhabdophis; species Rhabdophis nuchalis. The sequence goes on from CM077644.1 coordinate 76,877,642, forward strand.
AGGATGGATCGGTGCCGTGTGAGAGGCCGCAAGGGTGCGACTCAGTCCAGGGCCCCAGCAGTCGCACTGTTCCATGCGGCTACTAGGTCCTCAGTCGAGTCACGGGTCAGGGACACAGGCATTGGCCCAAGCTCCATCAGGAACCTCTCCGGGTCCATCAGGCGCCTGGGACAGAACCATCTAGGAGTCTCTGGTTCCACCTCCCCGCGGTGGAGTGCAGCGGTTGGAAAGTCTAGCCGAAGGAGAAAGTGATCTGTCCATGACAGGGTGTAACAGCTAAATCCCCTATTCCCAGATCACTAGTCCACTGGCCGGAGACAAAAATTAGATCCAGCATGTGACCCCCGGTGTGAGTGGGACCGTGAACTACTTGGGTCAGGTCCATGGCCGTCATGGAGGCCATGAACTCCCGAGCCACCTCTGACGTTTCGCCTGCCAATGGCAGATTGAAATCCTCCATTACTAGAAGCCTGGGGGTGTCAACTGCCACCTCGGCTATTACATCTAGGAGCTCGGGCAGGGCTGCTGAAGTGTAGCGGGGAGGCAAGTACACAATCAGCAAAACCAACTGCCTCCCCGGACCCCACTTCACAAACAGGGATTCACAGCCGGCTGTCTGCGGCACCGCAATCTCCCTCAGTTCTAGGCTCTCCTTCAAAATAACCGCCACCCCCCCACCCCGACCCCGACCCCTAGGCTGATGAAACGCTCGGTAACCCGGTGGGCACATTTCAACGAGGGGGACTCCCCCCTCGTGGCCCAACCAGGTCTCCATAATACCCGCCAGGTCCGGGGGCCCCTCCAGAACCAAGTCATGGATAAGGGGAGCCTTGTTGGTAATGGACCTGGCGTTGCATAACATCAGTCTAGGGCCCGGGCCTGCGCACCCAAACCTCCTGGGATGCGAGAAATGTTCTGGGGACCGGAGCGCGCAACCACCTGTAAGCAGCGGGTGCGCGCTCCCATAGAATGACAAGGTCCCCGGCTCACGCCATACCTACCCCTCCCAAGGACTGTCCTGATAGTATGGCTCTCTATTGAACTGACCACTAACACCCCCTTAGTGTCGGACCCAGCATCCTCCTTGTCGGGGCTAAGGGTCCGCCTGGACTTCCCGATAATAGATAAGCCTCCCCCCTCCCTAGACCCTCCCCCCTGCCTGGAGCCCCTTAAAAGCCGAATTAAAAAACCATTTAAAAAACACCTTAACTTCCGCTTACTGTCAGATACCAACCCTATTGTGATGCACACTAGTAAAATCTATTAAAAGTTCACTGAATTCCACTTGTCCTGCCAATTTAGAGCAGGTTGCTGGAAAATTCTGCCCACTTTCCCCAGTTGGAACATGATTCAACTAGTGTCATTGAGGAATAATAAAAGTTAGCTAAGGTAAAGGCTGAACCAGTTAGCACTGACATGTAGATGTAGTATTTGTATTTCAATAAAATTAGAGGGTATTTTTCTTTAGTATCACCATATTTACAAGTAGTTTTACCTTGTCTAGATAGCACTGTAACTGGAATTCCTGGATCACTTAGCTTTATGAAAGGTCCATATTCATTTCCGATTCCTTCTCTTGCTAACAGTATATTTTTTGTGCACACATTTCCATGTACTAAGTTTTTGTCCTCCTGCATTACAGAGATATTAATCAATATTTCAACCACATGTTAAATACTATTAGACAGCATGAAAAGGTGCTGAAAGTAACAAGTTCACAAAACACAATGGCTTGAATCCTAAGAGACGTTATCTAAACAAAATTCAAAGAAGGAATGTTTTCTATTTTCTTCTTTCCACTGCTGATGATTTCAATGTTCACGCCTCTATTGAAAGAGTTTGGGAGAATCAGAAGTGCCAGTAAGGAGTAGGCAAAAGATATACGAAGCTATCTTTCTCACAACTTTAATTTATTTTAGGATCCAAGCAAACACTCCCTTTCTTCAACCTGGTACAACACCAGAAACACCAAACTGTATTTTGAATGCTAAAAATGGATTTGCAAAAGGTGCTAAAGATTTATATTCTAGTTTTGAACTCAAGCATATCAAGAGCCATTCCTTCTGCAGCCAGATTTCCCCCATTCATATGCAATGTCTCCAACATTTCCAGACGCATTAAAAATTCCTTCTTGACATTTCTAGACAAGAACCGAGCATGCTCAGTGAACCCAGAATGTTGGTTAAATATGGCAGAGCAAGGATAAGAAAGGAGGACAGAATGTCTAAAAATTTGGGGGGGGGGGGGGGGGGGGGAATTTGACCACCTTGTCTTCGTATCTACATTAAACACACAACACAACTTATTATTTCATGACATACCAAATGTAAGTTGCTAAAACAGATTGCAATGTTGGGGCTTGCTTAGCAACTGTAAATGGGTAATGCATGATACAAAACCAGGAGTCAGAACAACTATTGGTAGATGATATCTAGGACTTACCAGGTAGCTCAAGGCACTTGCCAACTGTTTCGCTACATTGAATTTCCAAGGTGTTGTAAGAGAATCACTCCTACGGTGCATGAAAAGATCCAGAGGTCCAAACTCAACTAATTCTTCTACCATAATGTCTACAGCCACAAGAAAAAAATAAAATAAAAAATAGAGTTCACGTCATTCAACTTCAGTGCATTTTGGTTAGGGAGAGAAATCACATGAAAGTGAACCCTCAGGGAAGTTTCTTTCTAAAATATATGACTCAGTATGTAAACATTTTTGTTTAAATATTTGGCAATGATGCACGGGAAATTTCCAGGCAGAATTAGGACTGTGGTCAATAGGCTGACTTGATCCCAAGGTGGGGATTCCAACACCACCTGTGTCTTTTGGAGAGCCCCTTGCCTCCACAAATCTGAGTGGGCTCCAGATAATAATCATTTATTATCCCCCTGAACTCCGCACCATCTCTGACCTCCGCCTCTTCCGCAAGTGTCTGAAGACACACCTATTCCATCTAGCCGGCCTAGCATAACCCCCATTACTGACCCCCATTACTGACTCTTAGATAGTTTTAAATTTGGGTTTTTTAAATTCGGTTTTTAGCGCAGGGTGTATTAGAATAAGTTTTTTAAAATTTTATATGTTTTATATGTGTTTTAACATCCCTGTGCGCCGCCCTGGGTCCGTTTGGAGAAGGGCGGGGTATAAATTTAATTAAAAAAAAAAATTGGGAAGGGGAAAAATTAAATTGAGGATCTTTTGCAACTATCACTGTTTTATATAGCAATAGCAATAGCACTTAGACTTATATACTGCTTCACAGTGCCTTCTCTAAGCACTTTACAGAGTCAGCATATTCCTCCCAACAATCTGGGTCCTCATTTTATCCAACTCGGAAGGATGGAAGGCTGAGTCAACCTTGAGCCTGGTGAGATTCAATCTGCCAAACGGCTGGCAGCCGATGATCAGTAGAAGTAACCTGCAGTGCTGCACTCTAACTACTGCACCACCGCGACCCTAATTATATATACCTAATTAAGTCACTGTTTCTGTTTGAAAGATTGTATTTGGAGAGTTTACTTACTTTCTACATCACGTACACAAACACCATGAAGCAGGACAATGTGCTTATGGGATATCTGCCTCATCATACTGGCTGTTTCAAAAAATGCCTGTTAAAACACACACATTTCAGGGGTGACGTCAACAAAATTGAAAGAATGATCCAAACAGATTTATCATCTCTCCAGTACCTTTATCAGCCCCTAATGATTTCGGAAGGTTCATATTTATCTATTGTAACAGGAGACAGCTCCGTCTATAATACTAAAAGGTAGGATTCCTAGCACAAAGGTTCTGCACTGATATACTGTATATTCGGAAGCACAGAAACGTTCTCACAAATTATGGATAGCTGTGCAATCCCACAAAAAGTCACAGCAACAGGTGCTCCATGTCTAACTCTCCCTCCCTCACCCACCTTCTGAGTCACCTTTTCCTCTTCAGAGCTGGCTAGCTGCACAACTCAACTGAATATATGGTTACACACGTCAAGGACAAAATGCTTGAAACATTTTTCAGTTTATATTTATAGCTTTTTTTGTTTCAAACCCAACATTAAAGGTATCATACAAAATAGAACCGTCAGTGATATCAGTAATATTTTTACATAATAACCTTAGAGAAACCTACCAGGGAAATGTCTCTGTGGCTTGGATCCAAGACTTTCAACAGAACTTTAATTTCTGTTTCTTCCTGATAACTTTCATCGTCGTTGTAGCTAAGAATCCCAGAGTAAATCTGTGTTCTAGTTCCTCTGCCAAGATGTTCACCCTAAAATACAAGATAAACCCCAACATTGCAATCTGTATTGAATATGCATGTTTGATTTTTGACTGTTAATCCTGCAAGGAGGAGGGGGAGGGAATTAAACATTAGTTTAGCAAATGTCAAAAATATTTATGCTAACAGTTATGCTAACTCTGGGAAAGTTCTGAAGCATGAACAAGCCAAAAAGACAATGACAGATTGGCATTACCAAGACATAAGCAGCTAATTGAACAGAAACTGAAAGCTACAAAACTCTTCCTCCCGATAGTGGTAGGAAAGGATATTGGGAATACAAGACTGATCTTATATAACATTAAACTGTGGTTTAACATATCTGCAGATCATCCCTATATATCTGTACTTAGAAATAACGTGAATCTCACAGTGCATACTTTTTTATATGAATTCAATATTTCCTTTTTTGTTTTGCTACAAAACAAACTTTCATTGTTAATATGAATAAACAGATTATGCAATGAGTTTTTCTCCATTTTCTCCATCACTGCAAGTCTTTGTGAAAGAAAGCATTTTATAAAATTTTAAAAGATTTCGTAATCACTTACTTGCTTTATTCCTTCTTTAAGTATTCGATGAAAACTCAGTTGACCTAAAGGACAAACTGGCTGCCACTCTTGGGACTTTTTTGTAGCTACTAGCAAATTGGAAATTTCTAGAAAGAAGAAGAAAACCTCTCACATATATTTGAAGCAGATTGCCATCCAGATTTACTGCAGAACAAAATAATCCTTAATAATTCTTAACAATCCTTCAAATGATTGCCAGCATTGGATATTTTCCAAGTAAAGAAATACCAATATATATCTTAGGATCAAATCTATCCCACAGTTGATTTTTATTATGAAAATCAACTTTTAGTTACCAATTTTACTAAATAGTTTGGTGGAAGTCACTGTCTCCTTCAGCGCAACTTCGTATCTCAAGGCAGTTGTCGGATTAGTGCATTCAATGACATGCTCAAAACAAATCTACATGAATTTAAATCTACAGTTGCTAACCAGAACACTTCTACCATAGAATAGCTGGTTTTTACTGAAATATTTCACACAGAAGATTCACTTCATTCAACTGCACTCATACAAACCTTTGCTGTTCTGCTGAATGTATAGTCTATCCTTATCTAAACAATACCACAATTGCTGTTTAGCCTCACTGAACACAATGTAAAATATGTGTGGCTGAACTATTGTGCCTTTCCTAAGAATATCTCCTAAAACTTGTGATGTCTAGAAGGATCTGGATTTTACTGGGATCATTATTCTGTCTGTCAGTATCAATTTAACATGCTAATTAATATTAAGGCATAGGAGTTTAGGCACTTGTTGAACCTTTTGGGATTATTAGCTCCAGCTGCACTGCAAAACCAATATTTAATTAATTAATTAATTTTATGCCAAGCATCTCACCTACAGGATGACTATCTATTTATAACATGTAATTCTTCTTTTCTATATTAAGTACATTCTTAGTATCCAATTCTGACCTTTAGCTCTGAACAAACCTCAATTATTTTAAAGAGGACTGATTTGCTTGGGATTGAATAACCTTATTCTAAAAATACAAAGGCACCTATTATTTATAATACCTATATAGTTGCAAAATATAGGATCTGGATGGAACAATATATTTTGGTGAAAAAAACGTTAATATGAATATATAAAGCTAACTTAAAAACATTACCTCTTGGTTTTGGCTGAACACATCTCTTGAGAGTGAAGACTATCTCATCTGTTCTCAGGATCTGTCCTTTTAAGTGGTCCATCAACTCTTTAAGTGATGGGAAGGGCTTTTCAGATCCATGCAGGAGACATCCTTCCTTCTTAATTTCTATCTGGAAGTTCTTATACTGCTTGGGAAGATTCATTGAGCACTTTGGAGAATGAAGGAAAAGAAAAAGAAAATAAATCACTAAATAAATTCAGGTAAAATGTTTGTGTCCGACGAGAATGTAGTGAATGAAATAAAATCCAACTTGAGACTGATCAAGCAAACATTTGCAGTACCATCTGGTGAAATCATACTGACCATACTGGAAACCATGATGAAACTCAAAACAGCTTAGGCATAGACAAGACAGACATATTCAATGTGCTCCCAACAGATATTATGCAAATGCCTGTTTGCCTCACATCCCATTTTGCCCTTTGAATCCAGGTAATTACAAATGTGTTTTCGGTAATCAAGCCCACCAGTAGTTTTAATATAAATCATAAATTAAGGTTCTGGATTACTATGGATGTCAGAGAGTATATGATTCATTAGTGGAAATTTCAGTTTGTTCAAAACAGAGCAGATAAACTAATTGTTGGAACTGGCCAACACATACATATTATACCAGTTCTTTGCTATGACATTGGTTGCTAGTCCATTTCTAGCACAATTCAACATGCTGGTTTTGACTTTTAAGATTTCAATGGTTTAAGTAACTACATACTTTCTTCCTTGTGCACCTATTCAGATCTTAAAATCATATAATGAGGAGGTATTTTGTGGTATTTGTATTCTTAATTTTTTTTTAAAAAATTATTATATATCACTTAAAAAAAAAACTGTTTTATTGCAACCTGCCTAGAGAGCTTTATTCAAATAGTTACCAAACCTCCAATTAATATGTTAGCAATATATACTTTCACTCCAGTAAGAATAAATTAAATCCATAATAAGACTAGCATTGGCAATCCCTGTCAATATGTGTACCCTAATGAAAAAATAAGTAACAGAGCGTAAAATCTGTTTAAAATTGCCAGTTACCACCATAGAAACTGACAGGAACCTCAGGTATTCCAGTTTGCTAAGAAAGAAATTTCACACCCCCTTTTTTTTTTTGAATCATTAATGATAAGAGTATCACTTCTCAAGGCAATTCTTCAAAAGTTACATTGCCTAGATCAAAGGTATTTAAAGAGAGAATTACTGGAGCCCCCATCATACCTCTGAAAATTCCGTACATATCACAGTCAAGAGAATGTTGTTGAAGTCCGTACAGCTCCATCTCAAAACATACGTCCCTTCTTCATTGCCTTCCTGCTTCAACTTATTAATAGCATATTCTGTGCTGAAAGACATTTGAGAAAAGTGATTAAAACTTACTAAATGGGGACAGTTGACCATTTCCTTGAAAACACACCCATCTTTCTCTGGCTCTGCCAGATGGTAGAGTACCACACTGGAGTTGATTGATTTAAGAGTTAATCTCACCTCCCCCCCACCCCATGCATTCAGATGCCCCCTCCCCCATCGTATGATCATGATTTTACCTTGATGGCATTGTCATTTTATTCGATTAGGAATATTTATAGTTGATTGTTTTAATGTTTTTATGCTGTAAAACACCCAGAATTACTTCATAGTGAGATGGGTGACAAATAAATGTAATAATAAAATAACTATAATGAATCTTTAAACTGTTCTTTGTTGTTAGAAATATAATGGCAGTGACATAATATAGTTGAAAAAGTTGTAAAATGGCTCTTCCATAGCCCAATGAGCACAGTAGTTTGGGTTTCATGAACCCAAAGATTGAGAGGCTCAACAGGAAAGAAAGAAAGAAAGAAAGAAAGAAAGAAAGAAAGAAAGAAAGAAAGAAAGAAAGAAAGAAAGAAAGAAAGAAAGAAAGAAAGAAAGAAAGAACTTAGAACTAAGGAGAAATTTCCTGACAGTTAGAACAATTAACCTCTGGAACAGCTTGCCTCCAGAAGTTGTGAATGCCCCAACCCTGGAAGTCTTTAAAAAGATGTTAGATAGCCATTTGTCTGAAATGGTATAAGGTCCCTGCCCACGCAGGGGGTTGGACTAGAAAACCTACAAGGTCCCTTCCAACTCTGCTATTGTATTGTATAAAGCTAAAATAAAAATAATAAAACAATAAAATATATTTCTTAATGTGTTTTACAAATTATAATGACTGGTTACAAAAAATACTGTTTTAAGACCAGTTTCTGAAGGGAGATAGTTGTTTCAGGAAATGACAATTTGTGCCCTTTAGTTTCTGACTGAACTTAATTTTGCTTATTAAAAAACCCCACAATACCTGCTTCTGAAGCTTTATAATATCTTGGGGGAGGGGGGTATGGCAAACTACAGGTAGCTCCATTGAAAGTGGAGCCAACAACCATGGTGGAATGAAGAGCCAAAAAGCAGACCAGCTTTTTGTAACTTCTCTCCAGACAAGGAAAAAGACTTGAGATCACCCAAAAATATTTCAGACAGTTGCTCCTCACAAGGAGATTGCAAAATAGGTCTCCAGCTCCTGGAGTTGAGGAATTAACCATCATTGCTCAAACTGCAGTCAGTGCCTTTCAAAAGGACACTGAGTTCACATGCTTCCTTTTATAATTGCTTTTGGAAATTGCTCATTAATTGCTCTTTAGCAATTAAGAGCCTTTGGACCAACAGGTTTTACAGCATCAGATGAGTTGATTTCAATCTTTAGCAAAATAACTTTTAAATACAAGTTTAAGGACTTAAACATCTTTTTGAATAAACAGTAAAAGGACTATTAAAGTTGGATTTTGGAAAGTTGCAAATGAGCTTAGGATCCATATGAATTTGAAGTAAATTTTTGGGATTAATTCTGGTGGGAAAATGCTTTTGGTATCAATTCTCTTTTTAAAAAACATAATAGGATGAGATCTTTAAGGCTGGACACTAGAAAGAATGAGGAGGAATTAAAGATCGTAATTAAAGGGAAAAAATCTTAAATTTAACTAATTTGACTAATACAGAATGGAACAAAATATTTTAACAGTGTCTGTCTCTATAGAAAATGTTTGGAAAATATTATGGAAGACAAGCATGTTTTACCAGACAAGAGTGAAACTGATCTGAAAGTGGATTTTAAAATGATATACAACAAGAAGGATATGGAAAATGATGTTATACTGGATATACAAAAACAGTTGATGTCTTAGTAATTAAAAGTGATGCCCAAATAACAAGTCAAAAAAGTTAGCAGGATAACTTTCTATAATGTACAGAGACTTATTAATGCTGTGAAGTTAAGGATTCTTGAAAGTAAAAGGGAGGAATATAAAGTTGATTTATCTAATCAAGGTTACTATATATACATATATATATTGTTTAGTAACTAACCAAATTGGGCCATGGCAGCCATTTTTAATATTGTGTTCTATCAGAGGTGGTGCGATATCTGTGCAAAGAAAGTGATGGGCATCAGCTGTCAACCTGAAGTATCCATCCACCAAAGCAGAAAATGACAAAGCTTCTTCACATGAAGGCAGTTTAAATTCCTAGGGTAAAAAAAAAACTCTGAATAGTTCTTCCACTTCAGGTAAGACACAATAATCAACTACTAAGTCCTCTTACAGGGATGGTCAAAAACATTGGGCTGCTGAAATGAAGAAGCAGGCATACTCTATCCAAGTACACAAATTAACCTAGAATGGCAGTTAAGTCTATACCATGGTTGACAATGAGATACAGATAGTCCTCGAGTTACGACCACAATGGATCCAAACTTTATGTTGCTAAGTGAAACATTTGTTAAGTGAGTTTCCCCCTTTTACAATCTTTCTTACCATGGTTGTTAAGTGAATCTGGATTCCGCATTGACTCTGCTTGTCTGAAGGTCACAAAAACTGACCACCTGACCCTGGGACACTGCAGCCATCATACATATGAACCAGTTGCCAAGCATCTGAATTTTGATCATATGACCATGTGACTTTCACACTTATGCAATAGTCATAAGCATGAATGTCATGTCACATTTTTCAGTGCCATTGTAACGTTGAATGATCACTAAATGAACTGTGTTGTAAGTCGAGGACTACCTGTTCTCTAAAATGGAGTTTCTCAATGTAAGGAATTTTAAGATGACTCCCCATAATGTTGTGGAATCCTGGAAGTTGAAGTCCACTCATCTTGTTGCTAAGGCTGAGAAACACTACTGCAAGGGCAGGGATTTAACTTGTTTACTAAATGTATGTCTTTTAACGTCTAAAAATGGGGGTGGGGGTGGGGAATACAGTATAAGCACGAAAACAGGAATGACATCTTATCTGTGCTGTGCTGAGATGATAGGTGTGCCTTTTCTTCTAACTTTATCAGTTTCTAAGTATATTTATCTTTTTTTAAGTGTACTAATGTCAAATGCAGGTTACCAATGCAGGTTGTCGTTGTTTTTAAATGACTGCTCATGAAAATTTCAGTATTTATGCCTGGAATTTGGGTTTTTGTGGATAACCTTGCAAGATTCTATTAATGAATCTTTACAATAAATAGAATTCATCTAGTCATATTTCTTGTCTGGTTTATCTGGGAGGGCTGACATCAATCTAGCAAATCTGAAAGTAAAAACTTCTGACTGTCACTTTTGACTACTTAATCCATTAGGTCTTTCCTAGGTTTCTTTCTCTAACAGTTAAGCCACTGGGGGTTCCTGCCTCTCTTGTTGATCAATTCCTAGGCAGCAACTTTTCCCCTCATTCCCCAAAGTCATCCAACATTCCATTACAGAATCTCATGAGACCCATAAAGTATAATGAAATCTCATAAGAAATTCCATTTCTTCCACACACACTTTTTGCTGCAGGTAATGAGGTGCTAGGGCAGGGATGTCCAAACTTGGGAACTTTTAAGACTTGTGGACTTCAACTCCCAGAATTCCCCAGCCAGCTATGCTGACCGGGGAATTCTGGGAGTTGAAGTCCACAAGTCTTAAAGTTCCCAAGTTTGGACATCCCTGTGCTAGGGAAACCTCAAGCTCAAATTATCATTGAACCCTAGTCAATCTTTTTCATTATAAAAGTTGTTATAAAATAGAAGTTGGTAAGAAGTTTAGTACACATATATAATAAATAAGCAAAATGCTGATATACGCAAAGAGAGCATCTCTTTTGTTTAACCACACAGTAGATTAACAGTAGATTGCTAACTGTGTTAGTTATTGAAGCTACAAAATCAAGGGGACACTACTTTGGGCCACTGTTAATTCTGATAGCATATAAGTGGCTTTAGCGGTTGCTTACCATCCTCTTGTTATCTTGTTTATAGATGCAGACTGTAGATTCCTTGATCACAAGATGAGTTATTTCAGGAAAGTAAGAAAAACTGATCCATTCCTCCCTTTTGTTCTTTTCTTCCTTTTTTTCAACTTTGTCAGATTTTTTTTTCTTAATTTTCGGTTTTTCTTTTTCACTCTGTGTAATCTGATGAATAACATAATGCACCCTGAATAATTTTGATTCATCTCATGTCGAGTATCTTCTCCAATCTTTCTCCTAATCTCCCTCCCTCTCTCCCTCCCTCCCTCTCCCCCCCTCTCTCTCACACACACACAAATACACAGGAAGAAATTATATATTAAAAACCTTGGATTCAATTATTTGTAATAGTTGTTAGATTCGTTGTTACATTATTGTAAAACACTGAAAAACTGAAATGCACCTTTCATTATATCAGTAGTATCTAACTGACACAAAGCATTATGAAAAATCCTTCCATAAGGATAAAATTGTATCACCTTATATAAATAAAGCTAATATGTTCCTTAAAAAAACACCCGTGGTTATACAAATGTAATTTTGGACTGAAAAATTGATTAGGAATGGCTAAAATACTTTTATTCCTCAGATCAAATACACGTGTTTCCAATTAATACATGAATGCATACATTTATGTTAGATTTATCTCCTGCCCTTCCCTCAGGAGTTCAAGGCAGCATACAATTTCCTTCCCCCCTTTTTTTCTCTACTACAACAACTTTCCTGGAAAATTGGTTAGACTGAGATTATGGCTATTCCATAGATACTCAATGAGATTTTGTGAACAAAGGGGAAATAGAACATGCATCTTCAGGTTTGAATCTAATACTTCATCCATTACATCAGAAGTTCCCAAACTTGTCAACTTTAAGACTTGTGGACTTCAACTCCCAGAAATCTCCAGCCAGCTCTGCTGGCTAGAGAATTCTGGGAGTTAAAGTCCACAAGTCTTAAAGTTGACAAGTTTGGGAACCTCTGCACTACATCATAATGGCTCACAGACACACCATATTGACTCACCATCCCCCACAAATCCAACAATCTTTTTTTTTCTATTTTATATCTTTGAAACTTTGCACAGTCTTTTTTAACACTTCAGTACTGCAAACCAAATATTTACAGTATGTTACTAAATAATTAGCCAGATCCTAATTAGCCAGATAAATAGCCAGATCCTGAAGATGAAACTCAAATACTTTAGCCACCTAATAAGAAGGAAGGACTCACTGGAGAAGAGCCTAATGCTGGGGAAAAACGAGGGCAAAAGAAGAAGGAGAAGACAGAGAATGAGGTGGCTGGATGGAGTCACCGAAGCAGTAGGCATGAGCTTAAATGGACTCCAGAGGATGGTAGAGGACAGGAAGGGCTGGAGGAACGTTGTCCATGGGGTCAGACACAACTTTGCAACTAACAACAATTACTAAATAATATATACTGCACCATATACTGGATATTTTATCAGTCACTTCCTTCTTCTAATCTTATTTTTTTTCAATAACCAGGTACAATAATCAGTTCACTACTAAAGGTCAGGCAGCTTCAGGAACCACAACACATTTCAAGGATGCTAGCTGTGCTCCCTAAATTGCAGTGTCTCACCCTGCTCTTTCTTTTATTCCCCTTACAGAATTTTCAGCCAGAAATGTATCTCCCCTTTGTGTAATTTGCTATATTCCTGCTCTCAATATAGTTTCTGTTGAATTTGAAAGAACTAGATTAAGTAGTATTACCCAAGTTGAAACTTCTACCAGTAGCTTTGACTCCTGCTGACTTCATGGATGTGTCATGTAGTATTTTGGCAACAACATAGAACTAATTTCTTGTTGGTTTTTTTTCAGGATTTTTTTTACATTGTACAACCTACCTACAGGCCTGAATTTTCATATTCTCATAATATTTTCATTTCATTTCATTTTAATATTTGTTTTTAAAAAACCCAAACACTATTCTATTCAAATGGCCCTAGCTAACCTTATTAGTAAACAAAGGACTTGTGATACTCACAATTGGTTTACGTCGCCACTGGATTCCAAGATTGCCTGTTACCATCACTTCATAACTTCGCATTTTTTCAGAAGTATCCAAGTTAAAGTTCTCATTTTCTGATGAAATTAGCAGTGAGGATGTCTCAAATGTTTCGGCTCCATAATTCTTTGTCAATGTCTCCATTGTTGCTAAGTATTTCACTTTCAGATCATGTGGAGAAACACTGCTGTCAGAAATGGTCTTGTTGTTAAATTCCTTGAGAAAGTCCCTGAAAACATTATTAATTCGTATTCTTGTTAAGATGTTCCTTTGTCTAATTTTCTTGTTCAGTGTTTCCGGAATATACCGCTTATAGCTGAAATGAGATGGGACACAAAAAGATACGCATTTATTTTCAATAGCCTGATATAAATTATAACAGGCATATTTCATTTAAAAATAAACACAGAGAGAAAAAATAAAAAACATATTTGAAAATGTAAAGGTAAAGGTTCCCCATGCACATATGTGTTAGCCGTTCCCTACTCTAGGGGATGGTGCTCATCTTTGTTTCTAAACCTAGGAGCCAGCACTGTCTGAAGACATCTCCGTTGTTATGTGGCTAGCATGACTAAACGCAGAAGGCGCACAGAATGCTGTTACCTTCCCACCAAAGGTGGTCCCTATTTTTCTACTTGCATTTTTATATGCCTTTGAACTGCTAGGTTGTCAGAAGATGGGACAAGTAACAGGAGCACACTCCGTTACGTGGTGCTAGGGATTCGATCTGCCGACCTTTCTGATCGACAAGCTCAGCATCTTAGCCATTGAGCCACTGCATTCCTTACTTGAAAATGTAGATTGTGATATATATATGGATAATATGAAATTCTCCTCTATTAAGATTTCTTTCTCTGATTTAATGCAACTTCTCTTATAATAGGCGCTATAAGTAAGTATTTAATGTTTAACATTCTAAAACTGGTCAGGGAATATTTTGCAGCGAAAAAGCAGTACTAAATAAACTACATAAGAAGATGGTGGAAAATTAGAGACTGCCTTATTATTTTACTTGCAGCAAAACTAGTGTTTACTTTTTGGAAACAGCATCAACCAATTGTATCAAGTGCAATTAAAAGTCCCTCTGGACAACAATTGCAATTGCCAACTTTTCTCTTATTTTTTTCTCCATAGAGGCACCAATGCCAGATGAGTGCTAGTAACAACCCATAGCAACGTGCTTGTGAAGTAAGTTAGAGATACTATATGCATGTTGGAGTGGTTATAAAAGGTGATTTTTTTAAAAAGTACAGAGAGTCACCTGAGACTGTGCAAATAAACTGGCCATTTGGAGAATGTGGAAGAGTGGAAGCAATGCTTGTGTTGGGCTAAGGGCTAGGGATATGTTAATCAGCTGCTGAATAGACAGCAGCAGCGTCGTGAACAGATTTGGTAGCATAGCCTAACTTTGTTGTGACTGCAAAATATATATTCAGCAACTGCTGATCTTCCAGCAGAGCGGCAACAGGGCTAGTGATTCAGAGATGCCTGATTTGGTGCTTTGGAACATGTGAGCATCACTGAATGGTTGCAAGAGCAGGATTGCTTAACATTGAGTGAAGAGGTAGACCTGCCAACAATTAAGGAGGTAGTAATTCAAGAAGCCATTGCTGAATCTGATGGTGCCACAGAGTTTTCATACTGCCTTTCAACTTTAACTTTCTTAACCGGTCAAGCTATAACTTCAAAGATAAGCTGCTTAGTAGTGCCAGCCCCAGTTGCTCCTGCCACTCAGCTGACCTCCACTTTCTTTTCTCTCTGCATTCCCTTCCTTTCCTTCTGGAAGCTAGCCAGCATACCATTGGAAAATGGTTGTCTTCCCCAGGTCTCAAAATAATGGGATATGCAGTTTGGAGAACAACAGGAATCCTATAATAATAATAATAATAATAACTTTGAATTTATTAACCGCTCCCTCTCCCCACAGGGACCCGGGGCGGTGCACAGGAGGACTAAAAACAATATAAACAATAGATACAAAAATATATACTTTAAAACACAATTAAACAATGCTATCCCGTGCTAAAAAATTAAAACCCATTAAAATACATTTAAAATCTATAGACAGAGAGACTGCTTTCATATTGCTTCAGAAGGGTCATTCCCCAAGTCACACCTTTCCTTCTTTACATCATGAGGGCTTGCAGAAGGAAAGGGAAGCCTGTTTGCAGAGGTTGGTCACCTAACAAGTACTACTTTCAGATGATCAAGATTCTGGTCCCAATTGTGATTGTATGTCAACGCTTACTTGTAAATAATAAGAAATGGATATGTGTCTTTCAGTCACAGCTTATACATCTCCAGGGAATAGGGATGTGACTAATATGGTCATAGGAGCCACTATCTTTAGCAATCCTACAAGCCATGACACCATTTTTCTGTGTACAAGAAAATCAGTCAACTCTCTCTTTCCCCCCATTTCCCCCCCACAAACTAGGCCAGTGGTCGGCAAACCGTGGCTCGTGAGCCGCACGCGGCTCTTTGGCCCCTTGAATGTGGCTCTTCAGTCTCTCTCTGATTCCCTCCCTCCCTTCCTCCCTCCCTCTCTCTCTCTCTGTGCCTCTCTCTGTCTGCCGGTCACTGTGTCCACAGAATACCGCGTGAAGCAGCGGCGACTCTGCGCTGCCAGCGACGCCATCCGCGAGGTCCCCCTCACGTTCCCCGTCTTCCCCGATGGTGTCTGGAGTGATCAGGGGCCATGCAGTAACTCGGCGCTTTTCCACGGTGTGGAAAAGATAGGCGCGTGCAGGTCCTGTGGAATTACAGCGCAGATTCCCACCGCTACGAACTCTCCGAGGCTGTAATCGGGCGGGGCATGCGCGCGCCGATCTTTTCCGCGCGCATGCCCCGCCCGATTACAGCCTTGGAGAGTTCGTAGCGGTGGGAATCTGCGCTGTAATTCCGAAGGACCTGCACGCGCCTATCTTTTCCACACCGTGGAAAAGCGCCGAGTTACTGCACGGCCCCTGATCACTCCAGACGCCATCGGGGAAGACGGGGAATGCGAGGGGGACCTCGCGGATGGCGTCGCTGGCAGCGCAGAGTCGCCGCTGCTTCACACGGTATTCTGTGGACACAGTGACCGGCAGACAGAGAGAGGCACAGAGACAGAGGGGGGGAAGGGAATCAGAATCTGACAGACACAGAGAGAATGACAGAGAGAGACAGGAAGGGAGGGGAGAGACACAGAGAGATAAGAGGGAGGGAGGAAAGAAAGGCAGACAGAGAGAGAATGACAGAAAGAGACAGAGGGAGGGAGGGAGGGAAGGAGGGAGAGAAAGAGCCACAGAGAGAGAGAGTGAGACAGACACAGAGAATGATAGAAAGAGACAGAGAGGGAGGGAGGGAGGGAGAGAGAGATAAAGAGCCACAGAGAGAAACAGACAGACAGACTCAGAGAATGATAGAAAGAGACAGAGAGGGAGGGAGGGAGGGAGAGAGAGAGATAAAGAGCCACAGAGAGAGACAGACAGACTCAGAGAGAGAGACAGAGAGAGACAGAAAGAGAGAGAAAGAGAAAGAAGGGAAGAAAGAAAAGAAAGAAAAAGAAAGTGGGACAGAGATGAAAGAGAACTTATGACCACAATTGAGGCCAAAATTTTGGTTGCTAAGCAAGACCGTTGTTAAGTGAATTTCACCACATTTTCCAAGTTGGCCACGCCCACCCGGTCACATGACTGCCGAGCCACTCCCACAAAACAGGCCACACCTTCTGGCTCTCAAAAAAATTTCAATCGTGGTATTGTTGATATTTGGCTCTTTTGATTAATGAGTTTGCCGACCACTGAACTAGGCCATTTGTGCATTAGAAATTGTGGAAGCAAACTTTCCATCGTTCACCCCCATTTGTCCCTAACGGTGTTCCATAGTTCACCCCCATGTTTACCAACTGGTCAGAAGAAATACAGCACCCAAATAATTCAAACTCACCTGATATCTCGGGGAAGTTCTGGTAACCTCAGATTTTTTTTAATTGCATAGTGAGATATTGCAAGTACAGCCATACCCAAACATTCATTTTCAATTTCATGTGATTCTGGATCATTCTTAGCTTCCCGAAGAGGTGCAAGACCTTTTACCAAGTCATTTTGACCCTAGATTAGAAAGTGAGATAAATTGATTTTTAGCAATAAATTATTATTTCACTTCATTCATTGAATATCCCAAAAAACAAAGCCTTCCATATAAAAGTCAATTAACACATTAAAATGCAGAAGAAGATTGCTTCTTCCTCCTGCAAACATATAACATAAATTAATATGATAGTGCCACAGAATAATACCTCAGTGCAAAAAGTATTATGCACAAGAGATTTCAACACAATGCATTTTTGTTTTTTATCTTATTAAGGACTATGTCAGTGTTCCAGAAAAACTGAACTCCAATTAAAAACTCCGAGACAGGCATTTTCTCAAAGTTCCCTTTTATTTGAGAAGTCATACTGGCACATCTGGGAAAACCCATATCAGAGAGTTCTGGGTTTCCCCTCAGTAAATCAAAAACCCAAAGTCAGCCCCTGCACCCATCACTCCATCACATGGTCCAATCAGCATCTGTCCCAACTCGAGACATCACTTCAACCACTCCTCCTCCAAGTGCAGGAATACCATTGACCAAAAGAAAAATGCTATTATGTCTAACTACATTCCCTCTAGTAAATCCCACTTCCTAATTTCCCAAACACAAGAATGTGGCATAGCATGGAAGCGTTCGATATTAATATGGCTTTCAAAGCTGACGGACTGCTGTTCTGTAAATATGCAATCATAGTACTACGAACTATAGTAGTATAAATTTAATAAAATAAAATAAAATAACTAACCAATCGAAAAACAACACTGATGAATATTTGGGACAGCATTTTTTTTTTTATAAATATTGATCTTCAATTAGAGTTTATACGTATCTTTTTAAAAAAAATCATAATCATCCATAATCCATCTGAGAGAAATACCGGTAACAGTGCTTCCTAAAGATAGTGAAATATAACTGCTACTATAATACTCAGTGGTGGGTTTCAAATTTTTTTAGAACCTACTCTCTAGGTGTGGCCTATTTTGTGGGCATGGCTTGGCAGTCATATGACAGGGTGGGAGTGGCCAACTTGTAAAATGTGGTGAAACTCATTTAACAACGCTCTTGCTTAGCAACCAAAATTTTGGGCTCAATTGTGATGATAAATTCTTTCTTTCTTTCTTTCTTTCTTTCTTTCTTTCTTTCTTTCTTTCTTTCTTTCTTTCCTTCCTTCCTTCCTTCCTTCCTTCCTTCCTTTCCTTTCCTTCCCATTGGGTTACTGGCAGTGGCAGGCCAGACTTACTTCTGGGTGCGCCAGTGGAACCCCTTCTCACCAGCTCTCTAAATTTCACCATCCGGCTCTTGCGAGTAGGTGCGAGCCTGCAGAAACCCACCACTGATAATACTGAATGTAAAATGAGACTGAATTCTTTTATAAAGTACTTGCCTGAGCAAAGAGATATTCTAATGAATTTGCATCAAGGAGTGGTGTTCCTTCTTGTACTGCTCTCTTTTCGTAAGAATTCTTCTTCTTTGGAGAATGCCTCCAGACAGATGGCTCATTCTCATTTGTTCCATGCCAATTAGTAAAGTAAAACCTTGGGCAAATAATTATAAAGATTTAAATTAATACAAAATGCATACATGGACTTTATATAGCTAGATAACAGGAAACCAGAAATTCCAACTATTTTTCAAACATGTAATTTATTGATATATTTTTTTCAAGTCTATTCAGTCATATCCACTAAGAATAGCAAGGCCAAGAACAACGAACCCTTGCAGGGCCCTTTCAAGCTTCACAACAAGAGCATTTTTGCCTAGTTAACAAAGTGAGGCTCACAGCTTTCCTAACACAGGATTTCCCATTGGATACATGTTCTTCCTAGCAACTGCTTCCCTGAGATAGTGCTGATCAGAGTAAAAGTCACACCAGGATCACCGGTACCGTATTTTTCGGAGTATAAGGCGCACCAAGACTTTGAAGAGACAAATAAAAAAAATATATTTTTACACTCTGCAGACTTCCCAAAAACGGCTTGTTTTTCATGACAATGGGCCCATTTTTGTCAAAAAAGGGCATGCATAGCCTTTATGGGGCTTGTAAAGTGCTCCTGGGGGCTGAGGGAGGGCAAATATGAGCAAAAAACAGGCTCTTTTTCACTCATTTGTGCCCTCCCCAGCCCCCAGGAGCACTCTGGAAGCCTCCTAAAGGCTATGCACGGCCATTTTTCCAAAGGGGGTGGGGCTTTGGGACGCTAAAAATACTGTAGTCGGTGTATAAGATGCACCCAGATTTTCAGCCTCTTTTTTGAGGGAAAAAGATGCATTTTATACTCTGAAAAATATGGTTAATTTGGCAGTAAATGCAATAGAGTAGCTAAAAGTAATCTATCATACATAGCCAGTTTGGTGCTATTCAAAAACATGCCTTGTTTAGCACATATTTAATATTTCAAGTTCAATAGGATTTAAAAGTTTTAAAATTTTGCACCAAAGTACCATTTCTTATCAGATTTCTTTCCAGGTACTGAAAAAAGTAGGATTTCATTGGTGATATACTGCTGGAGAAAAAAATTCTACTGAGATCTATTGCTTTCAAATGTCCATAGATCCAGGGGTGTCCAAACTTGGGAACTTTAAGACTTGTAGACTTCAACTACCATGGTTGGCTGGGGAATTCTGGGAGTTGAAGTCCACAAGTCTTTAAGTTCCCAAGTTTGGACATCCCTGCCCAAGACCATCCTATCAGTGGGCATAACTTGATATTGAATCAAGTTGAAAACAGTGACAAGGTATTCTTCAGTTAATCTTTATTTGGGGGAACTTTTTGAGCAGACCCCCTAAAGTATATTATAATAAAATCTCAGCTCAGGATTCTATTTAGCCTTTAAAGGCTTAAATATAAGTACTTTTTCCTTTCATAAATCGATACTTGACTAAATATTTATCGGAATCCAAATGAATAATTGATCCAATCATTATATGGTTCACTTGCTGTAGATATTTACTGAAACTCAAATTGCTTATTTTTTCCCCCCAAGGGCAATTTATTTAATAGCTAGCATAGCCTATCTGAGTTTGGCTCAGAATATTAAGTACAGATTATTCAGGAAGTCCTCATACCTTTTACTGGAACAATATTTCTACAAATGCAATAAAGTGTTATTAAGAAAATAATAAATGCTTATTTAAATAAATAAGTGGTTCTTTCTGCGCAGAGTTAAACAGAGCAACTGCAGCATAATGAGAGAGATGTGAATGCACATACATGCATAGCAATCATATTATTTACTTTTGGGATAAGCAGCATTATGCAGAACAAAGGGAGTAAAAAATATTAAAAGGACATAAGAAAGAAAAAATACTGTATACAGCATATCAACACCATTCCTTATATTTCTCCACATCTTTCTATTCTTAAAAGCCATCTTCTCTCATGTTTATATGCTACTTCATACATTGCATCTTGTTCTATAAATTTCTCACCTCTCTCTAGGGATCTTCAGTCACTCCATCTATACTGATAGTCTTGCTGGTTTTCAACATTCTCACACCACTTATTTCTTTTTTGTCCTCTTCCATTCTTCCAACATACTGTGCCAATGTCAGTTCATACAAATTGCGAAATATTCCTTCTAGCTTTTCTTGAATTCGGTTTTATTTGAGTCATTTAATTATTTCCGTTTTAAATTCCATTTAGTCGATTAGACTGATTTAACCCTCTTCCATCCCCCCATCAAACTCGCTCTGCATTTTCTCTTTTTTATTCTTTACAACCCAACAGAATGCCAGAGAGAAATTAAGTAAAGGGGCTAATGCCCTTATGCTTTCCCTAACTCAGGGCTGTCAAAGTCATGACCCACAAGCCAGGTGCATCATATGCTGGCCATGCCCATGCCCATGCCCGGTTTAGGAAAGGGGGGGAAAGGTCATGATACATCACATGACAATGCAGTGACAATGCGAGTTTGCCCTAACTTATTTAATCTTCACTGATCCTTGCTCTTTTCAATGATATTATTTGCCGATATCTTTTTCTTACTAAATACATCATACCTTGTTTTCACATTCATTTTCTTTTTGCAACACGCTGTTTTACTCTACTTTATGCAAACTAAGATCTCTAATCTTAATCTTAATACAGCCGATTCGCTCCCACAGAGAGGGACTTCTCCAGGTGCCGTCCTCCTGGCAATGCCAACAGGCGGCTCCCAGGGGAAGGTCCTTCTCTGTGGCGGGCCCAACCCTCTGGAATGACCTACCCCCCGAGCTTACTACTACGGACCTCCGCTCCTTCCGTCAACAATTAAAGACCCATCTTTTCCAGCAGGTCGGCCTGGCCTAACCTAATCTACCATACCAGCCTAGTTGTAAATATTACCTAATCAGGTTTTTACGTTATAAATTTAAACGAGATATTTTAACACAGGGTAAAACATTTAATTTAGTTTTATTATTTATAATTGTTATATATGTATATGCTCTTAAATTCTTGTACACCACCCCGAGTCTCTTCGGAGAAAGGGGGCGGTGAATAAATCCAAATAAATAAATATTTAAATAAATAATCTGGAGGCTACCTGTGAGTTAATATACCATGGCCCACATCCCACTAAAAATACATTCAGTATTTGAAGATGTTTTAAGAGAACTTCTTAACATTTCAAAAATCCCCTTCATAGTCTCCTGTATAGATAGTGATTATAAAATAGCTAAGTCATAAGTTAGCTATTATTTCTATACTAAATCAATTTAAGTGACCTATTTCCTTTATATGTAATTATTTAGTAGACGTAGCTGGCTGCTCATCACAAATACATGTCTCTGGATAGTTAACAATATTAAAAACAATTAAAAAAACCACAGAAAACATAAAACCTATAGCAGCCACACACAAAAAAAACCTGTAAAAGCCACAATCAAACATTTTACACAACCAAGAAGCAATCTGTCACACATCTGGAACCCCAAACATGAGCACAGAGCCACCTCTATGGAAGGCCAATGGAGGACATGGCCAGTGATATTTCTGAGGACAGGTGCCATACCTGAAAAGGCTTCCCTTCTGGAACCCACAAGCCAAGGACATGTCCCTCTGTCTTGATGGCATAAGACCAGGGGTTGACTTCAAAAATTGCAGCAATGGGTTCGCTGCCCCGTTGCTGGGGAGTGTGGTTATGGTGGGTGTGGCCTATCAGCCTCCTGCAGCAGGACTCCAGGCTCTGGAGGCTTTCCTCGAGCCTCTGGGAGGGTGAAAAATGGCCTCCCCAGGCTCCGGAGGCCATCTAGAGGCCGGAAACAGGTCTGTTCCCAGACTTCCAGAATCTCTGATAGGCCCATTCTCCCCCCCTCCCTGAGCCACTACATGGGCCCTGCGCTTACCTGGCATGATGAACGGGCTGTGTGGAGACTCCTGGGAGGGGCAGGGTGGACATGGCCAGCCAGGGGTGGCATCACCTGAACCTGTGCAAAGCCCCAGCAGCCCACCCCTGGATAGGACAGTAGAAAGAATTGGGGAGTTTCATTCAATTTAGATCTGCTTTTTTCTAATCTGTGTCAGGAAGAGCAAACCTGCAATCTTTCAAAATGAAATGCCTTTCAGCTGTGGTTTCTTGAAAGAAGGTGAAGGCTGGAAGGCTTCATTCTAAAGCAGGCCACAAAGTTACTATCTCACCAAATGTATTAAAGACTGTAATAGTTACCTCATGCGATAATGAACACGGAGTGATGTTTTCTCATCAACGTAGAAGATGTGATTTGGTGCATACCAGATCTTTCTACTTTCATCAAAGAGGGCAAACAAATTGTGGCACAGAGGAGAAATAGCTAATAAAAGAAAGAAATAAAAAAGAAGAAGAAAACAATAGTTCAATGAATAGCTAAACACAATATAAAATTATCTTATTTACTGTTAAAATTACCGTACTTTGTCTTTTCAATTACACTACTTTTTAATATAAAAATGTTCAATAAGGATTATAGCTGTTATTGTTTGCCTTTATTCAATGAGACTATAAAGCAGAATCATTGTTTTAGTTATATTTATTGTATAACATTGTAAATGGTAGCTTATTTGCTTAGGTCTACTACAGCAGGTAAAGGATTAACTGAAGACTTTAGTATAAGAAACGTGGGGCAAAGGTTAGAAGGAACTGGAGGAAGAAAGTAGAAATTGGTACAGTAAACACAAAGGAACCATCAGCATATATATATATAGCAGGAAAGGAAAGGCAAACATTGGTGGAGCTGGTGACATAAAAAAACAATCCTTCTCTTTAATGACTAATATAATGCACTATTGGGGAAAATACAAAGGAGGAAACAGTATCAGGAATATAATAACTCTAAGCATTTTGGGTGGGGTAATGAGATCTTAAAATATATTTATTTTCTCTCCCTTCGCCACTAATTATTGCACTTCTGCTTCAATAAATGTCCATTTGCAAAAAGCATCACAACAGTTTTTGCATGTGATTTACAGTCAGTACTGCAGTTTGGCATCAATCCACACTACACATACATACACAAATTTTTTTAGAAAAAATAATATCAAGAAGCTAAGGACTGTTTCCAAACATTCCTAAAGCAAGACTCAGGGCGTGTTCTGGGCATTTTTCCAGAGTTTCTACTCTCAATCAAACATAGAGAGAAATAGTATCTTTGGTTCTAAGGACAAACTGAGAAAATCCTGCTTCAAATTAACCAAAACCTATTCACAATTTGTTGCATCGAAGATTGACTTAAGATCTTAAATCACTTTTAAAAACTGGAAAACTAATGTATAATTTTCAGTTAAATACGGTCAGACTTCAATCTGTTTATACTAGCAAGGAATCAAAAAGGGTGATTTTTCAAATGACTTCCACCATACTTTAAAGTTTTTAAACCATTTGGAAGCAATTGCCTTATATGCTTGCATTATGGGCTACTGTGCTACACACAGTCTTTAAACTCAATTAGTATGAATAATATATGGGCTTTTCAAATGTTCACTGCAGGTTATAATAAAAAAAGTTACTCAGCATAAGTACGGTATATGAATTCTTGAAGTCCATCCAAGTGATTTTTGTTCTATCTACAAACAATAAGCAAAAAGGAAAAGAATCTGAAGAGACGAAGCCACATTAGTGGGTAATGTTCATAGAAAAGCAATGATAAACACATTAATTGAAAGTGTAATTACAGGAAGGAAGGAAGGAAGGAAGGAAGGAAGGAAGGAAGGAAGGAAGGAAGGAAGGAAGGAAGGAAGGAAGGAAGGAAATATATATATATATGCATGGATGTGAAATATTAAAAGAGTAGCTACTAGCAGGAAGTATGTATCTTAAAGAGAGTCATCTTGTTTCTGTAAAGCAATGATGTAATAATGTACAGTAAAGATGTTTGAGTCAAAGTTGAGAATGTTGAGATAGTAAATGTAGCATTCTGAACTCTGAAAGAAACTAGTTAATTTACATACGTTCTTTGCCTTGTCTGTAATTCACATGTGTGCTTTCAGGGCACTTTTTCACAGATTATCCTATGGGACCTTTTCTCAAAATTCTACACACACAACTCTCCATGAGAGGCTTGTGTGAAAAGCAATTGGAGACAGCTATTGCAAAGATTTCAGCCCACAGGAAAAGACACGGTGACAAACTGAGTCAGAAACAAAGGCAACATGGTTCCTGTCAGTAGCAGAGTTCACAGGGCGAGGCCATATTTGCAATCCATTAGCAGTGCCCGCTGCTCTCATTTTTACTAATTAAGGGTCAAGCTTAAGTCTTGGTGACTCCTATCCTTGTAGTCATCTTAGCAACAGCATGGAAATGGTTTGCTATTATTTTCTCCCATGGTTTTCTTTTCACTTCTTCATCTAGCTGTTGGACTTCATGGTGATATCCCATTCAACTACTAACCTGGCCCTGATTGGGGTCTTTTTTTTTTTTTAGGGTAGGTTGGGTTTAAAATATATTCTATTTTTCTATTTAGATCAGTCAAGGTTAGGCTCTTATAATGGAGGCAATTTAATTTTTGAGGGCTATTTTAATATATTTTACAAGTTGTCCTCAACTTACCACCATTCCTTTAGCAACTGTTCAAAGCTATGATGGCACTGAAAAAACCCTGACTGATAATAAGTCCTCACATTTGCAATGCCGCAGCCTCCCTGCAGCCATTGACAAAAATTCAGATGTTTGGTAACCTGCAATATTTACAATAGTTGTAAATCCCAGGGTCACACGACTGCAGTCTGCAACCTTTCCAGCTGGCTTCTAATCAGCAGTCAACAACAATACCATTCATTTAACAGCTGTGGTGATTCACGTAACGTTCATAGCAATAAAATCAGGTGTGGCTCATTTAACAACCATATCGCTTAGAGTTGGAACTTGCAGTCCCAACTGTGCTTGTAAATCAAGGACTACCTGTATTCTAAAGTTATCTTTCCAACACAATCTGCTGAAAAATTATAGTGCAGTGTGACAATGATAAATAACTTGATAATTAGAAGTCATGAAGCCTTTATTCAGGAAATTCATTAACTCCCTTTAAATTCAGCGGTCTAAAAATCATTATTGTTTGCTTTAAACGAGCTAAATAATAAAATATACTGCTGAAACTCACAGCATTTTTTTGCCGCTTCGATGCAAAGTTCTTCTGCTGTGTACTTGCCACTTGTATAAGGAAGGGAAGGTTTGTCTTGTAAGTAGAACACTATTTCCAGCATTTGCTCCTGAACTTGTGTCTTGACTTCGTTTTTCTTTGAACTTCTCATTTTTGCACAGAAAGCCATCGCTTTACAGTCCTCTTTTACATACATATACTAGATACACAGAAAATAATCACAACAAAATAAACAAACTATCAAATACTTTCCATTAATATTGCATTTCTCGAGGCATCTTAAAAGAATTAGCCAAAGGATTATGACATAAATTCAACATACCAAAAAGCAATAAACTAAGAGTAATATTATTCTTATCCTTATTTACAACAAAATACGGTCAATTGGATCTGTTTAGGACGGGGGTCTCAAACTCAATTTACCTGGGGGCCACTGGAGGCAGAGTCTAGTTATTTGCGGGATCGTATCCTGTCCCATACATCCCTTCAGCCGATTCGCTCCCACAGAGAGGGACTTCTCCAGGTCCCGTCCACTAGGCAATGCCAGCGGGCGACGCCAGGGGAAGGGCCTTCTCTGTGATGGGCCCGACCCTTTGGAACGACCTACCCCCGATATTAGAACTACCACGGACCTCCGCTCCTTCTGCCAAAAAGTTAAGACCTATCTGTTCCATCAGGCTGGCTTGGCCTAATTTATGCTTCTCGCCCCAGTCTGTAATTTAAATTGTTTTATTTGGTTTTAATGGGATATAGTTTTAATGTTTTATAAATTTTAGTACAGGGTTATTTAATTCGATTTTAATTATGTATGTATCGTTATGTTTTTTAGATGTTTTTAATTTTTCCTGTACACCGCCCCGAGTCCCTTCGTGGAGAGGGGGCGGTCTAGAAATTTAATAAAATAAATAAATAATAAATAGAGTCTGGGTGAGGCTGGGCCGCACTTCGTTTCATAGAAGTGTATAATAATATAAGAAGTATAATAATATAATATTTTCATATCACAGTGGGGGCCACAAGATACCGTCCTGCGGGCCGCATTTGGCCTGCGGGCTGCGAGAATGAGACCTCTGGTTTAGGATATACAGTCATGATGGTGATCCTATGGCAACTGTGCCAGAGGTGGCACACAGAGCCCTCTCTATGGGCACACGTGCCATTGCCAGCTGCTAGTTTCCAGCACGCACACATGCACAGGCCAGCTGGTCTTGGCAGGTGCTGGAGCGTCGGAAAATGGTCAAAAAACTGGTTGTTGTTCAGGTCGTTTTTGGACCTCTTTTCAGGCTGTTTTTGGCCCATTTTGGGGCTGTTTTGAGACTGGTTTTTTTTCAGGCCAAAAATGGCCCGAAAAACAGCCTGAAAAGAGGTCCAAAAACAGCCAAAAAACAGGCATGTGTGTGCCAGCCAGCTGGTCTTCGAGTTTCCGGTGCTCCGGTGCACATTCCAGTTTCGGCACTCGGTGCCAAAAAGGTTTGCCATCACTGATATACAGCATAGCCTATCAGGGTTTATCATCCATCTCTCTGGAAAATAATTTAGTATAATTTAGTAACTTTAATAATTTAGTAACTGTAACAGTGTTTTCAACAGTGTGAAAAACAAAACCCTGCAAAGTAATTTAGTAACATTGTAGTAAAATCTGAGATACAAAGTCTATGAGCAACTCAAGAACCTGGGGCATTGGCAGAAGACTGAAGGCTCCATATGTGTGCTATGATCTATGACTAGTACCAAGATTCTGTTTGAGAGATAAACATCTATTTCGTTATCTCGATTTTAAAAAGTACCAGATTCTCTTGTTTTTGCTGTTCCACACCCTACTTCTGCCACTTACTAAACCATCTATGTAGATGCTCTATAACAGGGGTCTCCAACCTTTGCAACTTTAAGTCTGAAAGACTTCAGCTTCCAGAATTCTGGGAGCTGAAGTCCTTCAGACTTAAAGTTGCAAAGGTTGGAGACCCCTGCTCTATAATATGGTGCACAGACGGTAAAGGGATATGTTCCCATATTGACAGTTACCACAAAAATACAATACAATAATAGTCAAATACAAAGGTACAGTTTTACACTTTTTGTATTAATTACTGCTTCAGAAGTAGTTTTTAGGAAAAAGAACATACCTGCATTTATATGGATTTGTGACTTCCCAACAAGAAAATGTGTATCTTTTCAAAATATCATAGAATCTGATTAAAAGCAAAGGAAAAATAGAATCAATTCACAAAATAATGTACAGAAACTGTAAGATTAGAGGGTGATCTTCTGACTGAATATTTTGGAAAAACAGAGATCCATTTCAAGTCAAGTATTATCAAAACAAAGCACTAAACAATCTTCTTTCAGCCTGTAGTAGGTTCAAATAAAATGGGGAAATCTCAAAACTGTAACTGAAAGCAAAAACATAAACCTGGTGTCATATATTTTAGGTTTTACTTAGCATATTGTATATACGTAGTCCCTAAAATGTATATGATTATGTCTTCACAGCATGGGTGAATCTTACTAAGTGGGGTTTGTACAACAAACTGTGATTAAGTAAATCATGGCTTAATGTAAGTGAAGTACATCTGAGTAGCAGCGAAAATTATACTTAAACATTGTCTAATAATTCATTCATATAGGACAAGATAACTTCAAAAGATCTGCCTTGTTTCCCAAAAATAAGACCTCCCTGGATAATAAGCCCAATTGAAAGCACATGAGCTAAAAAAATAAGCTCTTCCCTGAAAATAAGCCCTCCCCAAAAATATTGCAAAGCAGCAGCAGTCATGAGGTGACCACATTCGCTGCCTCCTGCACCTCAAAAATAACAAGACCTCCCTGAAAATAAGGCCAAGCGCTTATTCTGGGTATCAAAAGAAAAAAAGACCCAGTCTTATTTTCGGGGGAACACAGTATTATATTTCAGAATTTTGCAATTTCCTGTGTTCCCTCTCATTTCTCCACCTACACTCCACCAGTGTTTCAGAACACCTACTGGCAAGATAAGATTCTCAAGTTTAGACATAGAAAAGAACATCTAAACGCAAAATATTAAAAGTCATAATTTGGGTTCACTAATATATTGTTATATATCTGCTGAAAAATGTTATGAGAAATTATAATTTAGACAACACTTACTGGCTTGACTTTGGGACATTAGAGTCTCCTCTAAATGCAGAAAGGGTCCTAATTAAAGAAGCTTACATCAGATTTTCCTGATGTCCACCCATTTACATTTTGTTTCTGTTGATTCTAAGCCATCTGGAAACCAAGGAGACAGGCAATGTCACAAGGTAAAATGGAGAACAAATTACAAACTTATTACATTTTTTCAAGATTATTACTCATGAAGCACAGGTGTATCACAATGTTTCATTCTACAATGTTTCACAGCAAAGATGAGTCCTTCTTTCCAAGAACTGTAAAAATCATTTCTGGAAATTGTCACTTTTTAGCAGCATTTTAATAAGGAATGTGTCTAAAAATAGAGAAAGTTTAACTACCACATCAGGGAGAGCAGGGTTGGGGGGAGAGGAAATGTTAAACAAGATGATCTCAATGATTATTACCACTTGTGATCATAACGGGCAGGCTCCAGGGCAAGCCTAGGACTATCTATATCAATATTAAGTCATAACACCAAATTTTAATGTGTTTAAAAATTAAGCAGAATATTCTGCATGACGGACGGCTGGAAGTACCAAGCTTCCTTTCCTAGAAGCTTTTCTGAGTGTTCATTCCCTGTTTCCAACTCCTGCTTTGGAGTAGTGGCTTAGTAGATCCTACTGCTACCATATTACTATTTACCAATGATTATCTCATTGGCATCTATCCAAAAGTGTTACAGACCATCTGGCTTTCTGGCTATTAAAATGCAAACACTGAGATAATCTCAAAAATGTTATCTCCTAACTATACAGCATAGAGTCACTATAACTAGAGAATTTAGTTCTTCACTCTTCCATTTGGCAGATAATCTAATCTAATCTTACTGGAAACAAACAAAATCAACTTTATATTTTAAAAAAAGGAAAGAGTAAAACATAACGAACCTTTTTAACATTAAAATATTTTAGTGTAATTTTAAGTATTAAAACACAAATATTCAGTGGTGAACATTAATTATATTCAACACTGACAATTTATTTAAAAAAAAGAAAAATCCCAAATAAGATCCATCACTCTAGACAGATGACAGCATGGCACTGGCCGGTTACAAATGCATAATTTGCTGCCTCAAATATTACAGATTACAAAGAATTCAAAATAACACAGATCTCAAGAAAATTCTAAAGAAAATATCACATCTTTGAGGATCCCCTGAGATTAATATCAACCTCCATCCATATCTCAGGGGATCCTCAAACTTTTAGTTTTATAATTTATTCAGAGAGATGGAGAATATGAAACTGAATACAGCAAACAGAAACTGAATAAATAAATAAAACTGAATTCAAAAAAAGCTGGAATGAATATTTCACCATTTGTATGGACTGACATTACACAGTATGTTGGAAGAGTGAATTGAAACAGAAAAAGCACAATTCCTCACTAGAAATAACATAGTTCTGGAGCAAAGAGACTTAGAATATTTCTAGAAAGCCCCAGCTTCGTGGAAATTTCATCTATTACTCAGTGACCAGGGAGAAAAAAAACCAAACCCTCAATTCATCATCTTTACAGACGTATCTGGAGTTCTGCCGAAGCTTTCGGTATCACCAGCAGAGGGAGGAAGTAAGATAACCAACAGTACGTGACAAAGAACATGAGAATGTGTTTTGCATGTCTGAATCTGCAGGCTGGCAAGCGGCGTATTTTTAAAACTGTAATGTAATATATTTGTGATGGGTTTTTTACTATTTTGTGGGATTTTCCCTCCTTTTTATGTATCTAGGTAGAAATAAAATTAATAAATGTTCTCCATTTGCCCTTTTAAGAAAACTACATATGGCAAATAGGCATTAACATTATTTTCTGGGAGAATCAGCAGCTTCCTTCAATATACACTCAGTTCCTAGTGACCTTATTGATGGCTGGGTTTACTGTGCTTAAATTCAAGCCCTCCCAAAAAGCAGCTAATGGTAAAACAGGCACTGGGAAGAAGTTAGAGGAAAAGTTGGTTGGGTATGTTGTAATTAATACAATCATGGTAGTGATAGGAGCAAAGTTGGTGTCTGGGAAGAGTAATAGAAAGCTGGCTGGGGAATTCTAGGAGCTGAAGTCCACAAGTCTTAAACTTGCCAAGATTGGACACTCCTGATCTATACATTTTTCTCACACACTCAGCAATTAAAACAGTTTAAATTAATAGCCTCCAAAAAACCCTACAAAATATTTTAAAAAACCATATACAAAATCCAATCAGTTAAACTCAGGATGAATAATAAGATCAGTGAACTTTAAAGGCCTGGTAAAAAATGGAACTTGTTCACAATTGTTAAGATGAACTCCTTTGAGAGAAAGCTATTCAATCTCTCTCTTTCCAAGAATGTCTATTTCAGCAGTACTTTTCAGAACTGGAGGATTCTCAGGAAAAGATTTAGGGAAGTGTAGGAGAGGCACAAATGAAGGAAGAAATCTTACAGTGTTTTTTTTAAAGTTTATTTCGTTAAAAGCAAAGGCCAAAATTCTACTATCTATATTTTATATTTTATGACATTCCTCCTTTCCTCTAAATTTAAATTAATAATCAATAACCAGATTATGGCTTTCAAAGACTGCACACAGCTGTCTT
The DNA here is from genome assembly GCA_039707465.1 of Rhabdophis nuchalis. NCBI lineage: Eukaryota > Metazoa > Chordata > Lepidosauria > Squamata > Natricidae > Rhabdophis > Rhabdophis nuchalis. Next base: position 76,909,301 of record CM077644.1, read on the forward strand.
AATATGTAATTGCATCAGAATTGAATAGCAAGGCCCACACACAGAGAGAAACAAGATTATTCTAAGTAATATTATGTAATTTCATATTATGCAATCCCAAGTTATGAAATCAATTCCAGACCGATTGGTTAATTCTAATGAAAAGACTGTTTCTCGAAATCCCTGTTTTAGCTACCAAAACTGTAAAATTCAGGAACAAATATGAAAAGCTACCTTAATCTTTCTGGATAACATGAAACTGTAACTTGGTCATTTTCGGTCCATAAAAACAACTGCAAACTGATTCCATGATACAGTTGCTTTACAATTTTCTATCAACCTTGTATATGAGAATGGTAGTAACATTTGTGTTACAGTAGCATTAAAATGTTATTTGAGCTGGGAAAGTTAAGCCACTTTTAAGAACAAAAATTCCTAAATGTAACATGGAAACAAAAATCTATATCCAGCTCTACAGCTGAAAAGCACTTGACATTTATTCAATAGGAAAATAGAATGGAAAGTTAGCACTGAAGCTGCTTAATAGTGCCAGTCCTGAAGACTGCAGTCTTTCTCATTCATAACCCTGTTTCCTTAGGCTGGACTCAGATCGGTGAAATTGTCTTTATTCACCTGGATCAGAGATGGTATTCTACTGGTTCGGACCGATTCGCTTGAAGCGGTAGTGGAAATAGCGGATGGCCCTGCCCACCAGCCTCAGTTCTACAGCATCCCTTTTAGGCCATTTTTCGTCAAAACTGCATGCTGGGGATTGCAAACCGGTAGGGAAGATAAGTGAATACCACCTGTGATATGGATATTCTCTTAATATTATTACGACCTCATTTAATAGAAGTTACCTTACATTGATTATTTCATAAATAATTGTTTCAAGATAATATTAGGCAACATCTTATGAAAGAGGTGGCTTAGCGATTTTCAATTTCACTGAATCCCCAAAGTCAGATCAATTTAATATCTTCAGTGCTCATCTCTAAATTTACGACTGACTTAATCTACTATGGAGATATTCTCCTCAGATAACTTAATTTGGCCATTTATTTACCAGCATAGTAAGTCACAAAGTTTAGTTCTAAAGTTCAATATCTTTCCCACTTTACATTTTCACATTGCTAATGATGTAAGGGGAATATTTATAATGATGAGTATTTACTCTCAAAGCTCAGCAGATGACATCCCCTAGATGACACTGATTTCCCTATGAAGCTAAAAAGGTAATTTCTGATGAGTACTTGATATGAGAGAATCTGGACCTCCCAGAATTGTAGGCTAGAGCAGGGGTCTCCAAGCCCTGGGAGCCATGGACCAGCACCGGTCCGTGGCATGTCAGCAACGGGGCTTCACAAACAAACAAAGCTCCACTCACTGGATGCAGGCAGCACTCAAAATCTGTGGTCCATGGAAAAACCTTTCTCCATGGAACTGGTCCCTGGTGCTAACTACATAAACTAGGAGTTGAGCTCAATTTAATGTTGTCCTTGATTTTTGTATATTTCAAAATGGCTATAACAAAACTTTTATTGGATAGGGATCAAATCTATTAAAGCTATTTTGCATTTTTAGATCTTAGTTTGGCGTATCACTGCTATGAGCACAGTATTTTACCACAGTTAAAAGTATTATAAATCAAATGAGATTGTGGCCAGTTTATATGTACAGACAAGAAGTAAATTGGACTTGGAATGTTACAATTGCACTGAGTTCATCACAGAGAGGAAAAAGCCTTACTTGGGAAAGCAAAGATGCTGATATTTAGTGACAACATAATGTACTAAAATCAACTGTGGGGGTAAGAGAAGAGTTTGGTGACTACAGTTTGCCCTCAACTTATGACTGTAATTGAGTCTGCAATTTCAGTTGTAAGTTGTGGTGGTCATTAAGTGGATCATCATGTGACCATGCCAATTTTATGACCTTTTTGTGGCAGTTGTTAAGCAAACTTAACAGTCATTAAGTAAACCCACTGTTTGCTATGGAGTGCTTTTTGCTGGAAATTGGAAGTAAATATAAATTTCCATCAAAAACATGATATATCATTGGCACATGATCATGGGGTGCTGCAAACATCCACAATTCTGGACCATTTGCCAAGTTGCAACTAGCCATAGGTCAAGGACTATCTGCATAATTAATCTGTGCTTAGTAGTAACCAATATTACACATGAGAACTAATCCTGCATTACAAGTAAATGACTAGAGGACATGGCAAGCTATTTTTCTCCTGTCAATATTTCTTACACTATAGAAATAAGAGAAGGCAAAATAATTTATTTTGATACTGGGCAGATAAACAAGAGATACCTGCTAGATATACTATTTTTCTCCAAGCAAGAACACTTGCAAATAAAGTTAACTTTGACTCCAAAATGGCCAAATAATACTCCTACTTACCACTCATTTCTTTGTTCTAGAATTAGCAAACTAATCTTGTCACTGTCTTTTACATTTAAATTCTAATCCTTTTCACCTTTTTTCATAAATTTGAAATAACTTTAATTTCATTTTCATTTCCTTTTTACCAGTAGTATAATTTATTGGTGCAAACCATGTTGAAGCAGAACTCTGACCTCAGCCCAGACTGTCTGCGGCCGGCCTGGCGTAGCTTTTAAATTTGTTTTATCAATTGGGTTTTATTAGGGACCTTTTAGAGCAAGTTTTTGTTTAATCTGTTTTTATTATATTTATTGTACCTGATGTTTTATGTTTTATAATTGCCTGTTCACCGCCCTGAGTCCCGCAAGGGAGATAGGGCGGTATATAAATTTAAATAAACGTAAACGTAAACTGTCTAATTCAAAAAAATAATAATCCATTGCAAATATTTCCTTCTGGATAGAACAGAAATGATCACCTTTAAATGTCATAATAAGAGAACTGAAGATGCTTCTTGAATGAGAAGCGAAACATCTTCAAAAAAAGAACCCCAGAAAGTCCAGTTGCCTCTTGGAAAAAGCACCTTAGGGACAAACATGCCCTGGATGACTGAGAATCTCCATAGACATAATAAGAGTTGCTAGCAATTCTGATTTAGCATTTATAAATGGGGCCATCAGCAGAAATAGCTAAACAAGTTGCCCTTCAGTGTAAAATACAGGATTACAGAGTTCTGTGTCTCTAATCAGCATACCCAAGAATTATAGTCTGGATAAGATGAACAAGAAGGATGAACAAAATTAATTAGGAAATTGATCATCCAATTATGTCTTAATCTAAATTCCAAATTTGTCACTTGTTTGAAGTCCCCTGAAAGCCACTAGCTGTTCTGTTAACATAGGGCACAATATGCCAAAATCTGTTATAATGGCACGGGACCTAGTTATCTGCGGGATCGCATCCTGCCCCATACGGCCGATTCGCTCGCATAGAGAGGGACTTCTCCAGGTGGGCAATGCCAGCGGGCGACGCCCAGGGGAAGGGCCTTCTCTGTGGTGGGCCCAACCCTCTGGAACGACCTTCCCCCCGAAATTAGAACAACGACGGACTTCCGCTCCTTCCGCCAGAAGTTAAAAACTCACTTATTTCAGCAGGCCGGTCTGGCTTAACTCTTATACCTAGCCGTAAAAAATAAATTTGTTTTAATTTGAATTTTAAGGGTATTGTTAAGGTTTTTAGGGATTTTAAATATTGTTTTAGCACAGGGATAATTTAATTCAGTTTTAATATTTTGTATGTTGTATATTGTTATTTATTAGATTTTAATTTCCTGTGCACCACCCCGAGTCCCCATGGGGGAGAGGGGGTGGTCTATAAATTTAAATAATAAATAATAAATAATTTGCTCTAGAAAGCTCTCCTCCTTTCATAACCTGGAGGCACAACCTTTGGGTAGCCAAGAGCAGAAAGTTACTATGAAAGGGTAGGGGAGCATTTTTTAAATTTTATTTTAATTTTAGGGCTGCAGGTCACTTCATCAGATCCACAGAATCACTAAATTGATGTAGGATTTAAACCAGAATGAGTCAGGGGTAAGAAAGGGGAAACCATTGTTTAAGCAGATGCAGGTTACATATAAATTAAATTAAATACCTTATGCATTAAAAATAGCAATGTGTTAAATATCCTTTTTCATTTGAAACCTTTTAAGATTGCCTAAAACCAAAAGTCTCAACAAAATGTTTAATAAAATGTGTTGGTTGGGAAAGATGTATCAGATTCCTTTGGATTTTTCCTTAGCACTCCTATTGATTACTCTTTTCTCCACTTCTGACAGTTTACAGTATAATTTCTGAGCTAAAGTGATCAGAATTGCACACACAGTAGGAATGCATAGGTGTGTCCGTGTGCACATTTAAAGAAAAAAGAGTTATTGGTTTACATTGCAGTATTACTGATGCAATTATAACACTAATTGCATCAGTATAATTGACTGTAAACTGTTATCTGAGTAAATTTCACCTATTAACTTACTTCGTTGGAGGAAGGCTCCTCTGGAACAAACAAATCATGTGCAGTTTGTAGTAGTTGTTTTTTGGAGGGAGGGGACAAAATATGCATGTTGGTCTTGTCCTGACAATAGTTATTTTATTTGAAGAATAAATATGTTACTTAATAACAGGCACACATTGTGAAATTTACCCTAGAGTCTGCAGCGGATATTCTTTTAGCAAACCAAAAGATTTATTCTGCAGCCCTGAAGCAGTATCATGTTAACAACAGTCTTCCTGTTTGAGTTTACTTATTATGACAGACCTCAGGATGCAAACTTAAAGACTGGTCAGCCTACACAAAAATCTTTGAAAGAGAACTTTGAACACTATTTTTAGTCGTCTAGTCTGCTGTGGGAGGGAAGTGGGGAATGAGCATAGCAAATCGGCTGAGACTCTAGCAATTTGAGGCTCTTCTTTTACAACCGAGTTAAAAATATCAACCACTTCCAGCAACACAACATTACACTGATTTTGCTGTAAGACTACTAAGATCAAGGTAACATAAGAAAGCCAGCAAGTTTTAACGTTATTTTTTTTCTGGTAGCTTATATAATTTATAAACTTTACAAAGATTTATAAAAGCAGAACTTTTGCAAGCAAGCTTTTCTTTTAGGTATGATGGACACGTCAATTGAAAAACAATTTGGGGTGCTATTCCTTCCTGGCTGTGAGGATTGTACTTGCCAAACACTGGAAAGAAAAAGAGATGCTGACTGTTGACGAATGGATTTTGAAATTAGCTGAATTAACAGAGATTGTGAAATTAACTGCTTTGATTAGAGATAATGGACTAGACAGCTTTATAAGAGACTGGAAACTGTGGACTTTCTATGGGATAAATTTAATAACAGATGGTTAACAGCAGGGTTTGAAGATTAATGTTTACCTCAACTTGTTGACTACTTTAATATAAGATCAGGATCAATGGCATACAGTAATCTTCTGTTAACAATCTCTCATTCAACAACTGTGTGAAGTTACATTGGGCTAAGCGAGTGGTACTTATAACTGATCCCAGCAGTCTCATGGACATGATACAGGTGCTGGAGAACCAGCTTGCATCCCACAATCACATGATCATCATTCCCTGCCAGCTTCCCACAAGCAAAGTCAATGGGGTAACCAACTGGGAAAGTCATAAGTTGCTCCTGCCATTGCTTTTCCAAAAGAGTTTGGCTATAGAGGAAGATGATTCCAGGAATCTTGTACTCATGTTTCCCTGAAAATAAGATCGGGTCTTATATTAATTTTTACTCCAAAAGGTGCATTAGGGCTTATTTTCCAGATGGGTCTTATTTTGGGGGAAATAGGGTACTAAATGTGTCTGCCTGGCTGACAATCTTAACTAGGGTTTATTTTGGAGGTAGGGCTTATATTACAAGCACCCCAAAATCATGCTAGGGCTTATTTTCCAGTTGGCTCTTATTTTTGGGGAAACACAGTATGTGAACTTACAGCTGCCTTTCTGTGAAAAATAGATGTTTCTTCTTTTAAAGGAGAAATATAGAAAAGCAAACTGAAGCCATTTAAATATTGTTGTAAAACAGAAGACTTGTTATGCTTTTGCTGAACCTTGAATTATGCTACAATATATGGTTTAGTTTATGGGCTTCAGTGGAAAAGCTTTATGTAAACAATTCTGTCTTGGGATAATGAATAAGGACATATTCAAAGGATTTCTTAACAACCGATGAATAACAGTGTTACTATATGAATAACATATTACTATAAATAACAAGTTTCTATGTAAACTTACTACAGTAACTGCTCAGTGCTTTTTTAAAGTTTGAGTATTCCAATTAATGTCATATGCTAATATTGCAAATGAAGGCAAATATATGCATCCCAGGATAATGTGGTGGCGCAGTGGTTAGAATGCAGTACTGTAGGCTACTTCTGCTGACTGCCAGGTACCAGTAGTTTGGTAGTTTGATTCTCACCGCTCAAGTTTGACTCAGCCTTCCATCCTTCTGAAGTCAGTAAAATGAGGACCCAGATTATTGGGAGCAATATGCTGACTCTGCAAACAGCTGTAAAGCACTGTGAAGTCTATTGCTGCAGATCCAATCTGAGTCGGCCACCCAGACCAAGCTTTCGGACTCATGCTGGGGAACTTCTCTCTCTCCATAATATAGACACATGTAGAGAGACAGAAGCTTCCTGAGGATGGGCTCCAGCATGTATCCAGAAGTTGGGCAGAATAAACATCTGGTTCCAATGACCAACTCAGATTGATCCTACAATATGCTAATATTGATTAATATATACTAATAGTTATACTGCTTTGTCATCCATAGGACACTAAAATAAAGCATTCTTATATATGTCATTTGGTGCCTGAAATATTTGTAGCAAGTTTGGGTAAGGAAATGTCTGCAAGAAAACAACTAAGCTCAAAGAACACCAAGGAGCGTCCCTCATTGTAGCAATGAAGCGGGGGGAAACAGACAATATCTATAGAATAGATTTGCTATGCATAACGGAGTGTTTTAACTGAAATTGTATATTAGAGACTATCAAATGAAAAATTTAAACAGGTAATGATAACATGTTTTAAGAGGTTAATTTAAAAGCAAAAAGGATATGGGCAGTTTGATAAGACTGATCATTTATAAAAGCTGGTTAAATTGTGATAGAAATCTAAAAAAGACCCCTCGCATCCTGGACATAAATTGTTTCAACTCCTACCCTCAAAACGATGCTATAGAGCACTGCTCACCAAGACAACTTGACACAAGAACAGTTTTTTCCCAAACGCCATCACTCTGCTAAGCAAATAATTTCCTCACCACTGTCAAACCATTCACTAAGGTTGCATTACTACCTTGCATTGGGTCCCTGTGGGGAGAGGGTGCGGTTAATAAATGTCAATTTCAATTTCAATGTCAATTTATTAGTCTTTTCATAGTTCCTATCACCCATCTCCTCCCACCTATGAGTGCAGGACTGTAACTTTGTTGCTTGTATCCTTATGATTTATATTGATTGTTTCCTGATTGCTTATTTGCACCCTATGACTATCATTAAGTGTTGTACCTTATGATTCTTGATGAGTGTATCTTGTCTTTTTATGTACACCGAGAACTTATGCACCAAAGATAAATTCCTTGTGTGTCCAATCACACTTGGCCAATAAAGAACTCCTATTCTATTCTATTTTATTCTAATTCTATTCTAAAAAGAGACTGATGAAAAAGACATCATAAAGGTGAGGAGAAACACAAAAATGACTAAATAACAAATTATGTGATGTGGTTGAATGTGCATGAATAACAGTAGGGTTTTAGATGGCTTCAAGTGAATACTGGCAAGACAGAGAGGTGGTCTTTTCCCTTTTTTGGGGGGGGGGAGACAGAACCTCTGGTTCTTTTCACCGTATTTGGTACTGGATGCACTGGCACTTCTCCAGGCAGATCTGGTGTGCAACCTGTGCTAGTAACCATCTTCAAAGCGCTCCATGGCATGGGACCTGGCTACTTGCGGGACCGCCTCCTACCACATACCTCTCTTCGACCTGTCCGCTCCCACAGAGTGGGCCTCCTCAGGGTGCCATCCGCTGGACAATGCCGACGGGTGGCCCCCAGGGGGAGAGCCTTCTCTGTGGCGGGGCCTGCCCTCTGGAACGACCTACCCCCCGACCTTCGGATCATCACGGACCTACGCCTCTTCCGCCGGGCACGAAAGACATATCTATTTCAAGAGGCCAGCCTGGCTTAGTTTTAATGGACATAGTTTTAATTGATTGATTGATTTTAACCCTTTTTCTATTCTAAATTTTAGCACAGACCTTTATTTAATTTATTTTTAACTGTTTTGTACTGTATTGTTTTATATTTTATATTTCTGTGCACCGCCCTGAGTCCCCTCCTGGGGGATAGGGCGGTATACAAATGTGAATAAACTTGAAACTTGAAACCTAGGAGTCCTTTTAGACTTGGGGCTCCTGTTAGAGTAGCAATCTAGCTAGGAGGGCCCTTGAAGAGTTTCCTGTTATGTGCCAGTTGGGCCCCTTGCTGGACAGTGAGACTTTGCTTTCAGTCACTCATGCCCTGGTTATCTCCAGAATGGACTACTCTAATGTGCTGTACATGGGGCAACCCTTGAAAAGCATCTGAGGGGAATAGGCTGTTAAGAAGTATGAAACATAAATAAATAAATCTGGAGGCTTCAGCTGGTTTGGAATGTGACTGGGCAGAGAGTACATACTTCACCTCTGAGTGCTGCATTGGTTGCCAATTTACATCTGGGTTAAATCCAAGGTGCTGTTTTTGACCTTTAAAGGCCTTCCTGACTTGGGATCAGGTTTTTCTGAGGTAAAAATATGCCTAATGTCCCTGTCCTACTATCCCCATTGATATGTACTCATTTTATGTGTTCATGGCCATGTTATACTTATTTATATCCATTTATTTGTACCAATCTCATGCGATAATGTCCATGTCTATACTAATACCTGTTAGCTTGTACATGTTGACAAGATCAATAAAATAAAATAAAAAATAAGAATGAGTGAGTGAACTGCGCTTGATTATTTTCAGCTGCAGTTGCAATTCTTGTGCTTGGATCTGTATTGCTATGGGGATGTGGGGTGGGGAATATAGTCATATGGGATAGCAGGAGTCCAGATTTTGAAACAAGTAGAAGAGGAATAGGAAGGCAGACTATTTTCCAATGACTTGTCTTATAAACGATGGACATAAAAGTAGATACAGAAGAATGCCTGAAAACGTCAAGCTGACAGTAAAAAGCGAGGTTATATGCAAGCCTATAACTGTGCATGCTACACCTCTGTTCCACAAGCTGCATAGGGTGCCAGTTTATTCCCAGATCCAATTCAAGGTGCTGGGTTTAACCTTTATGGCATGGACTGTTCGCCTCTCCCTGATTGTGTTAGCTTATCACAGGAGATCTGCCAGACAAGGCATGCTCCGTGAATCATCAGCTAGGGGCCTACATTTGATAAGTTCCAGGAGATGTGTCTTCTCTGCCTTGGTTCCTGCCTTATAGAACATTCCTCCTCCAAGACTATATTGGCTCCATCTGTTGATGTTCCAGAAATACTTCAAGACCTGTTTATGTTATCAGATCTGTGGCTCTGAAGGCATATCTTGATGGCTTTCTTGCTGAGGTAGCCATTTTTATTATCTCTCTGCCTAAGGTTTTTACATTATTTTTTTATAAATTAGCTTTTAATGTGAATTTTACATTTTTAAAATATTTGTTGTTTTATATGATTGTTGTATGCTGTCCAGAGTAGCTCTTTGTGAAACGAGTGGATATACACATTTGGTTCATAAATAAGAATGTTTCATATCCATGGGAATAAATTGTATTTTATTGGAATGGTCAATGACTTTGGAGGCTGTTAACTATTTTATCCTTATCTTCTGAGTTTCTCACAAAGTTGGTTTAAGGCATCATTTTGTGAGAGTTCTAAATTTTGCTAAAATCAAAAAGTTATTGCAATAACTTTATCTTGGGTTTGCAGTTATCATCTTCAGTTTAGAAAGGTCTTCAAGACATCAGACTTGAGTCTTTTAGTATCTCCTTGAAACTGCGGGAAAACGTTATGCAGAATTCCTCAATGCATTATTACTACTGGTGATGAGAGATTTATTTTTCGTCATGTCTGCTTTTAAAGCAGTCTGCAGGAAACATAATGAATTTTACTTAGCTTTAATTAATTGAGATTAAATCCAGACAGTAGAAATAGCTTTCGAATAGTCCTAGGTGGCTCACAAGCAGCTGGTAGGTGGCTGGGTAAACAATTCGTGCAGCAAAGCATGAATGTGGTTGGGTGGGGTGAATTGCTGCCAACTGCAGGAAGGCACGCCAATGGATGCCATGCACCAGGTGTGGGGGAGTGGCTGCTGCTTAGTATGGGAGAGCACACAGGTGTCTGATATGGCATGAGTGCACATGGATGGATGCTGTAGAGTGCAACTGGGAGGGTGCTGATGTACACACTACACACACGTTTTCCCCAAAATAAGACCCAACCAGTAAATAAGCCCTAGCATGATTTTTCAGGATGCTCATAATATAAGCCTGTGATGGCGAATCTATACATGCCAGAGGTGGCACACAGAGGCCTCTCTGTGGGCATGTCCACTGTCTCCAGCTGCTCTTCTGGGTTCAGAACCCGGAAGAGAGCAGCTGGCTGGTGCGCATGCATGCAGACCAGCTGTCCAATATGCATGCACGTGACAGAACCCAGAAGAGCAGCTAGCCACTGTGTGCATGTGCCCTGGACAGCGGCTCTCTTCCAGGTTCCGGCATACATGCGCATGGATACATTTGTTTGGCATTCGGTGCCGAAAAGGTTAACCATCACTGTTCTAAGCCCTACCCCCAAATAAGCCTCAGTTAAGATTGTCAGCAAGATGTGCTCCCCCCAAAATAAGACCTATTCTGAAAATAAGCCCTAATGCATATTTTGAGTAAAAATTAATATAATACCTGGTCTTATTTTAAGGGAAACATGGCTAGTAACATACAGCCATTCCTCATATGGATCTAAAGTATACTTGAATAGACAGGAAGCTCACAGGATGTGGGTGATAGTTTTAGTTGCAGCAAAATAACATTTTATGGTCAATTATAAGTACATCTGGTGTAGTGGTTAAAGAATCAAGCTAGAAACCAGAAGACTATGGTTCTAAAACCATGGTTCTTGAGGCAAAGCCAGTTTGGGCTAGTAACTCTCGCTCAGCCTTAGGCAATGGCAAAACACTTTCTGAAAAATCTTGCCAAGAAAACTGCAGGGACTTGTCCTGGCAGTCACTAGGAGTCAATACTGATTTAAAGGAAAGCACAAAGCATGCAAGAAAAGAAGCTCCACATATTTTTAGAAAAATAGAAATAAAGTCTAAACTCCCCCCCCCCCCCTAGATGTCTTCATGAAGAGTTCCGGATTTCTATATTCAATCATTTAATTTTCTAATAATTTATACTGGGAAAAATTTAAAGCGACAGGATGACCTCTAAGGTCCCTTCCAACACTGTTAATCTGTTAATTTAACATGATGGTGGTCACCAGGAATAGAAACCCAGGGGGAGGGAAACCATGAAACCATGGTCAGAATTGATCCTCTTGCGGCAAAGTCCAAGAAGACGCGAAGAAATTAAAGTCAAGCGGGGCGGGGGGGGGGAGCGCGCACACACACACACACACACACACACAGAGAGACTTGGAAGCAGCAGCAATCCGAAGAACTACTTTTATAAACAGGATGTCCGCCAGAGCCACCGGAGGGGCTGTTTACAGCTAACAGGAGGAGAACTTTAAAAAGGGAAGGAAGCGCCATCGCTTCCTTTTTCCCTCTCTGTCTCTCGCTCGCTGCCTCTTCTTCTTTCCTTTCGCTACTAAACTTCTTACCGCGCCAATATCATTCCCCCCGCCCGCCCCGAGACCTCCTATCACCTGGCTCTTTCCTAACCCCGGATCAAGCTACCGCCTTCGGAGAACAAGACAGCCCTGCCCCCCCACCGCCCCAAGCGGGAGGAGATGGGGGGTGAAGACGGGGTGGAGAAGCAAAATGGAGCGGAAGGGTGGAAGGGCTTGCCAGGCAGGCGAATGCCCGCGCTGCGCAGGGAAAGCGAACGGGAGGGGGGTGGGTTCCGATTAAGCCTCGCTCCTGCCGGGAGAGCGGAGGGTGTCGTGGGGAGGCAAGCTCCAGCTTTTGACCCGGGGTGGGGGAGGAGAGAAGAGGGGGCTGCCTTTCCCCCTCCCGCTGCCCCACTTCTTTTCCGGACTCCCCGTCCGCCCCCACTTTTTTTTTCTCTCTCTCCACCCCCCCCTCCTGCGTCCACCAGCTGAAACGAAGGCAGAGCCCCGCTTTCCTTCCCCGCCCCCCCCCCCGCACTCACCCCTTCCGACGTCTCCCCGAAGAAAAGCGGGTGCGGGACACCACCAGCACCCCGCTCTCACTCCCTGTGCGACATATGCCCACTACTCCTCCAGCCTTGACGGGAAGGGGGAGTTTCCAAATCGTCGCCGCGGCCCCCCGCGTTTACATCCGAAATCGACGACGCCCCCGCTGGATGCTGACTGACCCGCCGAGCCGCCAGAGTCCTTCGGTCCCTACGAAGACGCCACCGCTGCGGACCTCTGCGCATGCGCCGGGGATTGCCCCGGAGCAGGCGCACTGAGCACTACGAAGCGAAGCTTAGGGACTTCAAGGTGTTCCGTTGTTGTTGTTTTTTATCCCCGGGATATTCTATTTCTTAAACAGAGATCTGTTCCAAGGCTGCAACCAAGGGTGGCTGTCCCGATGTCAGCCTTTTTTCTTCTTCTTCTTCTTTTACCGCATCGCTAGGCAGTGGCACATTAAAAACCTAATGAAGAATTGCAATGCGGTTTATAAAATGTTTTTTTTTTCAAACTGTTGCCAGATAGGATTTACCTATCTTGTTTGTTTGTTTATATCCCGGTTTTATAGTTTTGTATAAGTAACGCAAGGCAGTGAACATGCCTAAATACGGCTTTCTCTATTTCCCCCCCACACACAAAAAAACAGTCCTGTGAGATATGTTGGATAGAGAGATAGTGACTGGCTCCACTTTCATGCCTAAGGGGAAACTATGGTAGAACTCACAATCTTCTGGTTTCTAGCCTCATGCCTTAATCACTGCATCAAGCTGACTCGATCTTAACGTACTAATTGCGTATTCTTTTTCAGTATGTGCCTTTTGAGTCAATGCTACTTGCTGAAAAATGCTTAGATAGGTCTTTGCAATTTTCTTGCGAAGATTTTCAGATGTGGTTACCATTGACTCCAGCCTGAGGTTGAGAAAAAGTGACTGGGCCAAAGTCAGCGATGTAGCTTCCATGCCTAAGGGGTGGTGGGTGGGGGTAAGGAACCCAGGTTCCTGGTTTCTAGCGTGGTACCTATTCTATTCAGGATGGCAGATGCAGCAGGCAACATCTTGCAATAAATACACCTATGGCATTATATAAACCAAGAAAGTGAGGGACCAGACAAAACAAATACGCATCATTTATTCCTTCTACCAGTGTTTCTTAAAAGTGTATGCCTGGAAGTCTCCAAGACCCTCTCAGGAGTTCTTAAAAATCAAAATTATTTTCCAGCACATGTCGAAAAACAATACAGTATTAAAATCCCAACAAATGTAAAAAGCAGTAGCAGCAGCAGCTAATACATCAATTTTGTGAGCTGCCCAGGCCTGTGTTTAACATGGGCAGCCATTCACCTCTTTAAAATAAATAAATAACTTTAATTTTTAATGTAGTAAATATAAATAAACATAACCTTTACAAACAACCTCTCTTTAAGAATCAGTTTGGAGTAGTGGTTAAGGCATTAGGCTTGGAGACTATGAGTTCTTATTAAATAGGATAGGATGGGGTAGGATAGGATAGAATAATGAAGTTGGAAGGACCTTGGAGGTCTTCTAGCCCAACCCCGTTTAAGTGGGAGATCTTAAGTCATTTCAGACAAATGGCTGTCCAATCTTGTCTTAAAAACCTGTAATGATGGAGCACCCACAACTTCTGAAAGCAAGCCATTCCATTGATTAATTGTTCTCACTATCAGGAAATGTCTCCTTATTTTTAGGTTGGAGCTCTCTTTCATCTATCAATACTTGCTTGTTATTCACCTTTCTGTCCAAGGAATATGCAGGAGCCTTCTCTACCACACACAAACACACACATATATAATAGTACATATGTACATATATACATCTATAAAATTATGGCAACTGTGAGAATTATGGGGTTTGGGGGCTAGTATCTGGAGGACTGTATGTTGGCCATTCTATATAATTGTGGGTATCAGCTAAGCTGCTGCTGAAATAGATTCGTTAGTGGCACCCCTTCCCAGATTGGGCAAACTGGTAGTAGCGGTGGTGGGAGGCTCTGCCCACCCACCTGGATGCTTCTGTGCATGTGCAGAAGCATCGTGCATGTGTGGGTGCATGCCCAAACTAGTAGTAAAAAATTAGGAACCCACCACTGCCCCTTCCTCATTCCACTGGACCAGGGGTCAACAACCTTAAACTCTCAAAGAGTCACAAAGGTTCTAACTGGAAGCCACCTGTTCAATTCTGGAGCCGACTAGAAATCCGGTTCCCCCACCATAGAGTCTCCTTCTAGTGTGGTGTCCTTTTTCCTCTACCTGTTCTAACCAAAAGTCCTATCAATTGTAGAGCCTCAGCAGAGGGATGAAAGAGCCACATGTGGCTCCAGAGCACTGCCCTGGACTGATAATTGAATCTTATTTAACAATGAGATACATTGTGTTTGCTATGATTCCTATGGTAGCAGGTTAATTTACTGGAATCAGAACACGAGGTATAGCTAGGAGCTGCCATTTCTGTTCTTCCAACATCCTGCATTTCACTCAGCATAATTCTAGAGATGATTTCTGTTCTACTCGTCCCAAAGCATATCAAGTTTACTCAACACAGCAAATACATGTTTATGGACTAAAGTATACTTATAATTCAATGAAGGCCTTTCAAATTTTCAGAGGACTTTATTATGGTTCTCAGGAGCAGCAATAGTCAACTAGATGGCCTGAAATGTGACAAAGAATTAGTTTTAGGTAAATTCCAAGAAATTGCCAGTACAAAACTAACATATATATATATATTAAATAAACCACATATACATCAACCTGTTTATTAAAATGTGAAGAATGTGAATGTAATATAACTCCTCTAAAATAAAATTGTTGTCAGTTACAGGGAATGTGCTCCGTCTTTATTAAATTTTGTTTACTTTACCATATACATACTTTTGTTTAAAAAACAACAGAAGAGCAGAAAAATGATTTGTATGTATGCCGCGCGGTGATTACGGGAGCCTCTCGATGCTCTCATATAACACCAATCCTGCGCGAGCTGCACTGGCTTCCTGTGGCCTTTCGGGTGCGCTTCAAGGTTTTGACGACCATCTTTAAAGCGCTCCATGGCTCGGGGCCTAGTTATATGCGAGACCGTCTCCTGCCCCATACATCCCTTCGGCCGATCCGCTCCCACAGAGAGGGCCTTCTCAGGGTGCCGTCGGCCAGGCAATGCCGACTGGCGACACCCAGGGGAAGAGCCTTCTCTGTGGCGGGCCCTGCTCTTTGGAACGACCTACCCCCTGAACTGCATATCATCTTTGGACCTCCGCCTCTTCCGCCAGTGTCTAAAGACACATCTTTTCCAGCAAGCCGGCCTAGCCTAATCTCCCGTCGGGGCTATTTTAGATAGTTTTTAAACTGGGGATTTTATTTGGTTTTAGCATAGGATTGTAATTTAATATGTTTTTAAATTTTGTATTTATCGTTTTGTATGTTTTTAGATTCCTGTGCGCCGCCCTGGGTCCTTCGTGGAGAAGGGCGGGATATAAATATGATTAAAATAAATAAAAAATAAAATAAATAAATGCACAGTGATATTCCATTTGAACTCTTTTATTTTATGGAAAATCATCTCATTTCTCATTTTGGACAGTTTTTCTCAAGATGTCCATTGTGAATGTAATCTGAAATTCAGGACAGAGATAGCCATTTAAAAGGTCTAGATCAGGGCTGTCAAACTCCCAGCCTGCGGGCCAGATGTGTCACACACTGGCCACGGCCATGCCTGGTTTAGCAAAGGGGGGGGGAGTTCTGATACGTCACATGGCACTGCCATGATGACATGAGTTTGACACCCCGGTCTAGATCATTTCCCCTCTTAGTTCTTAAGCAACTTCCCCTGATTAAATCACAGGGCAGGTAGATTCAGTTCAAAGGAGACAATTGTGTAACTCTCTAGGGATCAATCATCAAAGACAGTGACATCCAAAATCTTGTTCTGTGTTATCTGCAATTTCCCAGAAGTCTTCAAAGGCAGCCTCAAGTAAAGAAAGTTACAGAGATAATTTGTGACACCTTTTCAGGAATTTGTTCCCAATCCTCTGGTCATCCCCACTGTTGTTCTTTCCTGTTTCTCTTCTTCTTTATTAAAATGTAATCACCCACATACATGTAATTCTTTTATTTTCAGAGTATTGGATTTAGAACTAAGCCGTCTAACCTAGAACTAAGCTTGTTTGTAGATTTCAAAAGTGTACCCTAGGTCAGGGGTCTCCAACCTTTGCAACTTTAAGTCTGAAGGACTTCAGCTCCCAGAATTCTCCAGCTTTGCTGGCTGGAGAATTCTGGGAGCTGAAGTCCTTCAGACTTAAAGTTGCAAAGGTTGGAGACCCCTGCTCTAGATTGATAGCAACCTGCTCCACACTTGATGTTTTCTGAATTATATGGGAATTCTGACTAGCAATTCTGGTACTTGTCTTACATACAGCAGCTGGAAAATGTACTGTAGTTCTAATGGCTTATTCTGGGTGCTACTGGATGTGTTTTGTGTTTTAATACTAAAGCAGGTGGTTATCATGCAAAATCACAAGGATTCAAGCCATGGGCCAATTTTGGAAGGTGTTCTTTTTTCTAATAATGATCTGAATTGCTTACTTTGTGGAAGCAAACGTGATCTAAGTTTTCAATGTGATTTCTAAAGGAAATCATGAGAATTTACACCTAGCATCCTTGTCCATGGTGGCACCAGAAATAAAATCTGTAAATAGTAAGAAATATACATACTTCGTGGCTTTGCAGACAAATATGGTCTGCTTTGATAATAACTGCCACTGGTTCCCACACAAAGTGCAAAAAAGTTTCCACATTAAATACAAAACTCTGCGTCCTGATCCTGGTTCCACTTTTTATCCTACAACATAGTCAGAACTATGATGGTAATGGTTTGCTAGTGATTCTTTGCATATTGAATGTGATGATTTGCAATGGGATTGTGTTTTGGGCAGCCCACCATATAAAAATCGTGCGAGAGATAATGCATTTTTTTAAAAATCGTAACGTTTGCTTTCTGAGAGCTCTTTTATTTCTTTGCTATTGCCTTGCAAAATAAATAAATAAATAATCCTCACAAACGGCCGTTGGAACGAACCAGGGCACCTGCTAGGACCCAGTAGCCACCGCAGTCTGCAGGAGAAGGGTGGAGTCTTACAGCACCCGGCGTGACGTTGTCCAGATGCGTCACTGCCAGAAAATGGAAAGTGGGCGGGAGTATCTGCTAAGTAGAAAGGGGGCTTTACCGAAAGTGGGATCCTTTTGGCTGGGTTCAAATATGATATCCTGGAATTCCCATCAGATATCGATTTGGTTTTGAGATGAGCAGTTCAGGTTTCATGCATAGCAATGACATTTTCGCTCTGCGATTCTTTTGCCCGGTTTCAGCAGAGGAGGCGATCAATCCGTGGCTGATAACTTTCGCCAAGATTTAATTCTGCAATGGTCTGGGGTGAGCGGAAGAGGAAAATTACTCACGGCTCTTCCAGGAAAGTAAAAATTATAGGAATAATGATGCAGAAGAAAGCTTCGGCGAACGAACGAGAATCCCTGTACTTGCCTGTTAGTCATCCATCAGTAGAAATCAAAAGAAATGTAATAAAACTGAAGAAAACCATGATGGGGAAACATGTTTTAAACTGAATAAATATTGAACAAGTGGGACTGGGCAGGATAGCTGATGATGATTTAGAATGAAATTATATTATATTATATTTATCTTTGTAGCATAGACAAATCTTTCATTGATTATTTATAAAGGAGGATTCTCCCCACTCCCTTTATGACAATTTATGGTCAATTACATACATAATGGAAATGGAAATGGAAATGGAAATGGAATGGAATAGAATAGAATAGAATAGAATAGAATAGAACAAGTGTGATTGGACACATAAGGAATTTGTCTTTGGTGCATATACTCTCAATGTACATAAAAGACCAGATACATTCATCAAGAATCATAAGGTACAACACTTAATGATTGTCATAAGGTACAAAAAAGCAATCAGGAAATAATCAATATCAATATAAATCGTAAGGATACAAGTAACAAAATTACAGTCCTGAAGTCATAAGTGGGAGGAGATGAGTGATAGGAATGATGAGAAGACTAATAGTAATAGTAATGCAACCTTAGTGAATAGCTTGACAGTGGTGAGGAAATTATTTGTTTAGCAGAGTGATAGTGTTTGGGGAAAAACTGTTCTTGTGTCTAGTTGTCTTGTTGTGCAGTGCTCTATAGCAGGGGTCCCCAACCCTCTGTCTGTGGACCGGTGCCGGTCCGCGGCTTGATAGGAACCGGTCTGCAGGGCCGGAGAGGAGGAGGAGGGGGCAGCCTCCTGGGCAGAATGCGCACTGATGCGGGAGAGCGCAGGCGCGGCCTTTCGCACCGTTGGAGGCCCTAGAGGGCCGAGTGAGCTGACTTCCCCCCCCCCGCATGCGCATGCGCTGCCTGTTCCCTCTCCTCCCCCCCCCCGCTCCTCCTCTACGCCAGCTGGTCCGCAGAATTTTCTTTAAAATGAAACCGGTCCCTGGTGCAAAAAAGGTTGGGGACCCCTGCTCTATAGTGTCGTTTTGAGGGTAAGGGTTGAAACAATTGATGTCCAGGATGCGAGGGGTCTGTAAATATTTTCACAGCCCTCTTTTTGACTCGTGCAATGTACAGGTCCTCAATGGAAGGCAGGCTAGTAGTAATTGTTTTTTCTGCAGTTCTGAAAGTGATATCAGGGAAAGTGTGAATTGGAAAGAGACCTAAACGTCATCTAGTCATCTCCCATTCACTGCAAGGATTTACTAAACTTATCTTTGCTACATCCAACCCAAGTTGGACAATTTCCGAAAACAGACGTGTGCCATTGTTCTGCACAGACTTTTCAACCATTTAATAACATTTGCAGTCAGGAAATTCCTCCCAATATTCTAAATGAAGTTCCTTCCTTTTAATATCAATTCACTGATTTTTATCCTGTCCTCGGTTTTAGTAATAGCACATCCTGGTGCATTAGAGCTTTTTATACTATGTATCTTGTTAGGCTTCTGTTTTGCAAGTAAATTCATTTAGTTGTGCCATATAGTTTCTAGTATCCTTGTCATTACTGTAGCTGAACCAAATTCAGTTTTTCCACGTATCTTTTAGTCTACAGAATAAGACATTTAATCAGTACAGATAGAAGGCTCACCTCTTATGAAATTGATGCAGTTAATGCAGCCAAGATTTCATTGACTCTTTTAGTTGCTGCATGTTCGTGGTTATCTAATTCTTCTAGTTCTCAACCTGTACATTTGATGTTACCATCCAGTCCCTAGACTGTATGCATATCCTAGTTAAAGATCAACTTTTAAGCTTGTAATAATCAGTTTGAATTGTCCTTTTGTTCTTCGAACTGTTAGAACATAGAACAGAGTTGGAAGGGTGGGACCTTGGATGGCTTCTTGTCCAAACCCCTGCTCAAGCAGGAAACTCTATACCAGTGATGGCTAACCTTTTTGCCATTGCATGCCAAAAGTGGGGGGAGCGAGAGGGGGTTGTGCACATGCGGGCCCTCACCCATAATTCTATGTGCTGTCCCCCTGCACATGTGTGCACCCTGTGTTTGGCACACGGTGGCACGGTGGACCCATTTTTCTTCCTCCCCAGGCTCCAGAGTCTTTCTAAGAGCCTCGGGAAGGTGAAAATGGCCTCTCCCAACCCCCCCCCCCAACATGGAACCGGACAAACACGCAAACCAGAAGTTTGGGAACGGACTTCCGGATTTCCCGTTGGGCCGTTTTTCGCCCTCAGGAGGCTTCCAGATAGCAAAAAACAGCCGAAAATCATGGCCAAAAACAGCTAGCAAGCATGCACTCTGGAGCTGACAGGGCAATGCCTTGCGTGCCCTCAGAAATGGCTCCACGTACCACCTGTGGCACTTGTGCCATAGGTTCACCATCAGGGTTCTATACCATTTCAGACAAATGGGTGTCCAGTCTCTTCTTAAAAGAGCACCTTCAACTTCTGAAGGCAAACTGTTCCGTTGGCTGGTTGTTCTCACTGTCAGGAAATTTCTCCTTAGTTCTAGGTTGCTTCTCTCCTTTGTGAATTTCCATACTTGTTTCTCCTTTTGCCTTCTGGTGCTTTGGAAAATAGGTTTGCCCCCATTTCTTTGTGAGATTGGTTAGCCAATCTCTGTAGCATGGTATCGTCAGCAAATTTAATAGCCATCTTTTTATTTAATAGATCATAAATCTGGTTGACTAATATTGGGCCAAGGCTAGAGCCCTGCATCATGGCATTGCAGAATTATCAATCATCTCCACTGAATTGGATGGAACTGAATTTTGCATTAATGAATAGCTAGAATCACACTGCTTAGTAATTAATATTTTGCATCTTTGGTTTGAAAATTTACATTTCAGTTTTTATTTCATTTCTCTCCTACCTTTTTTTATAGAATTGAAGCAGCATGTGTGCCAGATATTGTAATCTTCATAAACTTCTTAGTTACTGTTGTATCACATGCTCTGAAACTATAGCCAAGGATATACCAATAAGTATATGAGAATAGAAAGGAAAGCCAGGTTGGTCTTGTGCAGGGGTGTCAAACTGGTGGCCCACTGACTGAATTTGTCATGTGCAAGCCACTCCCACACCAGGTCCATGAAGGAAAAAACCACAAAACATCACATGATGCTCTGAGTTTGACACCCATAGTTTAGTCCAGGGATCAGCAACCTGCCGCTCTGGAGCTGCATGTGGCTCTTTCATCCCTCTGCTGTGGCTCCCTGTCACTGGTTGGCTCCACAATTGATAGGGCTATCAATTAGGACAGGTAGAGGAAAAAGGATGCTGCATTGGGAGGAGACTCTATGGTGGAGGAACCGGACTTCTGGTTGGCTTCAGAAATGAACTGGGGGCTTCCAGTTAGGACCTTTGTGGCTCTTTGAGTGTTTAAGGTTGCTGACCCTTGGTCTAGTCTATTAGTTAAGGCATCACGTTAGAAACCAGGAGATAGTGAGTAATGGTTCCACCTTGGGCATGCATCCCACTGGTGACTTTGGGCCAGTCATTCTCAGCCTATGACATCAGGCTCAGGTGACAAGCTGTTCAATCAATTCCTGTCACAACCAACGGATTAATATTGGTTGATCTGAATAAAAGTGGACCCTGCACTGGCTGAAGTTTATTGGGAGTTTATTGGATAGTTTATTATAGTTTATTGGAATTGTTTAAATAAACAAAACCTTTCCACATTCTCCTTCTTAATAATAGATTTAATTAGTTGCTATATGAGAACCATTGTAATGTAAGTAAAATTGGAAACATTAGCTACCTGAAAATATGAAACAATGGAGAATCTACATCTTAATGGTGACAAGACTTAATCAACATTGATTAAGCTAAGTATGCTTGAAACTACTTAGCTCTAGAAGGGGAAATGCAGTAGGATACACTAAGAAGTAAATGATCAAAGAGGGTTGGGCAAGAAAAGAAGGCAATTTCCATCTGGATGTAACCATCTGGATGTGTCCATAAATGCATTAAAAATCATGCTCAATTAGAAGGAGACTTTTAATATTCTCTAAACCTGTTATCGTTTTAAGATGGGAAGCACTTTCCAACCTGCCCCTGCAATATGTGCCAAGTTGGAATGTAATTTGAATTTCGTTCTCCATCGCCTATGGAGCTAAGTAGGAAAATTAAGAATTGTCTCACTAATGTCAACCCTAAGAAATGACAACGCCAGTGAACGTGTTAAGGAAGAAATGGATGTACAGACACGATCTCTTTTTAGCTAATAAACGTAATTTCTAGGGCTGCCCAAGTACGTAGTGGATCAGCTAGAACTTGTGACACACTGCAAACTATCATAATTTGGATTTGTCTGTGATGTGAAAGTAGTTTAATGTTTTTCTGTTTCTGTGAGCAGTAGGTGGATGCCAAGTATCTCTTCACAACTATCTGTGTGTACATTACAATGATAGACATTTTCTGGGAAGACCTATGAAATACAACCCCCTACTGATAAGAACACTGCAAGAGACAGTTGCTGATTAAAATAATCTTTCCCTCTTATCAGTGATGCTGTTACTTGTTTCCTATTCACAATGCTATTCTATGATGAAGATCAGTTTTCCTACATTTTGGTAAATAATTCATGCATTATTTTGGTGTTCTGCATTGTCTTGTTGTTAAATGTTCAGTAGAATTAGTAATCCATTAAGTTCGTTTCACTAAGGAGAATCTTCAGAAAGTCATATTCCTCTTGAATCTTTGTCTTATAAAAATGGGGCTGGACAGAGAAAAACAGTTTAATGGCTCAGTAAGCACAGCAGGAACTTCAGATCGTTTCTTATACATAAGTTAACAGGATCAAGAGGTAATTTCTCTGCAGAAAACGTTCCTTCCCACACATAAGCAATGCAGTTATTACTGGAATACAGAAAGCAAATACATCAAGTTGCAATATACATCATTTTTACAGAAAATGTACTTTCTGGTAAGAACATGCTTATGGTTCTCTATTCTTTGAGGAACATGAAGCTTTTAAAAGAACTATGAACACAGCAGCTCTGCTGTGCAATTTGTAAGCCTCTAAGGATGATGCATGCCCTCCCTGTTTCAGTTACTGTATATGGTATTGAAGTAATTTGTTCAATTTGAAGATCAATTAAACTATTCCCTCCACCAATTTATTTCCACTTTTTTTAAAAAAATGTAATTACTTGAAAATAGAAAAAGTGATGTAGAAAGTATCAGGTTAATGCACTCATAAACAACCATTGAAGAATCTGAAATGATCAGGTAGATTTTCAAACCAGATCCAGATAAGAATGGTCATGGATGCCTCAAAAGAGTGACAAGTAAGTTCTATATTCATAGCCTCTGCTCAGAGGACACTTGCCATTCATTCTTTGAAGAAATCAGAAATTTGGTGTGGGAGCCAGTTTAGTGTAGTGGTTAAGGTGCTGATCTAGAAACCAGGAGCCTGTGGGTTCTAGTCCCATCTTAGACATGACATTCACACTCTCAAAATAGGAGGAAAAAGGAGTATTACACATTATATGTTTGCTGCCTTGAGTTACTTGTAAAGTAATAAAGGTGGAATAATAAATAAATAAGGAAATAAATCTAAGAAGTCATTTAAGGCAGGGGTCCCCAACCCCCGGGCTGCGGACCAGTGCCGGTCCGTGGCTTGATAGGAACCGGGCCGCAGTGAAAACTCTTAGAAAGGATCGGAGAGGAGGAGGAGGGAAGAGGGGGAAGCCCCCTGGGCAGAGTGCGCACTGGGGCGGGAGAGCGCAGGCGCGACTGCTTGCGCTGTTGGGAGCCCGAGAGGGGCGAGTGAGCCAACTCACACACACCCCATGCGCGCATGCACCGCCTGTTTCCCCTCCCCCCAGCTCCCCCTCTACGCCAGATGAGCCATGGCCATCGGTCCGCGGAATTTTTTTAACATGAAATTGGTCCCTGTTGCCAAAAAGGTTGGCAAAGCAAAACAAGCCACGTTATGGCTTAGTGCAACATGGATCTAAGGTACATCTCCTGTAGACTGAAAAAGCCCAAAATTGGGAAAATAGCCCAAAGAAGCCCAAAACTGGGAAATCAGATGAGAGGTAGCCATTCCAGGTGATTAATAACTCTTATAAAGATGATGGCTACCAAATAATTCATATGATTATTAAGACATATTTCCTATTCTTTGGAGGAAAACTTCAGCTAATAAAACTTACTTGATATTAACAATATATTCCCTGTTGTATTTAGTCTCTCAGGTGAATATTTTTAGCCATTCTACTCTATAGAGTTTTCTGACTGAAAATGTTAAACAATAATTCTGAACAATTTATGTGCCTAGCATTCACAATGCCACAATGTCTATGGAGATTCACAGTCAGGAAGTTGGCTGTCCCAAAGGTAATTATTCAAAAGATTATGGAACTTTCTTGAAACTGCTGAAACTGTATAACTTTCAGCAGTTCTAAGAAGAAATAATTTGCAGTGGTGACCCTGAGGGCACAGATAAATCTCCAAATGGTCTCAATGACTCTCAGAAAGAGTGCTAACAACCAGGTGACTACAAGGAATATAAATCCTCCCATCTTCCACCATTCAGTCAGAACTGAATAACTTTCATGAATTAGAAGTGAAACGCTTTCAAAGAAAACCAAAGAAAGTCCACTTGCCTTTTGAAAAAAAGGAACCTTTGGAACATAATGCCATAAGTTTTTCCTTCTGTTTTTATTGTCTTGTTTAGCTTTTTAAATTCTGCAGAAATGTTTAAGGGAGTGAATATATGAATCTATGTGATGCCTGGAAGTGCTGCATTCTCACAGAATGCTTTGTTCGGGTTCCTTAGTTCTCCTGGCTTTTATTTATAAAATTACTCTACCATCACCTTCTTAATTTGCAAAAAATGCTGATGAGTTCTAGAATTATGTCCGAAGATTTGCTCACCTGTTCAGAAACAAGGACAGAAGGAAGCAAGGTTTTGCAATCTACAAAGTTCTTAACTACTGAAGAGGCTTGATAATTATTTCATAACAAGAAAAAAACTAACAGTGATTAATTAAATTATTATTGGGTATCTCTGGCTAATGTAAAACCTAATTGTGTAACATCTATTGTTAATGTAAAGATAACAGGATTTATACTATGCAGGGAGAATGCTTCTGATAATATTTATTTACTAGAACAGTTATTTAAATGGCTGAAGAAAAAATTACATATACTACTAAGTTTTCCATCATGCCTGATTCAAAGAAATGCAAGGAAAGACAGAATTGTGCAAATTTTAGTCAAAACACATCAAAAACTGAAGAACATTCTAAGGAAGAATTGTTCAGATTGTGTTGAAATGGTTGGGATTGTTTCTATTCAGCAATATACTGTATGTTGCAGTTGTGAAAACCATTTGCTATAACAGTGAAGAAGGATTTCCTGTACTATTCAGTTTGTCACTCAGAACTGGTTATGATTCAACTGAATAGTGTGTAAAGAGCAGGTTTTAAGATCAACAAACAGAAGGTGAAGATGTTAACAAAGAATATAAAAACAGAAGACAAACATAATTGGTGAATTGAAATGGGTTTTAAGAATGAAATGAAAGTGAAATATCTGGGTATCACTATTCTATCTATAAATAAAAATGTAACTATGAGTTTGTTCAAAACAGGTAATCTTCGAAAGTACTGCACCGATCGCTTCCAAATTTTCACACAACGTTCCTTTCGAGTACGGCACCAATGATATATATAGATTGTGTAGATGTCACACCTGTGCCAGGTACACGCAATGGAAATGTAAAAAATTGTAAAAAAAGGTAGGTAGATGGATACAGAGAGAGCAGTGGGCCACAGGTATTATGCCATCCTTTATGACATAAAATATTCTGTCCATAAGATTCAAGGAGAAATACAGTAGGTAGGTAGGTAGGCAGCTATAGGGATAGAGAGAGGGAGGGAGAAATGCGGTAGGTAGGTAGGTAGGTAGGTAGAGGGAGAAATACAGTAGGTAGATAGGTAGGTAGAAGGATAGGGAGGGAGAGGGAGAAATAAAGTAGGTAGTATGTGCAGGTGTAGATCTACACACAGATTGGTTGGACATTTAACCAGACTGGGCCACAGCAACAAGTGGCCGGGAATGGCTAGTGACAAATATGAACTGTAACTTATTTCAAATCAACCATGTTAAGACACGGAATGACATTAAAAAAGATAGGTTAAGATGGGGGGGAAACCTAAAACTGTTGGGAAGAATGTCTATGATAAAAATGAACATCTGACCTAAAATGATGTGTTTGTATCAGACAATATCTTTTTTAGCAACTGATAAACCATTTGATCAGCGGCAAAAGGATATATCTAAATTTGTGTGGCAGGAAAAAAAAACATAAGTTAAATATAAGATGATACAGGATGCAGATGAAAGAGGATGATTAGGTTTACCTGATTTAAAATTGTGTTTTGCAGTTTGTTTGGTTCGGATGAAAGAGTGGGTGGTGCTGAGAAGCAGAAGGCTTTTAGAGCTAGAAATACATTTAAAAGAACATTTATGTGGCATAGATATTTGCAATATGACAGTCATGGTTAATGAGGGTTTTAAAAATAATTCTGTTAGTCGTAGCATATTGAGAATATAGAATAGATATAAATCCAGGTTATACACAAAAACACTTTTGTGGCTTTCAGCACAAGAAACATTTTATACAGGAGAAACAATAGGCAAATACAAAGATAACATAAAATATTAGAATTTTGTTAAGGGAGACATGAAATAAAATAAAGAGAAGAACTGGTAGGGTGACATAGTGCCAGTTTTTTTTTTATTTAGAGTTATTAGAAAGATTTAAAGTAGACAAACTAGTATGTGGTTTTGAAACAAGTCTAAGTTGACAATGAAATTATATACAAGTTGTGGACATGTAATTGCTAACATGCACAGCATAAACTTTTAATCAAATTTGAAACAGAAAAACAAGTGAAAATACCTCCATTTGTTTTTTTGTTTCAAATTTGATTAAAAGTTTATAGTTTATGATGAAGTGAGCTAAAATTTTGATTATAATATAAAGATGGATCAATGACAAAAGATATGGTTGAAAGGACTGAAAGGTACATTGTTATAATTTTAAAGATAATTTTTATAAAATGATGTACCATTGATCTATGTCACCAGAAAAATTGTCTAGAACACGGGTGTCAATTGTGCGTGTCATGTTGCCGTCATATGATGCTCTGCGATATTTTTCCCATTCACGGAGTTGGGGTGGGCGTGGCCTGCATCCAACCCCGGGCCACCAATTTGACACCACTGGTCTAGAATGTATAAAGGCACTTCAAGTTCATGTTAGAAATGTGAATAAGAAAAGACATTATAGATACAGTGGTCAGAGAATCTTAAAGATTAATTAGACAATCTTTGACTCATTGGACCGCGGTTTCATTTATGTCACCATTTCAGAGATAGTTAATCATCTAAACAGATCAACTGATAGATCATGGGTGGGCAAAAAAGCAGTGGAAACAGAACCATCTTCTGACTTCCTGATGTCTTTCCCATTGACTTTTCTTGTGGGGAGCTTGCAAAGTAAGAAAAGCAAGTAAGATTGTGTTGCTTAGGTAAATCTTCATAAGTCATGCATCCTCACCAAGTCCTGTGGTTGCACTGCACTGGCTGTTTGTATACACTCTCCCAGATTTATGCAACACACTTAAAAGCACCCTCCCCAGCCCATGCTGTATCCCCACATACCTTCTCCAAGCCTACACCTCATGCATCCTCCCCTATTTGAACTGCACTGACTCATTCCCCATTGAATCTCTCAGGCAAGATAAGGTTGACAACTCTTAATACCTTTTTGGCAATGCTGTTACAGTGAGTACTGGCAGTTAGATTCTTTGAGATGAGTACTCCAAGGTCCTTGACAGAGTGGGGGTCATCTACGAGGTCATATCTGCCCAGCTTGTATTTGGTGTTCTGATTTTATTTTATTTTGCCAATGTGTATGACAGAGCATTTGTTGGTTGATATTTGGAGTTGCCAATTGTTTGACCATTCTGACACATAGTCAAGGTTGCTTTGTAGGGCAACACCATTGTCCGTGGTGTTGAATAGTTTTACACCATCAGTGAAGAGGGCGCAGCTGCTTATAATATGATTGTAAAGGTTGTTTATGTAAAGTATAAAGAGTTTGGGTCCTAAAACGCTGCCTTGGGGGACACCGTTGTTAACTGGTGCAGGGTTTGATGAAGTGTTCCCTATTTTGACTACTTGTTGTCTATTTGACAAGAACACAGCTATCCACTTATGCAGGGATCTGGAAATGGGGTAAGAATTTAGTTTTAACAGCAGTTTGTCGTGAATCGAAGGCTTTGCAGAAGTCAATGTAAATTGTGTCTCTTGCTTTACCCTGGTCGAGTTGGGTAGTCCATACATTTTTGCAGTGTAGGAGTTGCAGATTACAGGACAAATTTTTCCTGAAACCAAACTTTTTGTTAGAGAGGAGGTTGTTTGCCTCTAAATGGAGGGTAATGGATTGGTTTATGATTGAAGCTACAAGGCAGTGTTGAGAATCACGATCAAATGTAGATGTCAAATGTAGATGCTTTCTCATTGACTTGGAGGACGTTGCCAGGGAGTGTTGGAAACAACAATCGTTTAACTTTCAGTGGTGCAGCAGTCGGGCAGAGCTAAAACAGTCATAACTTTACCAAATTTCAATTGTACATGAGAATTGGGGTCCCAGATTTTGTATGCAGTCTGTAAATTAGCCCATTCGAAATACCTTTGTTCAAAAATTGTTGCCCTGTGGTGCATTATTTCACCCAATTGAAGATTACAAACCAACAAATATGAGAATTGTAGCAGCATACAGATCAGGGGTGGGTTTCTGCAGGTTCGCACCTACTCGCGAGAACCGGTTGGTGAAATTTAGAGAACCGGTGAGAGGGGGTTCCACCAGCGTACCTGGAAGTAAATCTGGCCCACCGCTGCCAGTGACCCAACGGGAAGGAAAGGAAAGGAAGGAAAAAAGGAAGGAAGGAAGGAAGGAAGGAAGGAAGAAAGAAAGAAAGAAAGAAAGAAAGAAAGAAAGAAAGAAAAAGAATTTATCATCACAATTGAGTCCAAAATTTTGTTTGCTAAGCAAGAGCGTTGTTAAATGAGTTTCACCACATTTTAAAAGGTGGCCACTCCTATCCTGTCACATGACTGCCAAGCCACGCCCACAAAATAGGCCACACCTACAGAGTAGGTTCTAAAAAATTTGAAACCCACCCCTGATACAGATATACAATTGAGACCAGAGGTTTTTTCTTTTAGGACTGATGGACAAAACAGTGGGGATGGGGGGAAGTTATGGAATTTTGTTTTAGTATGTGACAAATGCAGTGAGATTATTGTATGAGGAACAATGGTTAGTAAACATGATAAAATTTATTGTTATAAAACAAATTAACTTATTTGATTAGAGAAAAGTCAATATCTATGTTTATTGCTGACTGGAAACTCCTTATGGACTTCTTACAGAAAAAAAAAAGATTTATGGTTTTGATGACTAGACAGGACAGTTTATAGAAAGAAGGTAGATATGTTGTAACCTTAGAAAAAGATAAATTTATAGTTACATTTCTTACTGCTATAAGGGAAATTAGAATCTACTTTGTATCTCTTTCCTTTCTTTTTCTATTTTCCTTTTTTTAATTTGTAACTTTCTCTTTGATTGTTCTTTTTTATTTAACTTTACTATTTAATCTTCATTTTAAACACTTTTAATAAAATCATTTCAAAAATTGAAAACGGGGAAACCTATGAAATGTAAAAATAGAGTCTGTTGTGGACCTTGACCTTTTGTGCTTAAATGAAATCTAAATGGATCTGGCTGTTGTGTAAATGTTTATTTCCCTCTATTTCCTCTGTCTGTTTTGAATTATTTAACATGCCCCTCATGCTTACACACTCAGTTAAAGCTAAAGAGTAGCCAATAAGGAGCAAAGCAAGATGGTCATCTCGCAAGAAAGCAATTAAAACCCAACAACTTTTACTTCCTCCATCCAGATGTGCTTGAAATAAGATGCACTATAACTGATAGGCTCTTTCATTGGTACCAACAAGCATCTACCAAATATAATAAGTGTATCTTAATGCTAAGAGATTGTTAGCATAGGGATGCAATCTGAATATAATACTGTATATAGCACATAGTAACCAGGATCTCCTTTGGAAATGTATCTTTTTGTCTTTTTTCTAGATCAGACTAGGAATCCACTGTCATACAGGTCAACTACTTTCATGGTAAAGTTATAGGATATAGTCTTGCTGATTTAATTGTGGGTCCCTCTTCCTATCCTTAATCTTAATGAGAACCAGAGATAAGTCTTGTCTGAGATGTTTAGTCAGGTTACATCTCGCCCCCTTAATCAGTCCACTTTTATCTGGCTATTGTTTTAGTAGTTGCTTTTCCTTCTATCCCTCAAGTCCATTCTTTCTTCCCTCTATACATTTCTTCTAAGAAGTTAAGAATATTGACTTAAAAAAATAAATAAATCCAGTGGGATAATCGGGTGAGGATTTCTAATCCCTCTCTCCAACACAAGAAGATTTATTTGCTGCTGTATTTTTCAGTTGAGCTGCAAAAAATAATTAAAAAAATTATAGCATCGTTATCAGCAAAACTGTTTGCAGATTAAGCTCAGATCAAGAGACATACTGGTAGAAGTGACTGGCCAAACAAAAAAATATCAGATTACAGTAAATAGAAGAAAATACGTAATATTATTAATTCGCATGGCACAGAAATAAATGCACTTTATTTCTGTGATGTGATTTTTTAAACTTAGTTTTGTGTATTTATGCTAAATTGAGCCGTGGTGGCGCAGTGGTTAGAGTGCACCATTGCAGGATACTTCTGCTGATCACTGGCTGCTTGCAGTTTGGCAGATCAAATCTGACCAGGCTCAAGGTTGACTCAACCTTCCATCCTTCTGAAGTGGGTAAAATGAGGACCCAGATTGTTGAGGGCAATATGCTGACTCTGTAAACTGCTTAGAGGGGCCTGTAAAGCACTATTAAGTGGTATATAAGTCTAAGTGCTATTGCTAAGCACTATAAATAGGACACAAGCTGTAAAGATATATGATGAATAGGTTTGGTGTAAACTTGTAACATTTACAAGAGCCAGGCTGTTATAATTGTTAAGGCTAGAATCCTGGAGTCTTGTGAATTCTAGTCCCAGATTAGGCACAAAGCCAGCTGGGTGATCTTGGCTGGTTACTTTCTCTCAGCCCTAGGAAAGAGGCAACGGCAACCACTTCTGGAAAACCTTGCCAAGAAAATTATCAGTATTTGTCCAGGCAGTCTGAGAATCTGAGATGCATGAACAGAAGGGGAGAAAGAAGACTATACTGAGCTGTGTGTTACTTCTTCTGTTTTTGGTCGCATCTCAATTTCAATTTTGTTGGTTTGATATTTTATGCTCCTTTTTGGTATTTTATATTGCATTTCTCACCCTGAAAAGAAATAGCATGCTATGTATTACATTTATGCATTCTTTAAAGGCATGAAATAACAAATGGGAAAAATAAGCAAAGATTTTCTGTGGTCACCCAGAGAGTTCAACTTGAAAAAAAAATGTATGCAATACATTAACATTCCAGATATATGCAGATGGACATGCCAGACAATTTTCCAACCGCTTTTCTAATCCATAACACAGTAACAGTAGAGGGCCTACAAAGCATTCAAACATTAAAAAACAGAGTAGCATGGATTCAGCCAAAAAGCTTAATAAATGTATCTTCAGGTGATACTAATGCAAATACTGTAAGTGAATTTTCATGTGGCAATGAAAACTAGAAAAAGGAGTCAGAACTAGCCACATACAGTAGGAGTTTTGTCAATGATTCACCAGTCTCTAGGAAGCATTATCTTTAGGGTCATATTACAAAGGCTATAAGCAAGTTAATCTTAAAGTGGAGTTTGACTAACCCTGGCAAGTATTCATTTAAATATGTGACTCTAGTCTACAGAATATATACTAGAATCAACACTTGAATTGAACGGATAGCCATTCTGTGCTTTCAGAAATAGTGCTAGATAATTCCAGTTCTGATTTAAGCACATTAAAAATGTCTT
Source organism: Rhabdophis nuchalis (assembly GCA_039707465.1). Taxonomy (NCBI): domain Eukaryota; kingdom Metazoa; phylum Chordata; class Lepidosauria; order Squamata; family Natricidae; genus Rhabdophis; species Rhabdophis nuchalis. The sequence continues at coordinate 76,941,199 of CM077644.1, forward strand.
TGGGACAAAGGGAGAGGGGAATCAGAATGTTTCCCCTCCCTAGTGATCATGCCTTAATTCTTTTACTACCATAGTAACTCAACCTTATTTTTCAGCATTTATTGAGACGTAATCAGGGATGGGTTTCAGGAGGTACGCCCTGGTACGGGCGTACCGGAGCCATCCCGAAGCACCGGATACCATTCTGGTCCGGTGGTCCGGAGGGCCCACCTGCCTGCCCTCACTCCTTACCATACTTTTAAATCTTCAGTGCTTCCATGCACACACGCACGCAGTGCGTACAGCACCTGTGCAACGCTTCGGCAAGCAGCTGGAGCGTTGTGGAGGCTTGCGGAAGCGTCACAGGTAAGTATGATACATGCGTGCATTGCACACGTCCATGTGGGTGATGCCGGGGCTGTTCCAACTGTACTTGTTGCAATGGAATCTGGAACACACCACTGGACGTAATAGTCAAGTCAGCTAAAGCAATGGAAGAACCTAGGAGTACCCTATGTTTAGGGCTTCAGTTGGCCTTCATCGAGGCTGGGTAATTCTATTTTCATTCAGCTAGCCCTCAACTTACAACAGTTCATTTAGTGATTGTTCAAAGCTACGTGGCATTGAAAAAAATGACGTATGATCATTTTTGACACAACCGTTGCAACATCCCCCTGGTCACGTGACCAAAATTTAGGCACTTGGCAACTGACTCATATATGTTGCAGCTGCACAGGGTCATGTGGTCACCTTTTGCAATCTTCGACAAGCAAAGTCAACTGGAAGGCCAGATTCATTTAACAACAACATCACTAATTTCCTAACTGCAGAGATTCACTTAACAACTGTAGCAAGAAAGGTCGTAAAATGGGGGGAAATTCACATAACAACTGTTTCACTTAACAACAGAAATTGCAGTCATAAACTGAGGACTAACTGTACTTAAGGCATTCTGCACAAGATATGTATATACACGCAGAATGTATTGGAATAACACAATTGTGAGATTATTAGGACATGGCCTGACAAAGCTACTAAGAATAAGTCATAGCTGGGCGTCACCTGAACAGTTTTGCTTTCCTCATGTCCCTTAGAGGGAGTATTACAGTTGCTAAACAGGTTGTCTCCCTAGTTCCTGAAAGCCACTAATCTGCAGTTCCTCCATTTTATCAGGATTCAGCTTTATCTTATTAGCTTTCATGTAGCTTAGCACTGTCCATTTCTGGCTTTCAGTAGTAATAATAATGTATTTTGATGGCTTAGTTTTAAAAGGTTTTCCTCCCATGCTTAAAAGCAACTGTAAAAATAAAGGATTTCAGCTGTTTTCAACTCGGAGGCCCAGAGTTTTTCTAGCCCAAAAAAGTGCAAAATTTCATGATACAGCTTTAATTTAGTATAGAAACAAATTTACTCTTATCATGTTATTTGTTTTAAAGGAAACAGAGCAGGAAGGAAGTGCTTCATTGCAGAAAGGAAACTCGAGACAGTGTCTCGGTAAAGTTGCACAAGACATAGTAAATTCTTTGTGCTTTCATTTTTATTATTATTTATATAAAATGTATTATTTATATAAAAATATTATTTATATAAAAATGTATATTATTTATATAAAAATTTATTATTATTTATATAAAAACTTTAGAATTTGAAATTGATTTTTTTTGTCAATTGAAAGGACCACAGAATTGGAAAAGAACCTTATAGTAACTGAAAATTGGAAAGGAATGACAGCAGCCTTTTTTTTGCCAGGGCTAAATGATCTTTTCATAGGCTGTCTTGATCTTTTAGTACCCTCATAGTTGTTGTTCCTCTCTGTAAATGTTTTCATTTGTCTGAATTTTTCTTAAAGTATAATGCCAGATACAATAATTAAGAAAGGTTCCGACTAGTGTTAAGTACAATAAAGTGAAATTGTTATTTCCACTTATCCAGAAAAGGTACTTTGATTGAAATAGCCTAAAATTGCACTTGCCAACTTGTAATATGTTCACCATATTGACTATTGGTTTGGACAGAAGTACTGATGACAAACCATGCAACTTTGCATTTGTTTCTGTTAAATTTTGTTCTGCTATTTCTGTCTTTCAAAGTATTAGCTAGTACTAGTTTTGTGTTATCTACAAATTAACTAAGCATCCCATCTCCCCATTCCCCGCCCTGGGTCCTCTGTGGAGAAGGGCGGGATATAAATATAAATAAACAAATAAATAAATAAAATAAATTCATGTATTAAAATATTTAAAAATTGGATAGTTGCCCAGAATTGCCTGACAGTGTGGAATCAAATGCAAGACCCAAAATCAATAATCTGCAGTAATTATTCAGTACACATTGGAGGAATTCCGTCCAGAAAACAACAGGAGAGTTATTGCTACAAACAAAATCGGGATCGGATTCTGCCCCATACATCCTCACGGCCGATTCGCTCCCAGAGAGGGACTTCTCCGGGTGCCGTCCACTAGACTTTGTCAGCGGGCGACGCCCAGGGGAAGGGCCTTCTCTGTGGCAGGCCCAGCCCTCTGGAACGACCTTCCCCCCGACATTAGAACAACTACGGACCTCCGCTCCTTCCGTCAGAAATTAAAAACTCACTTTTTCTGCTTGGCCGGCCTAGGTTAGTCTCTACCTCAGGGGTTAGGAATGTTAATTTTAAAATGGGAATTTTAGTGCAGGGATAGTTAGATTTAATTTGTTTTTATTGTATTTATCTATGTATATATTTTATGTTGTTTTAATTTCTCCCTGTGCACCGCTCCGAGTCCCCTCGGGGAGAGGACGCGGTTATAGAAATAAATATTCTAATTCTAATTCTATTCTAAAAGGTTGCACTCATATTTGTACTTTTCAGGTAAGAAGGATAAATAATAATTGTACATCTGCATGGGTAACAGATGATGTAAGCACAAATATTTATAATTAGTAAAACTCAAGTTTGCTTTCCCACACATTTATTGTGACTATCCTCAAGGAAGTTATTGCCTTAGTAAAGAGAGAACGAATCATGTCCGTTGCCACAGCAATTTTGATAAAGGTACTGAGAACTGAGGATTTCAAGGTTAGCCCCATTAGCACACATTTCTTTTATGTTTCCATCTTGCTAACATGCTCCCACTTCTCCTAGAATTTGGATATAATATTAATAAATAAAAATTGCACAAGGATGATCCCTGGGGCCAATCCATTGGCAACTTTCTTCAAGGTGAGCATTCTTATTATTTTTCTGCCAGTTATAATCTACTTACATCTCCTGCCATCCAATCCATACTTAATGAGCTTGCTAATGAAACAGTCATGGCAATTTCTAAAAAATTCAGCATATTGATTTTTGGAATCAGCAATTTCCCTAATAAATGTTTTGAGTCTCAAAAAGCTTCTGTGATAAAGAAGTCATTGGTTTAAGGTGCTATAACGCTAATGTTTTTATTTGTTGTATTTGTTTACTGCATACTCCCAGAAAGATCAACACTCATCAGTACATATACTAGCCTGAACTGCCTTTAGGAATAACTTGTTTTTACTTTCTTTTAATTGGAAACAGAAGCTCTGTTTATAAAATTCATTTGACAATCAGCCATGTTTATGACTCATTTAGTAAAATCGACATGAAAAACTAGTTCTGAATGTTACAGATTAACAGAGTTGGAATGGACCTTGCAGGCCATCTAGTTCAACCCCCTGCCCAAGCAGGAGACCCTACATCTGCTTCTACCTAGGATTGAACTCACAACCTCCTGATTGGGAGGCGAGAGCCTCTAGGCCACAGCTTTTTAAAGTGGATTACATCTATTGTGATGTAACAAAAAGAGAGACTATCTTTTAAAAATATCTTGAAAACAAAATAGCTACACCCACGATATGCGGTATGGGATGCCAATACTTTTGAGGTCAGCGTTTAAGACTTTTGGTGGAGCTTTGAAGGCTTGAGGTCAACCCAGGAGAAAAGGGCCCAAGACTTGTGAGCGGCTGCTGTTAAAAACAGTGTCCTAATTTCAATGCGAAAGGACAAAAAACAGAAATGGATTTTATGTTGTGGCTGTGCAAACAAAGGGCAGATAAGAAATAAAAGCAACCAGGGTGGAAAAAAATTATGTCAACCAAGAAGCGATGATACTTCTTTAAAAGTGGCACCTTAGGCTTCTGTAGTGTTTGTGTGATCCCGTGAATCTGTATAATTGAGTTACGGAGGAGCCTGGGGCAAGATAATTTAATCCAAATAGTACCCTTAATGCATCCCCCTTGTTTTCCTGCAAATGTTTGGCTCCCATGTGAAATCTGTCCAGTCCCCCCCCCCCAAAAGACAGGGCTCCTTTGAAGGGCCACTGAGAGATCTGCCAAATATGCACACATATACTTGGAGGCAGCTTTTCCACTTCAGATCCCAGATACACATCTTGAAGAGTTAGGCTTACAGCTCTCTTGATGAAGAACTAATCAGGAAGTACTTCTGGTAAAGCCACTAAAATATTTCAGAGCCAGATGAACGGCAGTCTAGTGTGACAGCAGGTAGCTGACCATGACTGATCTCACTAAGCTAAATATAATTAGTCTTGATTATGTCATAGATGAGAGGACACTGAGTAATCCCAGGGCTGTAAAAAAAGGCTGAGAATTATTATTATTTTTAAATCCAGAAAGCAAGAGAACCACTTCTGTAATCTTTCTAAAAAGCCAATAAGCCATCATGGGTGGAGGCAAACTCCAAAGGAGGTATTCGCTTATAGAAAAAACAAGACCCACGCACACAAACACACACATCCCTAGAGCAGTGTTTCTCAACCTTGGCGACTTTAAGTCCTGTGGACTTCAACTCCCAGACTCCCCAAGCCAACTGGCTGGGGGATTCTGGGAGTTGAAGTCCACAGGACTTAAAAGTCGCCAAGGTTGAGAAACACTGCCCTACCTCAAAGATTTGAGCATGTTGCTGTAGGACAAGAGTTAGGCAAATGTTTCTCCAGTCTTTTCCAAAATCAAAGACCTGGGAAAACTCAAAAGTGGTTCAATCCATTTGATCTGGATGTAGAGCATTATACCACAATTTATAAAGTATCTCCTTGTAAACATCAAAGCAGGAAAACAAGAGTAAATGTGCTAATGTTACTATACGCCTTCTTTCAATTGGAATCCTAGCTTAGTGGTGTATAGCAGTGATGGAGAACCTTTTCAGTACTGAGTGCCCAAACTGGAACGTGCATGCATGCGGGTGTATGTGCGCATGCCGGAGCACCGGAAACCCAAAGACCAGTTGGCTGGTGCATGCATTCCTGTTTTTTTGGCTGTTTGGGCCATTTTAAGGCTGTTTTTGAGCTGTTTTCAGGCCATTTTTAAGACTGTTTTGTGGAGCTCCAGTGCCCATGAAGACTAGCTGGCTGGTGCACAAAAACAGCCCCCAAAACTGTCCGTTTTTGGGGTGTTTTTCAGGCCATTTTCTGCTGCTCAGGCACCCATGAAAACTAGCTGGCCAGAAACCAGAGGAACAGCTGGCAACGGCATGTGTGCCCACAGAGGGCTTTGCGTGCCACCCGTGCCATAGGTTCGCCATCACCGGTGTATAGCAATGCTGTCTGTGTGGATTGTATTGCTTCATCAAAGCAACGGATCAAATTCCCTATCTTATTTAATAGACTAACTATATATAAAAGGAGTAACACTATATTCAGGCAGATAGAAAATTAACTGAAGGAGTGCTCCTTCTGAAATTGGTGATGGTAGTGATAGGGGGTTAGAGCAGAATGCGTTGTCCAGAGAGCACAAGCATCCTTGAGGTCAGGTAGTAAAAGTCACTGTTTTAATTTTCTTTGCTTCTTCCCAGTTTCTGCCTGGAATTTGTGTACCCTGCAAACAATGAATAATGCACTTGTAGTTTTCACCAAGCACCTTGCCATATTTTTAAAGCTAAACTTCAAGAATGCCTCTTAAGCTCCACAAAACGTCTTTCCTATGTTTATGTCCATTTACAAATAATAATTAAATGGAAATGTTATATCCATTTCGAGTTTTTATTTGTGCCTGGAGCAGGTTGGTGGTCCCCTGGAGCTGCTAAACATTCTACAGATTCTTCCAATGAAAATGTAAATTTGTTGCAACACAAATGCTCTGACCCCCTCTTGTGGTCCGTTTTTAACACTGCATGTTTGGATGGCCCAAAAAAACCAACCCTTAGAAAGTCCATATATATGTACCTGATAACAAATCCCTATCCTAAATAGGGATTTGAAAAGTGCCTTGTCTTTTCATGTTTCTTCTGAAATACACAAAAGAAAGCTTAGCAGGCAGAACAAACACATATTGGACTTTTCTTTTGGGTCATCCTCTCTAGATTTACAAGTCTTAACTGTGGTTAAGATAAACCAATTAATGCTTAATGTGGGGCTAATTATTAATTCAGAAATGATTTCAGATTTGGTACCAACCCCAACATAAAATAGTCCTAAGTACAATTCATGGTGCTGCCAATTATAGCTCCAGATATCTTTGACGGAGAATATACTATAACCCATCTATAACAGCCAGGATTAAATTTATATCAAACCTAGGGAATATCTGCAGAGAGCATGCTGTTTTTGAAAAAGATGCATCTATGTTAAATGTTTACATTTAAAATATGTAAGAGAAAAGCAGGTTAGGATGAGGATCTAAAAGGCATTTTCCTCTTAAGACTCTGTCCAACCCCAAACCATGTTTTTCAAAAAGTACTGAACATTTCAGTCCCTTAATTTTGCAAGGCTCAATAACCTAAAAATGGGATGCTTCAGAACTGTTAAGGATTCCTTTTAGAGTTTATTTAGTCTACAGCAAAGAGAGACATTCATTCTTTGGAATGACTGATTCAGTATATTAGAACTTTTGGTGGTCCTCCAAATACGGCAATAAAGTGAAGTGCACCTCAAACTTCTCCTTTTTGATTACTGTCGTACATCTAAGCATGTATCATCCCTTTAAGAAATGAAACAGTAAGCCATAAAACTGTAAATATGTTTTTCCAGCATCCAGATGTGTTCTCTTTAATTTTCATCTATAAAGCATCACAAGTGTTACAGAATCAAGTAATGTCTTTGATCGCCACATGTTGAATTCCTCTGAAGCTAAGATGGCTACCATCCTTCAGTTATCACAGTACTGTACCTTTAGTATAGACAGCATCAGCACAGTGATAACTGAGCCAGGGCAGCCTGTCAATCATTGTCTGACTTCATGTAGAACCATCAGATAACCCCAAGGTGCAGGTTCCATCAGTTGATCCACAGCTGTGGGTTCAAAAAAAGAAGACCACGATGAACTCCAAACTTCCTGAAAGCTTTATGTTGCTGTTTCAGACATACCTGACAATTAAATACATATAAGCAGAAGCCTTGCTTGAATAGTACATCCATTCGTTCACTATGCTGAACAAATGGATATGCTATAGTTAATTATGCACAACTAAAGATAAAATTATTAAACAAAATATTGTTTGTATATTTACTGATAAAATGATAACGGAACTATCCAAATTAGTGCTTGCAACATAGATTTCTGATGAGAGAAAAGGAAAATATTTCTGGAACTTATGTTTTTCAGCCACACGTATCAATAACATAGGCCCTAGGTATTTTTTTTTTTTTACAACTTTGCTATAATTAATGTCACTTAAAGATGTGCTAACTCAGGGATTGGCAACCTTAAATTCTCAAAGAGCCACAAAGATCCTAACTGGAAGCCCACCCTTCAATTCTGGACCGATTGGAAGTCTGGTTCTCCCACCATAGAGTCTCCTCCTAGCACAGCGTCCTTTTTCCTCTCCCTATCTCAGCGTTTCTCAAATAGTGGGGCGCGCCCCCCTGGGGGGGCGCGAGGCTCTGTAAAGGGGGGCGCGTTTGACCTCAGCAAATCGGCTCTGCCGATTCCCTTTCTCTCTCCTCCTCCCTCCCTCTACAGCCGGCATGCTGGCCACTCGTCGTCTTCCAGGGACTGCCGTTCCTCACACACACACACGCACACACACGGAGGCTTCTCAGCTCCTGGAAGGAGCGGAGCGAGCGAACGAGCGATCAAGCACGGGTGGCCGGGGCAGGCTAAGGCGGGTGAGCCAGGCTGAGGAGACTCCGCGGGGAGTGGGGGCGGGGCGGGGACGACGACACACAGACAGAGAGAGGCACAGACACAGAGAGAGACGGAGGGGGGGAGGAATCAGAGAGTGACAGACACACACAGAGAGACAGAGAGAGACAGGGAGAGAAAGAGAGAGACACAGGAAGTGTGTGAATGCAAGATACACACACACACACAGTGATAGATGGGCAGACGAAGGAGAGACAGACAGAGATAGAGAGAAAGAAAAAGAAAGAAAGAAAAAAGTGGGAGAGAGAAAGAAAGAAAGACAGACAGAGAGAGAAAGAGAGAGATAGAAAGGAAAGAGAAAAAAGAGAGAGAAAGAAAAAAGAGAAAAAGAGAGAGAGAGAAAGAGAAAGAAATTTCTTTCTTTTTTTATTCTCTCATACTTAATAAGGATACAGTGTTATGCAGAGGTGTACTTATAACAATTTTATAGACAAATGATACTATTTACAGTCGCGTGGGGGGGGGCGCGAAATGTTTTCTTCTTCCTAGGGGGGGCCTGACAGAAAATAATTGAGAAACACTGCCCTATCCTAACCGAAAGCTCTATCAATTGTGGAGCTGACTGGTGACAGGGAGCTGCAGCAGAGGGATGAAATAACCACATGTGCCTCCAGAGCCTCAGATTGCTGATCCCTGTCCTAACTATTCTGCTCTTTGTCTAAGCCAGACCTGAGTTTTACAAAACAAACGTATAGGGTTCCCTATAAAAGAAATCCCCAGGGCACATTATAAATAAAAATACAGTTTAGTGCTAAACTTGGGGCTCCTATAATTTTTAGCTCAGAAGCCTGCCAAAAGCTAAAACAGGTTCACCAAGTTGAAAAAAAGACACTTTGTTTGTCAAACGGTTCCCCTAAGCATGACACAACCACTTACTTACATCGGTATGTACTCTACTGTGGTATCTTGATGGTTTTGAGTGCAGTTCCACACAGCAAAAGGCAGCATCTACCAGCTCTTACTACCCATAAGGTATTCCTAATTATCTGCTATAAAGTTAATAATTTTTGTGGCCAGTTATGCTGTCAGGACTGGGCTTTTGGACAGAGTCCAGGAACAGAAGTGAAGGAAACTCACCGCTCCTCTCCAGTTCTGACTGAAAGCTGCCATTTGACGCACATCTGAAAAGAAACAGTATTTTTAAAGAAAACCACAAGAGGGCACTAATGAGATGAAAATGTATCCGACAAATGCTCAACCCTTTAAAAAAAGTTAGGACACAAAACAGAGACAACCTACCCAATTGATTAGCACCTGGCAGGATTAACTACGAGTAGTCCTCCCTTTACAACAATTCATTCAGCGACCATTCAAAAGTATGTTTTTACAGCACGGGACATTTATAGCATGCCTCAGAAATGAGAGTCTTCTTTGAGGTGGTTTTTTTTGGGGGGGAGGGGAGGGGTTGTGACTGCCACCACTCCATGCTGCAATTACTCCAGGATGGGTGCTCAATGATCACTTTGCTCAACAACCAAAGATTCTGGTATCAGTTGTGTTTGTAAGTTGAGGACTACCTGTATTTTATTTGTATAAAATTATATGCATCTATTATATTATATTGTATTATATTGTATTATATTGTATTATATTATATTAATTATATAATATATAATATATAATATATAATATATAATATAATATAATATAATATAATATAATATAATATAATTAATATAATATAATATAATATAATATAATATAATATAATGTACATACATCCCATACATCCCTCAGACCGATACGCTCCCACAGAGAGGGCCTTCTCAGGGTGCCTTCGGCCGGACAATGCCGACTGGCGACACCTCGGGGAAGGGCCTTCTCTGTGGCGGGCCCTGCCCTTTGGAACGACCTACCCCCTGAACTTCGCACCATCTCAGACCTCCGCCTCTTCCACCAGTGTCTAAAGACACATTTCTTTCACCAAGCCGGCCTAGCGTAACCTCCGCTGTGACTATTTTAGACAGTTTTTAATTTTGGGGATTTTAATTGGTTTTTAGCGCAGGATGGGTAATTTAATAAGTTTTTAAATTTTGTATTGTGACTTTTGTTTGTGTTAAATTCCTGTGCGCCGCCCTGGGTCCTCTTTGGAGAAGGGCGGGGTATAAATCTAATTAAATAAATAAATAAATATAGGTTCTGCAAACTAGTGTGAGAATTCTATAATTCTAGCACAGTTCTATAAACTATAGTGAGGGACTAATACCACTATATGAAGCCTTAGTAAGATCACACCTAGAATATGGCATCCAGCTTTGGTCACCACACTACAAAAAAGAGGAAGAGCAATCAGGATGATTAGGGAACTGGAGGCTAAAATAGACGATGAATGGTTGCAGGAACTGGGCATGGCTAGTTTAGTTATGTGAAGAGAAGGACCAGGGGAGACAGGGTAGCAGTATTCCAATATTTGAGGGGCTGCCACAGAGAGAAGGGGGGCAAACTATTTCCAAAGTACCCGAAGGCCAGACAAGGAATAATGGATAGAAACTGATGAAGGAGAGATTTAACCTGGAAATAAGGAGACATTTCCTGGCAGTGAGAACAATCAAGCAATGGAACAGAAGTTACCTTTGGAAGTTGTGGGAGCGTCATCACTGGGGGCTTTCAGAAGAGACTGAACTGCCATCTATCAGAAGTGGTGTAGGGTCTCCTGCTTGGGCAGGGGTTGGACCTACAAGGCCCCTTCCAACTCTTTTAATCTGTATCTATATCTTCCCCCAAACCCATATTAGTGCAGAGACAGACATGTAAAGGCTCCAAATAAAATCAACATGTGTAAATAAATTTATTTATCTTCCCAAACAATCTGTGGGCAAAACACCCAAATGAAGGTCAAGTCTCTATACCGATAGCCAAGAACACAAACAGATTATTAACAAATCATTAGGAATTGTATTTGCGCTGTGTGTCACAAAGACTAGCCACTAGTCTGATGCCCTCACTAAATCATATGTAACTTAAGATTTCTCTGACATTTGACAACCACTAGCTGTAGAGGGACAGATGGAATCAATTGTATAATCATGTTTACTTGAATGAATATAGTATCTTTGTAAGATCTTTGATGTGTCTTCTATATAGGAATGGAATTACTATTGTACCAATCTGTGCCTAACCCTAAACCTTTTTTATAGCATTTGTTGAAAAGTCAGCTTTTCACCTAAGACCAAGGGAGACCATATCTATGAGCATTATCAATCATCCAGGTCATTGTTGTCTCAAATATGTTTTTCCCCCCAAAAGGCAACTGGATTTCCTTGTTTTTTTCCTTTAAAATGTTTTAGTTCACTGAAGAAGCTTCTTGGATGAGAAGATAAACATTTTCAAAGAAAAAACCCCAAGAAGTCTAGTTGCCTTTTGGAAAAAGCACCTTTAAGAGACTATGGGATAGTCTGAAGCAACTGTCTGTTTAAAAATTGATAAAAGATTGTCTCTACTTATTCAGTTGTCCCAAAAGTGCTTTTTCAGGAGGCAACTTCTTGTTTTTTTTCTTTTGAAGACATTTTGTTTCTCATTCAAGAAGCTTCTTCAGCTTTGACAAGATGGTAGGGAATGGAAAGATTCATGTTCCTTGTAGACGGCTGGCCATTTGCATCCTTTCATTGACGTTTATCTGTGTCCTCAGGGTCACCTGAGTAGTGCAAATGAGTGTGGAGCCTTCTTGGCTGCAGGATATTTTCTGCCCTGTGTGCCTTCACTGTTGAGGACAGGCGCAGGTTGTTAGGGATGAGCCTGTGTTGTCTCCATGACACTGAAGTGCAAATGTTTATTTATTTATTTTATTTATTTGATTTATATCCCGCCCTTCTCCAAAAGGACCCTTCTCCAAAATGGCTCATGTAGTCTGCAATTTTCTGGAAATCCATTCATACCATTCGAAGGGTGTTCATCCCAAAATGTGTAGCTAAAAGTCTATGAAGATTCTCAGTCATCCAGGTCACGGATGTCCCAAAGGTTTTTTTTCAAGAGGCAACTGGACCTTCTTGTTTTTTCTTTTGAAGATATTTCCTTCTCACCCAAGAAGCTTCTTCAGCTCTGACAGGATGGTGGGGAATGGAAGGATTTATATTCCTTGCAGACAGCTGGCCATTCCCCACCATCCAAATGAAAAAGTGTTATTGCTTAGGAATGTGCATATAAATTCTGAATTCTTCAGACGATGCTGACATGTTGGGGAAATAATTATAACAAGATGAGGTTATGATTTTCCTCTGCTCAGAAATAGCATTCCAAAGTTTAAAATAGACTGTAGCATTTGGACCGGATTCAGATTTTTGCTCTACAATGAAACACATCATTGCAACATACCTTTTTTTAGATGCATTAATTCCATATCCAGTTGGTGGTGGATCTTCAGATAGAACTGAAGAAGGTTCCTGGGAAATCCTATTCAAAACAAACAATGCTAGAATAAATAGACCAGTAAGCTATTTGGTGTAAAGAAATTTGCTACATTCCTTTATATACCTTAGCCTTAATAATATTCTAATGTTCTAATAATATGCTGATATATTATGGCTCAACATCATGTAAAGCACACTAAGATTTGAATGTGTTTATTTAACCCTCCTTTAGCATAGAAAGTGAGAGTGTTATTTTGCATTTTAAGTTCAAACATTAATATACATAGTTTATTTAAGGTGTGGATGTATCATTAAATAATTTCTGATTTAAAAAATGTAATTGAAAGCTGATGATGTCTTCAATTTAGTCATGGTGAAGGACTGGGCAACTCATTCATATAACATTAAATCATGGCTCCATGCAGGCTTTCTGAACATAGTAACCTCTCAGTTGTTTTAGGGGAGCAACTGCCAAAATTCCCAGACACAACAGCCTGGGGTCTACCTTAGATCTATTTTTATTTGTGACTTTATACCCAGCTTTCCATTCAGAAACTCATGGGTACATTAACTGTGCTCCTTTCCCCCATTCTGTTACCATAACAACCCTGTGAGGTAGGTTTAAACTGAGCTAGTCCAAAGACACCCAGGTACTTAGAAGTCAAGACTGACTCAATGGCGCATGTGGTAGTTATGCCTGGAACTTACTTCAGGAAAACAGTTTAAGGGCAGCTAAGCTTCCCCTTCCTTCTCAAGTTATAAACCACACATTCCTCTGTATAACAGTTTCTTAATCCTGGCAACTTTTAAGACTTCAATTCCCAGACGTTTCTCCTACGTTTGCTAGCTACATCTTTGCAAGCTAGCTACCCAATGGGTGTTATTATGATAGACAGATAAATCTGCAAATTTGGAGGCACTTGCCAAAGACAAATCTAAGTCCTTCAAATATTTGATTAGCACTCACTGATATGGCTGCTACAGTGAGTCTAAGAGATTAAAAGTAACCACAATAACAGTTGTTAAAATGTCCTGAAGGTTGCTTCCCCCCCACCTGCCAAACAATTTAATTTGGTATATTTGGGAAACATTTTTTTAAAAAGTTTGGTGAAAATCTTACTGCGTCTTTTGCCTAAACTCTTTGTCCTGCCTCACTGAAATGTAAAGTAGTTACTCTGACTACATTTATATGAAAAAAAGCTATGATAGGCAATCATTATACTACTAAAATTCTATAGTCTCTTCCTCAACTGCTGCAAAAGGTGCCAATAATACGACTGAATAAACATTCCATCTCTGCCTTTAAATGCATAATTTTTCTTTCTTTTAAATTTCCACAGAAATACAGGTCCTACCTTCTGCATAGCAACATGGACTTTTTCAATCTTTATACTTAACCACTTTTAAATTGACGGAAATGCATTAGAGTGTGATTAGCAAGAATTCCCTGTAACCTTGACCAAAATATGAAACATTATCCACTGGGAACTTGAGTACAAATTCTACTAAAATAATTGACTTATTTCAGGGAACTTTGAGCAGAAAGTGTTCTCATTTTAACCATCTATGCCGGTGCTATGTAGTACTATTAAGGCCTGAAAGCACTGTAGATGTTATGAGAAAAGAAAAAGAAAATCTACAGATCTGAAGCTGATAAATTAATTAGGGGTGAAAAATACAGATGTACTCATAGCAACATTATTGTTTTAAAAACAGGCATTCAGTAAGCATAATCAAAGCCAATGCATTTTTTTATAAGCTGAAGGCCAGCACTGTCCAAAGACATCTCTGTGGTCATGACTAAAAGCCGAAGGTGCACAGAACGCTGTTACCTTCCCACCAAAGGTCATTCCTATTTTTCTACTTGCATTTTTACATGCTTTCGAACGGGTGTTCACCCTGTTACATGGTGCTAGGGATTCAAACCACTAAACTGCCAACCTTTCTGATCAGCAAGCTTAGCGTCTTAACCACTGAGCTCCCACGTCCCTCTAAATATTTACTTGTTACTATATTTTTATATTAATATTTTATCTAAATTATAAATATTTTATCTAAATATTTACATATTGCTATATTTTTACTTAGTTGTCTTTTGTTTGCTCTGATTTTCTATATCTGATTTCCACCCTTCTCTTTCTAGGCAATAGATGCTGGAGATAAAAAGTGTCTTTTTTTTTAAAGACTGTAACCAAGCTGTGGGTTACATCTTACTCAATCAAGATCCACAACGTACAAGCCAAGCCTAGCATGTTTATTTAGAAATACTTTTAAGTTATGTACACATTAGACTGCAGAATTAAAAAGACCACTGTTTGCAGATAAAGAGCAAAACATACGGAAACTGATAAATCACAAAATCATACAGACTTCGCATCCTAAATCTCAACTGTACCATCTATCTGCAAAATGTCGTTGTACGTACTTCTTGCTAGACTTTGCTTTTAAAAATGCCACTCTCTTCAACTACATTATTTTAAATATTTGTTTAAGAATTCTGTAAGAGACAGGAGAAGTCTCATCTACCTCAGATGATACTTGTCTTGTCAAGACCATTAAACAAATATATAATTCAACGCATTCATCTCACAAGCACCTTATTACTGTCAATCAGAGTTGACATGCAATCCTAGTATTTTCTTTTCCATCAAAGCCTCATAGCCCAAACAAACAAGCCCAGAGAGAAATACTTACAGATTTGAGGCTGGCAACAGTAGGAGCTGCATTCCTCAGAAAAAGGCATAAGGCATCTTCGCTTCTTCACTGCCTATTGGGGGTAACAAAGAGAGAGGGGGGAGAGAAATAAGACTAAAAAATATAGAGAAGTCAAATTCTATTCGCAAATAAATTTAGAACTTTTTTTCTGTATTTACAGAAAAGTTCCATCAAAACCACAGATGCTGCAATAAAAGAATCAAGGTCATAGACCTGGACTTTTGTTACTTACTGGCCAGAGAGAACAAACACTCCTATATTTTGTTAAAATATAACCTATTCCATCATTGTGAAGCAAAAAATTGGATCTAACAATCCCAGCACTACAGCCATTCTGCTTCAAGATTTGAACAATCCTTCACTTCACTTTGCTAGATTTATTTTTAAAAATCCCATGTTATAAAGCAAAACGTAACCAGAGGAGATAACTGAGATGATTTGCATAAGATAGTGAGATGGCATAAGATAGTAAATTGCAACAGAACAATAAGAGAAATGTCAACTGGATTTTTGAGTTAATATTTCTGGGGGCTATTTACATCCACTACTTTTTAACATCAGAACGACAAATATTAATTAATTCAGACTTGTTTAAATATAGTAGTTGATTTCTAGAAGATGCAGCAGCTCAGGCCTAAAAACCAAATTCCCTTGGGGGAACCTAGTGATAACAAATCTGTGGGTGATGGAAAGATACTACAGGGATACCGCAGATTAAAACAAGTTTAGGGTTAAGCCTGCAATTGTAAACACAAACATAGGTCTCTTATTGTATTGAAATCTGAGCAAATATACTTAGGATCAGTCAGCATCTCAGGTTTTTTTCTGTAACATGGCAAGACTTTGTGTCTTTTCTCTACTTACGGTTAACTGATCATGGCCAGTAAGTGCCAAAAGTCATTTTGCATTGTTATATTTTTGTTATATCACTTTCGCTTCATTTCTGCCCATGAGTGTGGCAAATTAGCTGTACAGGTGATTAAGTAGTATATTTTCACTCGTCCTAACATCAGCTAGGACTGTCTCAAGGTATATAAAACTTGCATAGTTCCTTACAGGAAGTTAGGTGATTGGCAGTGATTTTAATCAGAGGCAATGAGGCTAGAGATCTATATGGGGATAGTAGTTTTTAATGCTTATTTTATACAGCCCTTTGAGGATTCCAGAATGAGTGAGTTAGCACTTTATCTCAATTGTGAGAAAAGTGTGATACAGGAAAAAAAAGTTACTGAGACATAATGATACTTATTACACCTCAGTCATGCATTCACTAGGTAGCTAGTGGATAGGCTAATGGTAAACATGTATTGCAAAGGCAAAATTTATGTGAAATTTATGTGAAACATGAAAAGCATGGCTTTTGGAATTCTTCCCAAGGCCTTAAGGGAAGGGAGGGGGCTTAGAATGAGGAGCCAACTGCATTCTGAGCCCACTGCCCAACTACTTCTTCCATTGGGATACATTAGGGATTTGCAGTTCTTGTCCAGATCCAGTCCCTATTCAAACTCACAGTTCTTCTGTTGGAATTTCCTGCCAATCCAGTTTTGTTTTCCAAGAATTATCCTGTTGATAAACAAAGTCCCAAGTCTCTTTACATAATCTCTTTCCTGGATTTTGCTTGGATTGGAAAGAATAACAAGGTAGGGAACCCATGTAGAACACGACTTCTGGAATTCTTTCCAAGCCCTAATCATTCCCTCTGGGTCATGTGGCCAGGAAGGAGGCGGGAAAGGATTTTAAGATGGAACAACCAGTAAAAGTCTAAAATCATGCCCTTTTCCAAAGGAATGCATTGGGAAATTTTCATTTTTTTCTTTCTGCAGACTCCAAGCACATCTGGCCATTTTCAAACCCAGTCTTTTCTTTGCCAGCTTTTTCTCACCTTCACCAATTTTGCTCCCATCCATCTGCTTTTGGAAAGTTTCTGCTGATGGATAGACCAATGGGTGGACAGAGAGTCCTGACAAGCTTATTTACATACTTTCCTTCCAATACTTCAGTGCATCGGACAGAATAAAAATGCCAAGAATGGCGAAGTAACTCATACTCTGGGACATCCACAGAGTCCTCCTATATATATATATTCAAGAGTGGTGCAGATAAATGACTTTTGGCAGAGGCAGCATTTCAAAGTCCCGTTAATCCTGGCTTGTTAAGATTTCTTCAAGAAGCAAGGATGCTTCAGGGCTTAGGTCCTTCTGGTTACTTTAACAAGCAGGACAGAATTTTGCTCTGCATTTGGCGGATGCAAATGCCGAGCAAGGGGGTAATGTTGGAGGCAGTGGACTCTTCCCACCAATGTTATTTTTAAAAAAGAAGACAAGCATGACAGCTAGGAGGGCAGGACCTTCTCTGCAATGGAGAAGACGACCAAGCAGCATAACCTTCCACCCCCTTTCCTCCAAAGATGATGGTGCCTTTTTGGCACACTAGGGCAGGGCACCTCAGGGACCACTAAATTCATAATTTTAAATCATGTGGACCACTAATAGGAATTTAAAAAAGATAAATAGTATTTAGTGCAATATAAAAATGCACATAATTTTTCTGTGGACCACCCAAATTTTCTCACGGACCACTGGTTGGTGGCCACTGCACTAGGGAAAGCCATGCTGGCTGGGAAGGGGGGGATCCGCGGGTCCATAAATCCGGAAAGCTCTAAGGGAGAAAATGAGGACCCAGACTGTTGGGGGCAATAGGCTGACTCTGTAAACCGCTTAGAGAGGGCTGTAAAAGCACTATGAAGCGGTACATAAGTCTAAGCGCTATTGCTATTTGATCAAACCCAGAGACCCGGCAGGTGCAGCTGCTTTATTGGTGGGAAACCCCGGCTAAGCCATTCCGCACCTCAGCAGCTTAAAACCGAAAGGAGCGGGCTTAGAGGGGGGGGGAAAAGTGGGGGGGGGGGGGAAGGCCGAGATCATTTTGGAGGACAAGCCAAGCCCGGACAGAGCAACCGGAGTCGCCCGCCAGGCAGGCACTTCGACCACAGCAGGCGCGCGGCGGGCAGCCACCAGAGGCGAGGGAGGCGCTCGCCACCAGCGCGCATACCGACACCCATGGTCCGAGCCTCCGGCCCTCAGTTTTAACCGGTAGCTCCTCCTTTTAGGGATAACTCACCCCTGCCAGCCTGGGAAGCCTCCTCCGCCTTCCTCTTCCTCCGCGCTCCTCCCCCTGGATGGTTTCATGTAAACAACACCCGGGCTATATTTACAATCACTTGACTTGGAAAGGAACCGGGCCAGGAGTCTGAAGGAAAATAATAGTGCGCCACATTTTAAGAGGCACCACGACGCCCTCCGGAGTGGACGCCTTCCTTTCCCCGCACCGCTGCCAACCCCCGCTTTCCTCGCTCGCTCCAGCCCGCCAGTCAAGCGGCCGCCGAGCAAACCTCCCTCCTCAGAAGCATCCATCCTAGGACGAGGGGTTATATCCTATACCAAGGATGGGACGGGTCCCGCTCCAGTCTCGGCCCTGAGTCTCTCTCCGGTCTTTTATATCCCGCCCTCCCTCCCCCCATTCGCGAGCCCGAAAAAAGGCAAAAGGCAAACAGGGGCTCCCTTTGGCCAAAGCGCGCTGGCGGTCGCCCGGACGCCTAGTAGTTAGAGCGCAGAATCCTCAACTGCGAAGGGAAACGCTCAGCTCGCCAAAAACCCGCTCGCTCGCCCAGCTGCGGGTCGCGTTTATTAAAAGGAGGAGGATGGGAGGGAGGAGGGACAGGCATCAACACCTCGCCCCGGAGCTTGCCGCCGTCGCCCCTCCTCCCCGAGGCGAATAAAAGCTTTTTGCCCCCCTCGCGTCAAAACCCACCAACCTCTCGCAGGACTCCCCCCCCCCCCCCCGAGGCTCCTTGAAGCCGAATTTGCGAGCGGGCGGGCGGATGGAGGGGAACGGGGGGGGGGGGAGATAAATAAATAAAAGAGTTGGGATGCCAACCTCGGTGCCCTGCAAAAAACGCGCGCGCTCCCCTCCCTCCCTAATCGTCTCTCCCCCCCCCCCTCACCTCCGTTCCCTTCCCCCCGCGCGCGCCCGGCCGCCCGGCCGCCCGTCGGCTCCCCGCGCACTCTGGGCAAGCCTCTGCCTCTCTCGCCCACCCACCTTTTCCAGACGCGCTGCTTTTCACCCCCCTCGCCGCGCTCTCTCCCGTCTTTTGTTCTTTAGCTTTCTTTGCGCGAAGATTATCTAATGACGCAGCACAGAGTCGCCCCAACGTGACTGTCGCCATTTTTCTGTTTTTATTGTATCTCTCTCGCACGCTGCCATGTGATAGAAATTAAAAAAAAAAAAAACGAAACCAAACGAAACGCCAACCACCACGCAGAAAGAGACGCGCTCACACACAAACTTCCGGGTTCCGTGACTGTGGGAGGGGTGTGTGTTGTGGAATAAAAAAGAGAGAGAGAGAGAGAGAGGAAAGCCGGAGAGCGGGGGCGAGCGAAGTAACTTCTGGGCGAGGCAGACGGCGCGTCTCTAAGTCTCGCTTTCCTTTTCCCCAAGCGGGAGAGTTTCGGGTGACGGCGGAGAGAACACGCGTCTGCATCCTCTGCCCCCAGCGACTGTTACGGATGCTTGACAGTTTTCTGATGGCCTCGAAACAGAACAGGTCCGACGTGATCCGACGTTTTGTTTTGGTTCCCTCGGAGCGATTCCTTGCAAACTTGTAACGGATTCGGACGATCGAAGAAGAGACTCGCTGCTGCTCGGTTGGGCAATCCGGCCGCACGGCGTTGGGAGCAGGACCGTATCAAGGGAGCGATATTGAAAAGCCAGTTTTCCGGAAAATGGGTTTGCTTTTTTTAGCATCTTGAAGATATGTGGCGTTATACGCTGCGTTTGTCAATGGAATACTCCGAAGAGTGAGTGGTTGCTACTGAAAAGCATAGCAACAGGGCAGAAGGTAGAGAGGTCTTCGCGAGTGGTTGTTCACACAAAAATCACAGGCAAGATAATTCTCCCAGAGCCACATTGGTCAGCCCCTCACCTGTTTTAACACGTATACAAACTCACGAAAAATTCATTCCGACATGCTCACTGATGTTTCTTCTTCTTCTATGGAGACTCCATAATTCAGCTGTAAGCTTCTCAGTGCAAAAACACATATTTTGGTGTGAATGGGAAATATCAACACGTTTATGGTGCTATAAATGCAGACCATTCCAATGTTTTTTGGGTTTATTTGGTTATATATCCAGCTCAGAAATGGGCAGTGTTTCAACATTAGGTCTCAGGTGTCAAACTATATTTTTAAGTACTTATGAATACAGCATATATTGTTAAAAATTGAATAACACCTTTAGCAAAAGGGGAGTTTTAAAAATCAGAAATATGGAAGTGTATCAAATGTACATGTCTCTAGGAAGAAATAAAACCCCTTATAATAAACAATTGTGAATTTTGATTACTAATATATTTTGTTTCGTTCCTTTTTTTCAGGTCACATAATCTTCCCCTCCTATACCTATTTATTTAAGAAAAGCTGTATGGTTGCCCAACTCACTCTGCATGGCTCCAGGAGGCTTACACGGATAAAAACTAAATGCAAAAAATATTGTCTATGTTTGTGTGTAAATGACAGTGGGACGCAGCGACTCAGTGGATAAGACACTGAGCTTGTCAATCAGAAAGGTGGGCAGTTCAGGAGTTTGAATCCCTAGTATCGTATAACAGAGTGAGCTCCTGTTACTTGTCCCAGCTTCTGTCAACCTAGGAGTTCGAAAGCATGTAAAAATGTAAGTAGAAAAATAGGAACCATCTTTGGTGGGAAGGTAACAGCATTCAGTGTACCTTCAGCATTTAGTCATGATGGCCACATGACAATGCTGGCTCTTCGGCTTTGAAACTGAGATAAGCACTGCCCCCTAGAGTTGGGAATGACTAGCACATATATACAAGGGGGGAACCTTTACCTTACAAAAAATAACACCCTCACAAACCCTTAGCAACAATAATTGGATGAGCCACTTGATGGATAAAAATATTAAAATACTATTTTAATATAATTATTTCATCCTGCTTGTTGATTGATTTATCAATTCTTTAATTCCTATTGACCAATTTACTTGCCTTTGTGTTGTTTTTTAGGCGCATGAAAAAATCCTTTAAGTAATAATTCAAAAAGTTATAGAACAAGGGAAAAGGAGACGTTTTCAGGGATGGTGGCCAGCTGTGCTGCCCCATTCAGCTGCATATACAGTTTGTCTCTGAATTGTTGCCATTTGTCAACGAATAGCAGCTGAACCTGCAAAAGAGTTACCAAAGCTGTGAGCAAATATTCTTGGGACACATATTTGGCAGTTGATTTCAACCAACTCTTGGAATACATTGTGACAAATTCAATAATAGATACATTTTAATTTAGGTAATCATCTTATTACATTTGGCTACCACCAGCATTAGGAATTTGTCATTCCTTTTAATAGTCCACTGTCTATTAAAGTCAGAAAGCCTTCTGATGATTGGTTACTAATTGCTATTAGCACAATATAATCGTCAGGCATGCCTCCTTCAGTATCTGCGGGATCGGATCCTGCCCCATACATCCTCACGGCCTATTCGCTCCCACAGAGAGGGACTTCTCCGGGTGCCGTCCACTAGACTGTGTCAGCGGGCGACGCCCAGGGGAAGGGCCTTCTCTGTGGCGGGCCCTGCCCTCTGGAACGACCTTCCCCCCCGACATTAGAACTACCACGGACCTCCGCTCCTTCCGTCTGAAATTAAAAACACATCTTTTTCGCTTGGCCGGCCTAGGATAGTCTCTCCTGATTGTTTAGGGATTTTAGTAAATATATTTGGGGAATTTTAGCGCAGGGTCAGCTGTTTAATGTGCCTTTTAGTTATTTATTTATGTACATTTATTGTTTTAATTTTGTATTTTGCCTTTTTAACCATTTTTAATTCCCTGTGCCCCGCCTCAAGTCTCTTCGGGTAGAGACAGCGGGTTATAAATAAAAAATTCATTCATTCATTCATTCATCCAAGAAAGGAAAACCTCAACTCCATTTGAATAGAGATAAAGTACTTTTACTAGATATTAAATAAAAGCAACAAAAAGGAAAGCAAGGTCTGATCCAGAAAGGCACGAACATGTACATATCAAACATTTACCCAGCACCCTCTCCCCAATTCCCCAACCCAGTGTCCAATCTGCAACTCCCTAAGGCAGGGGTTGTCAACCTTTTTATACCTACCGCCCACTTTTGTATCTCTGTTAGTAGTAAAATTTTCTAACCGCCCACCGGTTCAACAGTAATGGTGATTTATAAAGTAGGGAAGTCAATTAAATTATAAAAAGGAAAGTGCTTCAATATCGGACAAAACCCCTACCGCCCACCATGAAAGCTGGAACGCCCACTAGTGAGCAGTAGGGACAAGGTTGACTACCACTGCCCTAAGGTGTCATGTGGGGTGCATGTTCAAACAGCCTCATCAAGTTGGTATGCGAGATGGTTGGCCTTGACCAAATCCAAACACCAACCACCAGCATACACAGAAGATGGTGAGAACAAAACTCCTCCAGTACGATATAATTCCTTTCCCCAATACCATGCCCCCACCCTCCCCGTTTCTATGGCAGCCGATAGCAAGCAAGCATAGCAGAGGCTGACAATAATACTGTAGCAGATATACTGTAAATCAAAGAAATCTGGGGGGGCGGGGAACCCAACTCACTGAAGACTATGAAATGTAAAGAATCAAAGTAATGAATGGAAACTTACCAAGCAGACATCCAACCAAAAACTAAGCAGGAATTCCTGACAGTAAGAAGAATACATCAGTGGGAATTATGTGGCACTTATAAGATTTTATTGCTTTATGAACTTCTCTCATAAATTGATTACAAACATTTGGCAAACTGACAAATAACTTCAGAAGCTATGGGTACACCATCACGGGAGAGTTTTAAAAGGAGATTGGACAGCCATTTGTCTGACACAGTATAGGACAGGGGTCTGCAAAGTCGGCTCTTTTAAGACTGGTGGACTTCAACTCCCAGAGTTCCCCAGCCAGCATAGCTGGGAGTTGAAGTCCACCAGTCTTAAAAGAGCCGACTTTGCAGACCCCTGGTATAGGACAATGATGGCTAACCTTTTTGTTGCTGCGTGCTGAAAGTGTGTGTGCATTGCATCCATGCCCCCTGCCCCCCATGCATGCGTGTGCAACCCGTCACTTGCCCCACCCACATGCATGCATGTGGGATCCCCAGCACATGCACACATAACCACACGCATGCAAGCACGACTCCTGCACATGCACCCCCATCTCCCCCATGTGCTCCTCCCCCATGAATGCATGGCAGATATCTGAAAACGCGCTGGCTGGCAGGAGGGGCGTGCGCATGCACAGTGGAACTTAGCTGGGGCAAAAGCTCACAAGCCCACAGAGAGGGCTCTGCGTGCCACAGGTATAGGATCATGGGTATAGGATTTCCTGCTTGAGTAGCAGGTTGAACTATAATACCTCCAAGGTCCCTTCCAAATTTGTTATCCTGTTTTGCTCTGATTGGAACAAACACGCATAGGGCTGCTCTCTTTGGCTTAATGGAACTTTGAGTCATTCTTTTATTTTATGAATGGAAGTTTAGACAGCAACCTACTTAACATTTGTCAGTTTGCCAAAAGTTTATAATCAATTTATGAGAGAAGTTCATAAAGCAATAAACTCTTATAAGTGCCACCTTTCTAGTAAGAACTGTAACAGGAAAACAGCAACAGTAAGAACTGTAGCTTCAGTTACACATTCCTAGCTTGTGTGCATCATCAAGCCTCTATATCCACTGTGATTGTCAGGTTACAGTTCCAGCTCTACCATTATTTACTATCGTAATTTATTTTATGAACAATATACAGTCATGTAATCACCTTTTTGCCACTTTCTGAAGAGGAAAGTCAATGAGGAAGCCAGATTTACTTAACAACCAGGTTACTACCCTGTTTTCCCCAAAATAAGACCTTCCTAGATAATAAGCCCAACTGGGCTTTGAGCGCATGTGCTAAAATAAGCCCTCCCCCCAAAATAAGCCCTTCCCAAAAGTATTGCAACACTTTGCAATACTTTGCAGCCATTGCAACAATTGCAGCCATGAGGTGACCACGTTCGCTGCCTCCTACACCTCAAAAATAATAAGACCTCCCCAAAAATAAGACCAAGGGCTTATTTCATGGGTCAAAAGAAAATAAGGCCCTGTCTTATTTTGGGGGAAACAC
Source organism: Rhabdophis nuchalis (assembly GCA_039707465.1). Lineage (NCBI taxonomy): Eukaryota > Metazoa > Chordata > Lepidosauria > Squamata > Natricidae > Rhabdophis > Rhabdophis nuchalis. The sequence goes on from CM077644.1 coordinate 76,965,539, forward strand.
GGTAACTCAGTGATGGCGAACCTATGGCACAGGTGCCACAGGTGGCACGCGGAACCATTTCTGAGGGCATGCGTGGCGTTGCCCTGTCAGCACTAGCATGCATGTGTGCGCTGGCCAGCTGATTTAGGCCTTCTTTTGAGGCTGTATTTCACCCTCTGGAGGCTTCAGGGAAGCTCCCAAAGCCTCTGGAGCCTGGGGAGGATGATAAAAGTGTGCCAAAAGCAGGGGGTCGCGCACATAGCATTATGGGTGTGGCATGTCCACGCACGACCCCCCTGCGCTCCCCCCGCTTTTGGCATGCGAGCCAAAAGAGGTTAGCCATCACTGCGGTAACTTAACTGTGGCAAGAAAGGTTGTAAAATGGGGCAAAACTCACTTAACAAGTGTCTCAGTTAACAGAAACGTCGGACTACCTGAATAACAAAGTATAAATGCTTTTTAAAAGACTGCAATCCTTTGCTTTGTTCAGAGTAATTAAAAAAGTAGAACAAAATCTTGCATGTTTACATGACCAATAAGTTCTACAAGATTGAACATGAAGTCATATGGTTGTTTTCAAGGATAAGCATCTTAAACCTTTTTTCTCTTCCTTTAATACATTAGGTCTGTTCAGTCACTACAGATATAAAACTCTCAGCACCTAAGAACTTAAACCTAAATTCAAGAGTATTCAAAGTTAATAATTGAGCAACTAACCTAACTCAAAGATTACTGTGACCTCTGAAACAATGAGTATGAATTTGAAGTTACCTTCAGCTTCCCAATAGGGACATGGAGATAGCACAACTGGAATTCAACAAAAGGGATTCCCTGTTACAATTGCCTCTTTTTTCTTTCTTCTTTCAATGCACGTCTTTACCAAGGGCAAATAAAGGAAAAGAAGAAAATGCGGAAAGTTAAACCAGCTCCTACTCATACAATAATGTTTCTGATTCCAAAAAGCTACAATACAATACAATACAATACAATAGCAGAGTTGGAAGGGACCTTGTAGGTCTTCTAGTCCAACCCCCTGCGTGGGCAGGAACCTTATACCATTTCAGACAAATGGCTATCTAACATCTTTTTAAAGACTTCCAGGGTTGGGGCATTCACAACTTCTGGAGGCAAGCTGTTCCAGAGGTTAATTGTTCTTACTGTCAGGAAATTTCTCCTTAGTTCTAAGTTGCTTCTCTCCTTGATTAGTTTCCATCCGTTGCTTCTTGTCCTGCCCCCAGGTGCCTTGGAGAATAGTTTGATTCCCTCTTCTTTGTGGCACCCTCTGAGATATCGGAACACTGCTATCATGTCTCCCCTGGTCCTTCTCTTCATCAAACTAGACATACCCAGCTCCTGCAGCCGTTCTTCATATGTCTACTATGGAGTTTGTTTTTTTTAAAGCCGCTACCAATCTCTTTTAGGTCCTTTTGTTCTGATAAGCTCCTCGGGTATAGTGCTAAATCTAGTCCATTACCAATTGACCTGGAATCTGAGCTTTCCAGGCCAGATTTCTAGGGGTTGTACCCAACCTTGCAGTCCTCTCCAGCTTTACTATTATTTACTATTATGCAGTCCTCTCCAGCTTTACTATTATTGCTGCACATTTTGTTTGTCTAAAGCAGGGGTCTGCAAAGTTGGCTCTTTTAAGACTGGTGGACTTCAACTCCCAGAATTCCCCAGCCAGCTAAACTGGCTGGGGAATTCTGGGAGTTGAAGCTCACCAGTCTTAAAAGAGCCAACTTTGCAGACCCCTGGTCTAAAGCATGGATGTAATAAATTTTAAATAAGACATTTTTTCTGGTAGATACCATTGACAGATTGAGAGATACTACCAACTTTTTACCAATAATTGAGAAGAAAGATCTGAACAGGAGGTTCAGATAGAATCTGGGCATGTCCTTGAAAGCAGGAAGAAGTTCCTAAATTTGTGAATGGATTATGTACCACATGCCTCCTAAAGACCTCATAGATAGATTTTTTCCAGGATTATCTGTCCCCAATTGACTCTTCAGGTCTTCCAACAGCACAGCTATTACTGCTGTAACGGAGTCTACCCACTTTGCTGCTGGCCATTCACTTTTCCTTCCTTCCACCTTTCCCCACATTATAGATTTTTCAAAAGAGCTAGATTTTCACATGATGTTTGAGAATGATAAATGGACAAGTACTATTTTTGTAAAAGTTGCAGAAACAAAAAAAAAACCCTTCAGTCTAACATATGTTTTAAAAAATCTGATTTTAATGATAGTGTGTGGAAATTATTACATAAAATAATTTATCTGTTCTTACATACTGGGGCCAATTTAACCACTATTGTTTTTTTAGACATGGCTTCCTATTGTTTTCTGAAAGACTTTGGGCCACCAAATGTTACACGTCTCTCTTTTGCACAAATTTAGTGTGGTGGTTTAAGGTGCTGGCCTAGGACCCAGGAGATCGAGTTCTAGTCCCGTTTTAGGGATGAAAGCCAGATTAAGTGACTTTGGGCCAGTTACTCTATCTCAGCCCAACCCACCTTAGAGTGTTGGTGTGAGGAAAATAGGAGGAAGAGATATTATGCATGTTTGCCACCTTGAGTTACTTATAAACTAATAAAGGTGAAGTAAATCAGTTAATCTGGATTATACTTTCAGAGACAAAGTTGGAGGTTGGCCTATAAAAGTGTTAAACAGTTTCTTCACATTCTCTAGCAAGCACCTGTATTTTTGTCCCTTTGCAAAGTTTGGAAATCACCTTACAGAAAAAGCAAACAGGTTTAGACACGCTTCTAAAGAAACAGGCTTATGAAACACGCTTCCACCTATCATCCTGGACTCCCTATTCATTCGTTTTAAACATCACTGCCTTCCATTTTCTTGCCAGGATAGTATTTGTATTTCAGAGACTTTACCCAAAAGGGGAAAAAATGACGAAGGGGAAAAAAAAAGCTATTTATATATGGTTGTATTTAACAGAGTTAGAAGGGACCTTCCAGGGCATCTAGTCCAACCCCCTGCCCAAGCAGGACACCCTACATCTGCCTCTACCTAGGATTGAACTCACAACCTCCTGATTGGGAGGCGAGAGCTCCACCTCACATTTCAGTGTTCAGTTATATATATATATAAAACTTTAATATATATTTTCGCGGGTGTTTGTATGTAGGTCTTTGGTTGTTCGGGTTTTCTCCTGCGTAGAATTGGAAGTATCTTCACGACATTCTTCACAAAGCACCAAGCCGGAAGCACCAGCCTGAAGATGATGAATGAGACTTCATCGAAACGTCGTGAAGATACTTCCAATTCTACGCAGGAGAAAACCCGAACAACCAAAGACCTACATATATATAATTATATTTAAATAAATCAGAGAGACTAGTATAGATCTATTTCGAGCTTTTTAGCTCTCATCAGCTAGCTATACCCTTACTGGGATTTGTGTAACAATTATATATATATATATATATATAATTGTTACACAAATCCCAGTAAGGGTATAGCTGATGAGAGCTAAAAAGCTCGAAATAGATCTATACTAGTCTCTCTGATTTATTTATTGATCAGCTCATAAAACTAACACACATACATATAATAAAATAATTTTTAAAATTATTATTTTATATATATATAAAATAATTTTAAAAAATACGAGAGTTACGTCTGATTCAATTCTGCCTGGCTAAACCCTCTCCCCTTCCCACATAAGCATCTCCTCCAATGTTTGCAACGTTATAAAACAGCAGCACCTATCCTGACGCTGCCCCTCCCCGCACGGCCCAACTACACCTACATTCCAGCCTGTCCATCCAGCCCTATGGCAAGGTGGATGGAAAAGGGTGGGTCGCGATTCAGCTTGGTTAAGGCTTTCTGGAACTGGTAGTCGAGCGAAGTGGCGAGGTTTATTGAAAAGCATTCGACAAAGCGCCGTTCAGGACTACAGAACCCAAGACACCTCGCTTTAGAAGGGGGCGGAGTTGGTTTGCTGTTGACTCCAACTGGTGGGATTTCCTCCCCTCATTACGATGTAGCGAAGCTCCTGCTGGTGCTGCGCGCAATTGGGCAGAGTAATTGGGGAAACAGTTCGCCTTTGCGAAGACTCTCCTCTCTCTCTCTCTCTTTCTCTCGCTTCTCTTAAAGGCGCAGGCGGATCTGTGAAGTCTCGCTTTTTGCTTTTTTCTTGGCTCGAACGAAGATCGCGAATATGTGAAAGAATCGGGCGACTATTTTAAAAAACGCCATTTTGCGGACTTAATTCTTTTACAAACCACCCCCCCCCTCCTCGCCCCTTCCTTTTAGGATTTGTGCGCTTGCTTTCTGTTGCTCGGAGAAGCTGGGGTGAGTCGCTGGTTCCTTCTGCTTAGCAGAAGAGCTCTTTCAATCGGCCGTGTGCCTTTGCCGAAGGGCTGAGCCGAGTCCGTGAGATGGCAATCGGTCCTTAAAAGTTTTGCACGGGAGCCGTAAATCTGACCGTCTGGGTCCGGAGGTACTTAAGAAGCCCGGGGCTTATAACTTCGGCGTTTTAACTCTTTTTTTTTTTTTTAAATCAGCCTGAAGAAAGTTTTCTGGCGACTTCCAGGGAACCCGCCTGATCGTTCAGAGGCGTTTTGGGGAAAGGAAAGGGGAGGGGGGGAGAAAAAAAACTCGCTCATGTGCAACTCAAGAGAAAGTGCCCGGCGGTCCCTTTCCCCCCCTAACCTTTGCAACGTCCTTCGCCTTTTCCCAGACTCGCGTCTTGCTGGGTTTTGGGGGAGGGAAAAGGGGTCAGGAGGGAAAGGGACAACCCACCATTCAGCCTTCCGCGCTCCCGCCGCTGAGGAGCAAGCATTCCTCTCCGGTGTCCAGGGGTGACCCAGGGAGGCGGCGAGTGAAAGGAAAGTTTCGCTTCATCCAACGCCGCCGAAAGAAATAACTCGCGGGAGGAACCCACCCGCGGGCTCAGATCCCCATTCCTTTTTATGCCCGTGCTTGCGGTGACCTAAAACCCCGCCGAGGTGGTCTTACGGCTCCCTGATTTGGAATAAAGGTGGGGGGGGGGGGATTAGGGAAACTGAGTCTTGGGGAAGGCAGGGGTGGTGGTGGTCCCTGCTTTTCTCTCGCCGTCGGCACGGGTGCGGGGTCCCCGTCTTCCTTTCGAATCGGAATCCCGACTCTCTGGGCTCTTTTTTTCTCCTTAGGTAGAATCGCAATGGCTTCCAAGCTTCTGCGAGCCGTCGTCTTGGGTCCCCCGGGATCCGGCAAAGGGACCGTGTGCGAGAGGATCGCCAAGAGCTTTGGCCTCAAGCATCTTTCCAGCGGGCAGTTTTTGCGGGAGAACATCGGGGCGAACAGTGGTAAGTAAGTGGGGGAGAGAGAGCTGGAGGGAGGGAGAGAGAGAAGGGACGGGCCTCTTCTCGGCTTTTATTTATTTATTTATTTATTTTTTGCGGGGTATTCCAGTACGTGTCTCTTTGCATGCATGCAGGCGAATCTCGGCCAAATCGGATCCCCAGCGGTAGACGGAATCTGCACGGACTTCTTTTAAAAAAAATGTGTGTGGATCTGTAGACCTTGGAAGGAGTGAACGGATTGGCCTGTTATTTTATTTTATATTTTTTGGGGAGATATGGGGAGGGAAGTAGGGGGGCATGTGCCGTTTTTTTAAAAAGAGTTTTGAGTCTGCTGGTCTGTGCTTTTGAGTATTGGCAAATTAGGACCTCTGGCATATATACGAGTCAGGCAAGATAAAGATTAAAACATGGTACTCTTAAGGACTTGTAAAGAGGACTGGAATAACACTTGGGCTGTCCTTTTTTTAAACGCTTTGATCCGCGGGTAGAATCAGTGGTATTGTGTATTATATATCCGTTCCTTCATACAGATGCATTTGATTCATGCATATCCAGTAATAGGCTAATAAAACAACACCTTCTGTGTTTCTTGCTAACACAGAGTTACTTTTACCGGTTTCAGTCTTTTAAATAAGTTTGTAAGTATCTCCAGAGAGCTTTTAAGTTATTGGACTGTTAGAATTAGCTACAATCCTTCACCCATTTCTCTAGAAGTGAACTCCTCTGAACTTAATAGGGCTTAGTACAGTACTTATGTATGCACATGTAAGATTGTGGTCTAAATGAAGTAAGTTTAAGAACTTCTTTTGAAAATAGATAATGCTGTATGCATATTTCTCAAAGTAACTTTGTAATATGGAAGAAATAATCTTGAGTAATCCAGTAGTTACTTCAGCCAATTTAGCGTTAGGCATTTAGTATTTCTAATAACTAGGAGTTGGTACAACAGGTAGTTCTTGTTTCGCCATGGTCTCATTGAACAACTGTCGATTTAAAAAAGTAACTTTATGGTTGTCATTCTGTTTATAATCTTTGCAGGTGTATAAAGTAAAGTAAAGTTGAAGTAGGATTGTAAGCACTGTCATGATTTCACTTACTGATCACTTCACTTAATGACCAAGTTGTTGGTTCTAGTTGTCATTTAGTAGACCCTACTGTTTCAGTAAGATTTACTACTCAGTAGTGAGTAGTTAAGGGATGTGGTGGCTAAAACTGTCCCAGCTTCTGCCAACCTGGCAGTTAGAAAGCATGTAAAAATGCAAGTAGAAAAATAAGGATCATTTTGGTAGGAAGGTATGCCCACAGAGATGTCTTCGGACAGTCTTGGCTCTTTGGCTTTGAAATGGAGATGAGCACCCCCCCCCTAGACTTGGGAACAACTAGCACATATGTGCGAGGGGAACCTTTACCTTCAGTGAGGGGTAGGGTTATATTTCAGGCTGTCAAAGTTGTCAGTTTTGTGTCTGCTCTTCTTTGGAATTTGGATGTATGCAACACTGTAGCATTAGCCATACAATAAGCAATTGCAGGTGCTTATTGCAAATATCTGGTTAAAGAGCCCATTGGAATCTGAGTCTTACTTCACTTTTGTGTTCCATCTTAAAAGCTGTGTTCCAGAAAGTAGGTGGACAAGGGAAACACTGTATTGGATTAAATTAGAAACAAATTGATTTAATATAGTTAACATGATTAGTCTCTGGGTGATGAATCATTTTTCTGTCCTTGTGTTACAAATAATTATGACTGTGCATTTTAGAACTGCCTTAGAGCTTCATGCAAGCCTTGATTTGCTGCTTGGGCAACCAGATTTATTTTAGTTTGTAAGAAGCTATTATTTTGACACTTTCTTCTTTTGGAAAGCTATGGAATTATCTAGAATTATATCCAGTGACGGTGATGCGTACATGTAGCCTTCGACTTATGGCCACAATTGAGCCCAAAATTTTATGTTGCTATGTGAGACCTTAGTTAAGTGAGTTTTGTCCCATTTTACAACTTTTCTTGCCATAGTTGTTAAGTGAATCACTGCAGTTAAATTAGTAATGCTATTGTTAAGTGAATCTGGTTTTCCCATTGACTTTGCTTGTCAGAAGGTTGCAAAAGGAGGTCATAGGACCCAGGGACACTGCAGCCGTTATAGATGTGAGTCAGTTGTCAAGCATCCAAATGTAAAACACATGACCATGGGGATGTCATAAGTGTGAAAAATTGTCCTGTCACTTTTTTCAGTGCTGTTGTGATTTTGAACAGTCACTAAGTGAACTGTTGTTAAGTCAAGGACTTCCTGTATTTCTAAAATTGTGCTTTGCACCCAAAACTTTGTTGGGCTTGCAACTGCTGTCATTTTCGCTGTCTATAGGGTGCAATATTCTTCCCTCCTGACATTACCATCAATTTTACTTGTTCATTGTTATTGAATGTACAAATGATCAATTCTCTTAAGCAACATTAGTGGTTCCCATTTGATTAGCTGCTATTATGTTAAAAGTACATAATATGGCCCCAAATCCCCCAGCTAGCTTCATGCATAAGGCAGAATTCAAATTCATGATGTATCAGTCCCTAGCCAATGCCTTTAATCACTAGACCCAAATGCCTGTTTTCTCTCAAAAATTCTGTAAATTACCGTATTTTTCAGAGTTTAAGACACACCAAGGTTTTGAAGAGGCAAGTTAAAGAAAAAAGGTTTTGCACTCTGCAAACCTCCCAAAAACGGCCAGGTTTTTTACAAAAACAGTCCCATTTTTGTTTTTTAAAAGGGAATGAATAGCCCTTAGGAGGCCCCCACTCCTTAGGGGGTGGGGCCAAAAATAAGGGAAAAAAGGGCATGTATAGCCTTTAGAAGGCTATAGAGTGCTCCTGGAAGCTGTGGGGTGGTGGTGGTAGTGAGGAAATTGAGCAAAACAATGGCCCGTTTTTTGCTCATTTCTGCCCTCCCCAGCCCAGGAGCTCTCTGAAAGCCTTCTAAAAGCTATGCACAGCCATTTTGGTGAAGGGGGCAGAGTTTCAGGAAGCCAAAACTTCTGTATTTAGTGTATAAGTGCCTCTTTTTTGAGGGAAAAAGGTGTGTCTTATACTCCAAAAATACAGTGTGTTTTTTTTCATTTGAGTACTATATCTGCTTCTGAGTTACAGTGATCTTCTTTGCTGATTGTGCAAGAAAGTGAATTTAATTCATTATTTCATCTCAAAGAGAAATACTAGCTAGGGCTGGGAGAAATGCTTTGGACGTTTCTAATTAAAGTAGCCCACATTCCCCCAAAAGAGTTTCCTCTAGGAACTGTGGGAAAAACCAAGCTGCTTTAAGAGTCTTATTAACTCTCAAAACAGTGACATCTTTAAAAAAAAGTTTGTGTGGGCCAGCTGCTTTAATTAATAGTAGAGAGATGCTTGTTCCTGTGAGTTTTGAAGCACCTATGAGTCCTATCAGAAGCTTACATGGCCTTCCTCGTACAATAAGCTATATTGGCAATGTCGTTCAGATAAAAGCATTTACGTGATCCAGAAAACTTGGATGTTCATGAATATTTGAAGAGATTCTTATTGCACATGGTCAACTCGTGACTTGCTTGAAACTGGAAGAAACCACAATTGGCTGGTTTTGCACTAATTTTATAACTGGTAGTTTACAAGTCCTAATGGTCAAATTCACACAAAAGCCAAAACCGTTCAGATCACATCATGCACCAAACTTATAGAAAGTTGCTTTATCATCCATTCTTTCTAGAACACCAACCCCAACCCCCCACATGCCAGAATTCTTGTTAAACTGGGACAGGAAATAAATAAAACGTTGACATCGGGGCACCAAGAAGTTATGCTATATATTGTTTTCTCTGGTTAAATAAAGTATAGTCTTTTGCTGCTGCTTTTAACACCATCCTCAGTAGCCATAATGCTATCCCATTTCCTATTCTGACAGACAGGGCTGCTGTTGTAACTTGATTCTCCTTGAGATTCCCTCCACCAGTGAGTTATCTTGGAAAGAGATGCATTTGTTTTTACATAATTTTTCATAAACCAAGATTCTGTGGTTGAACGTTGTTGGCCTTGAATTATAGAAGTGAGAGGTAATAAATTCAGACTTCATTTCATTCGATATGCTGTATATAAAAACATCCAAAGTTTTAATGTCATGGCTTCTTGACCTTTTCCAAAGAGCCAAAGGTTGAGACTGAATGGCATCTTCTGTTTGATTTATTATACCTCTGTGCGCAAACCAAATTTGTGTAGACTTCTCTCTGTCTCTTTCACTTTTTGTGTATAAAAATTATTGTATAAGAGCAAATGTCACTGTAACTAAAAGATATAAATCTCTTTCTCTCTGTGTGTGCAAATGATTAGGTTTTTATCTTTTGGTTGCAGTGCCATTTGCTATTTTATAATAATACCAAGTTCAATCTTGATTTCTTCTACATGCATATGGACATACATGCATTATAAATCTGTGTATTAAAGACTTCCTATAAGCACAATAATAAAATGGAATATATCTCAACATCAGTGCAATTTAATAGCCAAGATATTTGCAAACTTGGAAAACTGCTTAAATCAATGAGAGCTAATGCTCAATTAGTGAACTCCTTCTATACAGTAACCCTGTTTCTCATTTCTCCATTTTCATTCCCCCCTTTCCTTTTTTCAGAAATGGCTATGTATATCTATACTCCTAAGATTATAGTTCATATAATGAGGCAATATGCTATGATATACAAAAATTTATGCTAGAATAAAGGTGCTGCTCTTGCTACAATAGATTAATATGGTTGTTATTATTATTATTATTATTATTATTATTATTATTATTATTATTGCTGTTGCTGTTGCTGTTGTTGTAGTAGTTGTTGTGGAAAGGAGCTACTTCTTAGAGATAGTGTTTTGTATTTTGTGTTGTTTGCTGCCTGATCTTAGGGAGGAAAAATGGTGTCTTGACCTGTTTTACCCTTTGGTGGTTCTTAGATGTTGCTATCTTCATTGACTCTTCATTGGGGTTCACATGTGACAGTGGGATACCAAGGTACTTGTAGCTAGTATGTCTGCTTATGTGGCCAGCTGGTAGTCCCAAAGGTGCTTTTTCCAAGAGGCAAATGGACTTTTTTTTCTTTCTTTTTTTTTTAACCAGAAAGTCCAATTGCCTCTTGAAAAAGCCCCTTTGGGACAACCATGACCTGGATGACTAAGAATCTCCATAGACATTTGGCGTGCTGGTAGATCCGCCTCATGGTCTTAATTACCTTCCTTCTCTATACTATCATACGACCAGAGCTGAAAATGCTGCAACAATGGTGCCCACACATGTCTGCCCGACATGTGGCATAACATTTCGTGCCCATATAGGCCTTACCGGCCACCTGCGGACACATCGTGGACAGCCCACAACCTGTTAGATGTCAAGGTCCTCTTTGAACATGGTGGATGAACATAAAAATAATAATCATCATCATCCAACAACATTTTCTAGTCCAAATGACATCCAAATATTCTTACTATTGATCTGTGTCAGTGGATCAGCAAGTCAATCAATGTCTTGTTCACTCTTTTTTTATGCAAAAAAAAGTTTTATTGGTTTTAACAATTTTTTACAGGGAAAAGGTATATAGGGTGTAAAAGAACATTTTAGAGGCATCCATATCGGAGGTGCAGGCCGCCTCCAAGGCTTCATACAAAGATTAATTATTTTTCCATTTAAGGTGGCAGGAGTTACATATGTATCATTTCATAAAATTCATGCATTCAATACATTGTTTCTACAAAACATCCGAAAGAAAAAGTTACAGTATATTAAAGGAAATCATTTTTGTAATCTGAGTCTTATAAATATTGTATCCTCATCCTCCCTCCCACCAGTGGGTGGTGCCATGGCCCCTCCCGTTCCCCCATTTTCTTCCTCCAGGATTGAGGCATATTATTTTTTTGAAAAAGAAAAAGGCTTGCGCCTCTTCAATTGTTTTAATTTTTACTCCCCCCCCTCCCAGAGCACCAACATTCCTTCAGACATCAACCATCCAAAGCAGGTCCCATTCTTATATAATAAATTTTTTTTGTCTTGTTCACGCTTAACATACAGCTTAATGTCATCTATGAAGAGGAGGTGACTACTAGAAATTTCTTTGCTGGCCTGTGACCATAATGGGGGAAAAAAAGTAGTTTCAGTCTTGAACTGTGTGTATGTGTGTTTAAATTCTCATCTAGTAATAGTTAATTAGGAAACCATTTTGAAATTGTAAGATCTAAAGCTACCATTATAAAATATTTTCTTTTAGTCCCACCAGAACATTACAGGTAAACATCATCAAGAATCTTTATTGTGACTTCCAGGAGGCGTGGCTGATTTTGATAGTTGACCTATAACATTCTTAGTGCATTATTTACTTTGGCTGGTATTGAATTAACCATAGCAAATGCGCATATATGGTTATTAATGTATAAGCTTGTTAAATTAGTACCTTGCTCTTGGTTCCCCCCCCCAAAGGAAATAAGATGTTTTACCATGAAGATTTTAGACTATGTCACAATGGAAACAAAACTGTATAATATATTTAAGACAAAAAAAACTAGAATTGGCAACAATGTTTTTAACTTTATTTTAAAATAGCAGTTGTCTGAAATGCTGTTTTGCTCATCATAGGAGAGACATAGTTGTTACTGTGTGATTCTACATTCTTATTTTTACACAAATCTGCCATATCATTTACCTTTTGGGCAAGCAGTTTTAATGCAATGCAAGTCAGGACTAGTGGGAAAAAGAAATGAGAAAAACAGGATAAATGACAAAAAAGGAAATTAAGTAAATCTACCAAGTTCACTATTTCTTCCTGTGCATTTTTATCCATAAGCCATAGGTGTATTTACAGCAACAGTGTTTCCAATGTCAGTGACTTTAAGATGGGTGGCTTTTAAATCCCAGAATTTCCCAGAGGTTTTAGAAAAACTGCTTTGCCTATATCTGTGACATTGTATCATCACTCTCTTTTATACAGCTTACATTCCCAGATAGACAGACAGATAGATAGATAGATAGAACACAATCAGTTTGTTGAATGTATGTGTGTTAATCTACCCTTAATACTTTTTCATTAAGGATTCAGATTTTTATCTTCTCACAGTCATTTTACTTTCAGTTGCATTTCTTTCACTTTTTCTCTTTTCTTGTTTGTTTTCCTCCAATTTTGCTTTTGATAGTCTGCCTCAAGCCAAGAACCTCTCCTGACCCTTGAATCCTCCACTAAACCCTCCAGTCTTTACTGTAAACAATAAAGTCAAGCATGTTTTTAGATGTACATTATTTCCTTTGCCGCAGCTATGCATGAATAGACTTATACTTCAACCATGCATTAAACAGAACTGTTTCTAAGCAGATACTCATCAGTCATTGTGATTCATTCTTGGACCTCCAAATGACCTGATTGCTGCTTTGTATTCACCTAGTTTGCTGCCAGCGATCTGTTTTTATCACCTCACATAGCTTTTTTCCTTGATCACATTTGTACACAACATTTTACTAAGAATTTATAAATTTTTGTTATCACTATTCACTAGAATGAAATATGCAAGTGCCACGGTGGTGGGTTGCTAACTGTTTTACTACTGTTTCGCTCGTGCACGCATGCATGCTTGCGCATGCGTGCGTGCAATACTTTTGCACATGTGCAGAAGCGTCCGGGTGGGTGGGTGGAGCCTACTGTCACTGCCACTACTGGTTTGACTGAACTGGGCCGAACCGGCAGCAACCCACCTCTGAACTGCCAACACTTTTGAATGCCTACTTTCTTAGACCCACAAGAACTATGAAACTTATGCACAAACTCATGAATGAATAATAACAGCTGCTTTTAGTGAGTCTATGACCAGGCTGAGACATATATGTTTTGTTCCAATCTGAAAATGGATTGAAGTTTGAAACATGGCTGTTCTGGACAGAAGTATTCTGTTTTAGCTGCTGTGATTGGAAGTTGCCTTGCCTCTTCTTATTGGGTAACAGATTTTGGGATTTTTCTCTGGGCCAGCCCACTACACAGAAGAGATTGTTGACATGCTCTTGTGTTTGGCTTAGACCAGTTGGTGGCTTATCTGGGTGAAATTTTGGAGTGAAGCAACAGACATTTAAGGAGCACATGATCTATTTGTGAGTCATTTTGTAGTAACTGCCATTGGAGAAGATCTGGAGACTAAGCTACAAAGAAAGAGATTATAGAGAAATCCAAATGAAATATAACAGAGGGGGAAACAATATAAGATGAGCGGCTTCGATTGACAATTGCTATTAGAAAGAACAGGAAGTTCCTGTTCTTATTGTATGGTGTAAATTTAGTGTATGTCTAAAATTTGTGTGAGTGTATTTTACACATTTGTAAATATTTTTTTGTTAAAAAAAGAACTAGGTCAATTGTGATTGGTTAGGTCAGTTCTTCACTAATACCCTGTTTCCCTGAAAATAAGACCTCCCCATATAATAAGCCCAATCAGGCTTCTGAGAGCATGTGCTAAAATAAGCCCTCCCTGAAAATATTGCAAAATAGCAGCAGCCACAAGGTGACCGTGTTCGCCGCCTCCTGCACCTCAAAAATAATAAGACCTCCCTGAAAATAAGGCCAAGCGCTTCTTTCGGGGGTCAAAAGAAAATAAGACCCTGTCTTATTTTTGGGAAAACACGGTATCTTCCCTTTAAAATTGCACCAAACAAATCTTGTCTGGAGAGCTAGTTAAAGAGTTAGTCAGAAGAAGAACAGTGCTAATGTTCACTGCTCAAGGTTTCTTAATTTGAGCCCATGGAATGCACTAGGAATATTGGCTCAGGTGTCTATGAAGATTCTCAGTCATCCAGGTCATGGTTGTCCCAAAGGTGCTTTTTCTAGAGGCAACTGGACTTTCTGGTTTTTCTTTGAAGACGTTTTATTTCTCATCCATGAAGCTTCTTCAGCTCATTTGCTCAGGATGACTGAACATCTTCCTTTATCTGCTGGCGGATGGTGATGTTTGGGTCTCTTCCTAGGGATGTCACTGCTCTCCTTTCTTGAATTGTGAGGTTGGAAGGTTAGTGTTTTGTCACTAGTGAGGGTTACAGATACCTTCATCCTTCATTGTTTTGCATCTGATTCTACCAGTTTATTGTTCGTGGTGTTTGATGCTGTGGCTGTGAAGAGATCTACAATTGGTAGCTGTTCTGGTGTTACGGCAAAATTCAGTCCTTTGGCCAAAACATTATTTTCTGTTTGAGTAAGCTTCAGTCCTTGGGTAAGCTGAAGAAGCTTCTTGGATGAGAGGCAAAACATCTTCAAAGGAAAACCAGAAAGTCCAGTTGTCTCTTGCAAAAGTACCTTTGGGAGAATGGGTCATATGCAAAGCACTTGCCAGCACCAAAACGGGCACATTCCATGGTCTGGGAGGCCTTCAAGTCATGGTCAGCAAAGGAAAGTCGAGGGATAAGATTGCCAGATTTCAGCTACTATTAAGAGTTTTCTTTATCTTTTTATCCTCTAGAGGTGACCTACTTTTTTTTTGCAGCTCAAGAGGCTTGTTCTGAATCCTAGGAACAAAACACCCAAAACTCAGATTTTGTTTTAGAAAAGATGCTCCTGCTCCTGAAACCGATTGACAGAACTTTTGGAATTCAGTGTTTTGTTGCACATTCACGTTTTTCATTTTGTGCACACCTCTGTCATTCACCCCCAGCAAACTACTTTCTGATGTACTTTTAGTCCTTTTGTTCATTTTTAATCCTACACTTTGGTTGGCATATTTATTGATCCTACTCTATAGCATCAGGCTGTCTTCAAATTTGTATATCCACCCCTGTTTTTTAGTTGCTCAGAGATGAGCTAAAAAAATTTTTTTTAATGGATGAAATGAATTTATGTTCTGTGCATTCTGCTTTTGTAAAATCATCACGCATATAAAGATAGTTAAGAAATCTGTATTGCAAAAAAAATCCATTCTTAATAAAATTACTTTGCTTCCCCACTAGTCTTATAGTGAGATGAACATGGTGAGATCTTATTCCAACCACATTGTTTTTAACCAAAAGTCTTCAGGATATAGGTAAAGGGTTTTTCCCCCCTATAGAAGTAGGACTGATATTATACTCTAATAGGTGATGACCAAGTGCTTTGAAGAAAATAATCAAATGTATATATAAACTCTTAAGGCCTTCATAAAAAATAGAAATAATTATGATGTATTTATTTTAGTAAGGAAGCAATATTTGATCTCAGCGAGCAGATCATAGCTATTTCCCAGACTTAAGTCTGTGGGTATATATATATACAAACATATATGTAATTGTTTCACAACAACCTATTATTATTAGGCCCCAATTAAAGGGAGGAGACATACTGTTTCCCTTACTGCCCATCGGCTCATCGCTAGAGACCATCCAAACAGCAAGCCAAGAATTACGTTGTATAATATTTTAGATATGTGTGTTAGTTTTATGAGCTGATCAATAAATTAAATTAGAAGAGACCAGGATAGATCTATTATATACAAACATATGCATATACTATTTTAAAACAGGCTTGCAACATACATCGTTGTGAAAAAAAATCTGCATGTGCAAAGTGTTGCTATAGGTCATTTGCAAGTCGCTTGTTGCATAACTGGATTTTGCTTGTTATTTCTAGTGATCTGAGTCAAGCTTTGTAGAAAAATTACAAAGAAGGGCTTGAATTACCATAAGAAACACGCTAAAGACATGTGTGCAGATATGTGGATTTAGCTCTTTATTTTTTTTTTTTAAATGTCTATAGCTCTTCAGTGACAAAATATACACTCTTACCTCTTGGCCTGATTTTAATGACACTCCTATTTATTTAATCTATGACTAACTCTTCTGCTATTCATTTGGCTACTAGTTTTCCTGATATATCATTTCCCACATAAACAGTGTAATTTTAGAGAGATCTGAACTGATCTTTTAAAAGCTTATTGATAGGATTCTTGATTCCCCCCCAATTTCTTACCCCTGCCTATATCCAACAAGTATTAAAATAAGCATTCCAAATAAGAAAGATAGGATTTTCAGGGTGTTTTTTTTTTTGGCTTCTCCTTTTTATTGTTACTAACATTAATGATTTGTGGCTTTTCTTCATTTGGTTGTCGTGGTTACTGCTTTCAAAGTACTTTGCCTTATGTTCTGAAGTGTCTTCTTTTTAAAGGGAACCTTCCTACAAGACTTACCAATATGCTGTTAACACACATCTCACTTTTAGTTTGGCTGACACAACATGGTAGGTTATAATGGGGCTTGCTTGGCTTACTGTGTTGTGTTGAGTCAGCATGTTAGATTAACCAAAGCAAGGTGTATTTAAACAGACCAGTGCTTAATACAAGAACCTAATCACTGTTATCAGTCTTAAATTTGGGCTTTACTCTTTATTACTCAAATAGTAACTAAAATGAGTTCCAGAGACAGCCACAACAATAATATTTATAATAAATGAGAATGCAGCCATAAAACTATCATTGAAGATGTAGATTGAACATCATACTCTGGATCAGAATGAAGAGCTATTCTTGTTAGACAGGTTTCATTTAATATGTTGATTTGGGGAATGTTCATGATTCCCTGTTTGCTTTTTGTAATATTTTACTCTATTTTAATTGTAAGGTGCCCAGAGGTACTGGAAGTTGGGCGGCCTATAAATGGTATAAATAAAACTAAACTAATAATTAAATGTATAGATGGTAAATATGTTAAGGCACCTTCTCCCTGAACATTGTAAGGGAAGCGTGAATATATAGTATTCATACTTCTATTTCGTAGAACTTAAAAGTCTTAAAGCCTTTTTAAATTTAATACACCTCAACTTCTTGGCAAGGTGCCTTTGGAAAAAGCCATAATGAGAACCTTTTAAAAACATAAGTTTTGCATAGGACTAAGTGGCTTTGAGATTACGTAGGCCCAGTGGCGTAGCGTGGGTTGTCAGCACCCGGGGCAAGGCAAGTAATTTGCATAGCTCCACCCTGGGTCACAACCGCGGCCATAGGGAGGCTCGGTCGGCGCGCCCCTGGCCCGTTTCCTAGGCGACCCTGCCCGAGCAAGAAGCGGCAGAGAATCCAGAGGCTCTCACGCCGGCGCCCTCCAAGCCAAACGCGCGTGGCTTCTCCAAGGACAGACTGAAGGCGGAGAAGAGGGCGCCAGCCAACATGCTGCCACTCGGGCGCCAATCAGCAGGCAGAAGGGGGTGGGGTTTCCAGTGGACTCGGCAAGACCCCAAGCGCAGAAAGATGCCGGCCGCAAGGGAGCCAATCACGGAAGGCAAAGTATATATCATTAGCATAGATCCGCCCACCCGTCGCCGGAAAACTTCTTTTGGCCACGCCCCCGCGATCGAGTCAAATGCCTATTACGTCGATTGCTGTGAGACCTTATTGACCAATCCAGCACTGCAGAGAGAGTGAGTGAGCAAGGCAAGGGCAGAGAGCTGCGAGTGCGAGCGCCCCCCCCCCCAGATGTTGCGCCCGGTGCGGCCGGCCCCCCCTGCACCCCCCACGCTACACCTCTGCGTAGGCCTCAAGCCATTTAAGGATTTGAAAGGAAGGATTGAATTAAAAATCGTAGACAACCAGTTCAGGATTCCAAAACAAAAAGGTATGAACAGATCAGCTTCATTTATAGTTAACTACTCTGGCTGTTCTCTTTTTGTATGAGTTGAAGGTTCGAATTCTGTTACAAGAGTGGCTCCATGTATGGTACACTATAGAAATCCCTTAGGAACTTTGATTGGCTCTGGTTAACAAAGCTAGGTTATCTCTGCTAGGGTTAAGTTGCTGTTACACAACCAGCTATAACTGGGAAGTGTGGGATTAGTGGCAGAGATTCTACTACAGAGATTTGGACAGTGAGGAGGTTGGGGAGGAACATGGGCCAGTCCTGGAGTCTGGGGAAGGTTCTGATGAGGGCTCTGTGTCGGAGGCAGAGAGGGAGCCAGACCCATATGCCAGTTATCAGATGCCTTCGGAGTCAGACGTCAATGAGGCAGACAAACAGCTTGGGCCTGTTCCCAGTGTGCACATGCGCAGAGTTGCTAAAGAACAGGGGTCAACTTGGGAGTAAGGCCACAGGTGGATGATGAATGGCCCCTCCCAGAGGAAATAAAAGAGGAACGAAAGGGGAATGGAGTTTGCAGGATACAATTAGTTTGATTAATTGGCTCGTGACTCTGAGACTGTTTCCCAAGTTTTGCAGCTATCGGCCTGGCAGCGCTCTATGCTAGATAAGGTCTGTGACTGTAAATCTTCCCTTGAAAGACTTTGCTGTTTGTGAATGAGCAGAATTCACAGTAAATTAATAAAAGGTGTTTTTATCGGGACCAGGACTTCATTTCATGTTCTTGTGAAGCCTAGGTCAGAACATCTACTTGGATGTCTGATGTTAAAAATGAATCCAGAAGGCGTGTTGAACTGAAATATATTTTTGTGTGTTTTTGTATTGAAAACAAACCCCAACTAGGCTTAAAGGCTACATGTTAAGCATGCTGGTTAAACTTTGAAAACAGGCCACAGCACAGGGTCTCTGGAGCAGTCTCAAGTTCCCTTTATTTCAGTAACAAAGGGGCAGTTTTTAACAGGGGGCCTATAATGGAAAACTAGAATAATTGTTTTCCCAAAGAATTCAGGTGCTAAAAGAGGAATAAATAGAACTACTCATGAAGGAAGGTGTTGAACTAAAGTGGAGGCTGTCAGAATCCCAAAATGAATATGCAACTGTTTCTTTCACAGAATATTTAATGACCAGACTGCTGATTGGTGTCAGAAATAATCCTGTCCTTGGGGACTCTGTCCAAGTTTCATTTCCTTCCCCTACAGAGTTAATCTCCTCTCTAGCCCACTGTCCATCTGTGTCTTTTCTTGACCTCACAAGAACAAAACCATCTACTACATTCTTTTCTTCACCATTAACTGTGAATTCATTAAGCTTTCTAGTTGACAAATCTTTGTCATCTGCCTATTTAATATTAACCCAGATTTTTCCCTTTCCCTTTTACTTTACTAATGAGCTCTTCTGAATCTTTCAGCCAACAAACTGCCACTGCTTTCTTATCTTACATTGTTAGAATTTCATCCTCCAATTTTGATTCATGTTCTTTGCCCCCCTGAGATCCATTATATTAGAGTTTCATTTTATTATTTATATACACACACGCATTTTATGTATGTGTGTAATGTGTGTGCGTACATGTAATATATATAGATGTATGTATTTTAGCTATTATGATGTATTATAATTTATTCACTGCTTTAGTTAAATTGATATAGGGATAATTCCTATCTGTCCCTCTTCTGAACCACTTTCTCCAAACTAAGTTCTTACAGTAGCTCCTTGTTCATTACAAAGGTTTCTCAGAAGATTAATCAGATGTTCTGACACACCCATTAGCATTAATCCATGTCACATTCTGTTATGGATGCATTCTCATTTTCATTTTTGTATTCCTTTTTTGTTTGTTGCTACCCTTGAGTCCTACAGCTTCCCTCTTTTCATGCTTTACACTGAAAGTCTGCAGTCAGTCCTCATTGCCGAGGCTTTCATCTTTCTTTTCCTTTTTGGAATATGGAAAAAATATTTTTTTGTTGGGTCTTCATAATGGCCCTTAGCTTTTCCAATAGCAAACTGGGCCCTTGTTTCCATAAATGCAGTATTTTTCAATATTTTTTCATAAATTAATACAGGTATAGCCCTCAACGTAGGACCCACTTAACAAGTGTTCAAAATTACAGGGAACCTGGAACGAGGGCTTTACAGCCCAGAATATACTCCTGGCCATCATAAAATGTTGTGTCTCTGTAGTTTCAGCAGTTGGGCAACTGGTTCACCTTTATGGTTGGATGTGGCATCCTTTGATTACATGACCATGATTTGTGATTATTATTTTTGCCAGTTTCTGGGGGTAAAAACACTCCTCCAGAAGAATGGGTACACACTTATGACCATGACATTTGCTTAATGACCACCACACAATCTGCTCATGTAGGTGCCTTGAATTATGACTATCATGACTACTTATGACTAGAGATCCGGTCCCAATTGCGATCATAAGTGGATGACTACCTTTATATTCTTTATATTTATCTATATTCTGAGTTCCCCAGGTGAAATTGCCTTGTCACACTTACTCTCTTTTAATTTTCTAAATTGAAAACTTGTACATTCGATATCACTACATTACAGTCTGTTCTACAATCTACTGATTGGGTTGTGTACCTTCTTTTTGCTGTTATAGAATCCATTTTCCTTTTTTGTGTGTGATGCTGTTCATCTAGTGATGTCCAAAAGTTACTTGAAACAGCTGTTGGCAATAAATGAATTGTCCTTGCAAAACTCTGTTTTAATGTATTTCCTGCATATTATGCTGATCGGAGTTGCTTTTTGTAAGTTGGGTGACATGTGATCAATAAATAAAATATCATGTTTACCCATTTGTACATTACAATTGCTATAAAACATATGAATTCTTTTCTTGGAAATCAAAGTTTAGTCTAGCTGCAAATACATTTAGTAATTCACTTTTTTGCCTACATGCGAACAAAGTTAGACTTGGTAGGAAATAAGATGTTGTCTTAAAGTTTTCCTTTCATCAAAGGATTCTCTCTCCCCTCCCCATCAAATTAACATGTATAAAGAATTATGTGGGTTTGTTGCTCATAGGCTGCTAAGCTTTGCAGGAAAGGACTTGCTAAAACATTATGGATGTATACTTTAATAATTTTCTATTCAAAGCTTTTATGTATAATTTGTAATGTGCAACTTGAAAACTGGTGGCTCCCATGTGGGATGTTTCTTTTTTCTTTCAGTTCAGTTCTATATAATATTCCATTTTAATTATTGCATGTTGCATGCCATCCAGAATCAGAATGCCAGTTTAAACAAATAATCCAATCCATGACTACTGTGAATGCTGTTTTAGGACTGTTATTTTATTTGAGGATTTTAGATATTGTCTGGAACCCAGGCTTTCTTATGGTAAAATAAGAATATATTTAATTTCTCTAGCTTCTCAAGGTTAGAGCTGTCTGTTTTGGAAGATCTGATTGCTTGAATTACTACAAGAAAGGAGGCATTTATTTTCTGATAATATTGGTCCTTTTGAAATATTAATATTATATGGGCAAAGAGAAATCTGCAGTTCCAGGAACCACCATATAGTTCTAATATGATGCAAGAAATGTAGCAGTTGCATTTAAAAGAAGAAATAGCTGATAAACAGTATAAAATAAATTTCAGATCTTAGGCACGTATATCAATTTATCTCTCTCCCAAATGCAGATGGAATTCTTCATGGACTCCAATGCTTCATTTTGCAAAGTGTTCAAGAATAGTTTCAAAATGGATAAAAGCCTGTAACGATAGTCCTTGATCTATGGCCACAATTGTGACCAGAGTTTCTGTTGCTAAGCAAGGCGGGTTTTTTAAATGAATCACACCCAATTTCACAACCTCTTTGTCACCATTTTTAAGCACAACCCTGCAGTTGTTAAGTAAATCATGCAGTCGTTAAACAAATCTGGCATCCCCTGACTTTGCTTGTCAAAAGCTAGCTGTGAAGATTGAAAATGGCAATCATATGACCTTGGGATGCTGCAACTATTATAAATACATGCTGGTTGCCAAGAACCCAAATTTTGATCATATGATCATGATGATGCTACAAGTAGTGTAAATGTGTGGATTGGTTTGAGTAATTTTTTTTCAGTGCCGTCGTAACTTCAAAGAGTGGCTAAACAAATGGTTGTAAGCCAAGGCCTAGCTGCACAGTAGAATCTCTGCTTACATGTTAAAAAAAAACAGTGGTGCCCAACCTTTTGGCCACCACTAGTTCTCTATCAGAACCATCAGGGACTGGTTCTGTAGAGTGAGGTTTTTCCGTGGGCCAGAGGAGGCATCCCATGGATGGGGCTTCACTTGTTTGTGCGGCCCGGTTTATTATAATAATAATAATAATAATTAATAATAATTAATAATAATTAATAATAATTAATAATAATTAATAATAATTAATAATAATTAATAATAATTAATAATAATTAATAATTAATAATTAATAATAATAATAATAACAATAATAACAACAACAACAACAATAATAATAATAATAATAAAAATAATAAAAAAATAATTTAATTTATAAACCGCTCCCTCTCCCTGGAGGGACTCGGGGCGGTGCACAGGGGAATTAAAAAACATACAAACATAAATACATCATAAATATATAAAAATCAGATTAAACAATTTATCCCTGCGCTAAAAAACCTAAAATCCTAAAAACTAACCCCTTAAAAAGCCAATTAAAACAATTTATATATTCGGACTAAAAGGCTGGAGGTAGGTTAGGCCAGGCCGGCCTGCTGTGTCCCAATGCCGGTCTACAGACTGATGTAAAATATTCAATTTATCCTAGAATTATCTGTTCTGACAGCTAAGGAACAGGGGATAATATTGAAAGAATTGTGCAAGATTTGGGGTTCCCCCCCCCCCCCCCTTAGGTCTGATTGGCGTTCCCTGATTATCTCTTCTCTGTGCCACTCCTGCTAATTTTCTGGTCAGCAAAGGTTACAATTCTAAGACACCTTGTACAAGTAGTACTCTTTTGGCAAATGCCTTGGATAGTAACTGTTTGCAGTTATGACAATGGTGAAAAAGTAACTTTGCAGCCAATGTCTGTGTTTTCCCCTGCTTTCCCCCCCTGTCCTTTCCCCCCCTCTTCACAGAATGGAGAGATTGCCTAAACAAGCTATCTCTTCCTGAGTCGTCCCCGTCCTCCCCCCCCCCCCCCCCCCCAGCACAAGTGCTAACAGCAAGTTAACAGTCTGGACTCGGTGACTTTAATGAGTTGATTAGAACCCTCCAGTCTACTGGCAGCTGCTGGCAGCAATTGACAAGATCCTAATCAGTTTCATACTAAATACTTTCTTTTGCCTCCTTCCTGTGTCAGTCTGCTAAGGAAGCAGCTGATGGTATCACATTCTTTCTGATGTGCGTCCTTGATTGTGTGCTTGATTTACTTTCTTGAAATCCTATCTTTTGCAGTGAATGCAAGTATAAACAATTTTTTTTCTTGCTAATTATCCTAGCACTACGATGAGGATTCTAAGGAGGGCAGTGGGGAATAGAATTAGAATAGAAATAGAATAGGAATAGAATAGAAATAGAATAGAAATAGAATAGAAATAGAATAGAATAGAATAACAGAATCTCTGCTTAGGCAGGAAACCCTATACCCACGATGGTGAACCTATGGCACGCATGCCACAGGTGGCACGCGGAGCCATTTCTTAGGGCGCGCAAGGTCTTGCCCTGTCAGCTCCAGCACACAATGGCCAGCTGATTTTTGGCTTTGATTTTCAGCAGTTTATTATCCTCTGGAGGCTTCAGGAAAGCCTCCTGAAGCCTCCAGAGAGCGAAAAATGGACTTACCGGGTCCACTGCAAGTTGGAAAATGGGCTGGTTTCCAGCCTCTGGAGGGCCTCTGGGAGGGGGGTGTTTTCACCCTCCCCAGGCTCCAAGAAAGTTGTGTATGGATGCACCGGACAGCAGGGTGGGGTGTCACACACATATGCACAGGGGGCATGGCATGGGGGGATTAAATTATGGGGGTGGGCACCCGAGTGCGTGCAATAGTGCACAGGTGTGTGCTTTTGGCACCCAAGGCAAAAAAGGTTCGCCATCACTGGGCCTATACTCATGATAGTGAACCTATGGCACACTTGCCACAGGTGCCATGCGGAGCCATTTCTGAGGGCACGCGAGGCATTGCCCTGACAGCTCCAGCACATGTGTGCGCTGGCCAGCTGATTTTCCCCCTTGATTTTCGGCTGTTTTTCTCCCTTCGGAAGGTTCAGGGAAGCCTCCAGAGGAAGCAAAATGACCCAATGGGCAATCTGGAAGTCTGTTCCCGAACTTCCAGTCTTCGTGCTGGCCTATTTTTCGCCCTCCCCAGGCTTCAGGAGGCTTCCCTGAAGCCTGAGTAGGGTGCAAAATGGCCTAATGGGACCCACCAGAACTTTGGAGGCTTCAGTGAGGTCTGTGCGCATGCGTGGGGGGGGGGTTGTGTGTGTATGTGCTGGGAGAGGGCATTGCATTATGGGCATGCATGCGCAACCCCCCTGCTACCTCCACTTTTGGCATGCCTCAACAAAAAGGTTAGCAAACACTGCCCTATTTCAGACAAATGGTTATCCAATCTCTTCTTAAAAACTTCCAGTGTTGGAGAATTCACAAGTTCTGGAGGCAAGATGTTCCACTGATTAATTGTTCTAACTGTCAGGAAATTTCTCCTTAATTCTAAGTTGCTTCTCTCCTTGATTAGTTTCCACCCATTGTTTCCTGTCTAACCCTCAGATCAGAGGTGGCATTCAGCAGGTTCTGACCAGTTCTGGAGAACTGGTAGCGGCAATTTTGATTAGTTCCGAGAAGTGGTAAATACCACCTCTGACTAGCCCTGCCCTCATCTATTCTCTGCTTCCTGAGTCCCAGCCGATCGGGAGGAAATGGAGATTTTACAATATCCTTCCCCTGCCATGCCCACCAAGCCACGCCACGCCCATCAAGCGTACAGAATTGGTAGTAAAAATCTTTGCCTCAGGTGCTTTGGAGAATAGCTTGACTCCTTATTCTTTGTGGCAACCCCTGAAATATTGGAACACTGTTATCATGTCTCCCCTAGTCCTTCTTTCATTAAACTAGACCAGGGGTCTGCAAAGTTGGCTCTTTTAAGACTGGTGGACTTCAACTCCCAGAATTCCCCAGCCAGCATAGCTGGCTGGGGAATTCTGGGAGTTGAAGTCCACCAGTCTTAAAAGAGCCGACTTTGCAGACCCCTGAACTAGACACACTCAGGGGAGTCAGTGGGGAATTTTTTTGGGGGGCCTTTTAGCTTTTCTTCCTCCTGGGTCAATTTCCAAAAACCTTTCTAGCTGTTTGGATTCATTCAGACGGTTGATGTCATATCCTTCTGATGCTGTAAAACAAAGGAAAGCTGAAATAAAATTGTAAACACGGTCATGGTCGTATGATTTTCCACTTAACGACCAGTTCAGTTAATGAACAAGTGTCCGGTCATAATTATGGTCTGAAACGAGGCCCATTTTAATATCTCTCCTAGTGTTAAGGAAAGCAGTAATTCTACTTACGTTTTGAGGGGATGGGGATGATTGTTTTTAGAAAGTAACAAATGGTCTAAGTGTCCAGAAATAAGATTTTGGAATTAATTATAAAGAATCTTTCCTATGGGAAAATGCTTTCCTTTTTATTTATTTATTTTAAAAAACAAGATTTTAAAAATTGAATGATTACAATAAAGGAGAAGAACACTCAAACTTGACTTATAATTACAAAATGAAGCAAAATGTTTTAACTTTGGACATATTGAATATCTTTGAACAGTAGTGTCTGATTCTGAAGATCAGGGGTAGTCAACCTTTTTATATCTACCACCCACTTTTGCATCTCTGTTAGTAGTAAAATTTTCTAACCGCCCACTGGTTCCACAATAATTGTGATTTATAAAGTAGGAAAGTCAGTTAAATTAAAAAAAGGAAAGTGCTTCAGTATTGGACAAAATCCCTAACACCCATCATGAAAGCTGGAACGCCCACTAGTGGGTGGTAGGGACCAGGTTGACTACTACTGTTGTAGATAGACTATGTCTAAATTATGTTATTGAAGGGGAACTAGCTCTACTTGACAAGATTGAGACTGTATGGAAAATGGATTTAAAAGTGACTACAAGAATGACTTGGGAAAAAGGTGTACTGGACATACAAAATTAATTGACTGATGTCTTAAATCTAATTAAGTATTAATTAATTAACTAAAAAGGATATGGAAACCAACCAACCAAGAGAGTGACTTGGATAATTTTCCCATATTGGATTTACAAAAGAGGCTTGATGAAAGCATTGAAGAATTTTGTAGGAAGGAATTAAAAAAATGAAATCAAGATTTACAACATTATTTGAAGGAAGTAAATATCGGGACCTAGCTACCTGCGGGATCGGATCCTGCCTCATACATCCTCACGGCCGATCCGCTCCCACAGAGAGGGACTTCTCCGGGTGCCGTCCACTAGACACTGTCAGTGGGCGACACCCAGGGGAAGGGCCCGGCCCTCTGGAACGACCTTCCCCCCCGATATTAGGATGACCACGGACCTCCGCTCCTTCCGTCTTAAATTAAAGACTCATCTTTTCTGTCTGGCCGGCCTAGGATAGTCTCTCTGTCTTTGGGGTTTTACTGGGTAGTTTTAGTATAGTTCAGTTTTAATGGGAAATTTTAGCGCAGGTTAGGTTTAATTTGTTTTTAAGGAATGTTTGTATGTATTTATTGTTTTTATTCTACCTGTGCACCGCCCCGAGTCCCTATGGGGAGAGGGAGCGGTTTATAAGTATTAAAATTATTATTATTATTATTATTATTAAGATTAACAAAAAAGGGGGGAAATTAAGTTGGTTTATTTGAACAAGGCTAAATAGGTAAGTTATCTCTGGTGACAATCTGTTTTGATGACACTTGATTTAAAATGAAGGAAGTTGTATAGATTTTTTAAAGAGATAGATTATGCAAAGAAGAGATCATTTGTTGCATTTTAAGAGATGGTTGATAAATGATTAAAATTGTTTATACTTATGAAAAAATGAAAGTGGGAAGTCACTTTTTTATATATGTCTTATTTTTCCTTACTATATTTTTCTTTTTCTTTCTTTTCTTTTTCTCTCTTTCCTTTTATATACAGTTTAACTTTTTTTTAGTTTTAAAAACTTTATGAGCTACTGTTGTTGCAGTTATAATTCTTAATTTCATTAAACTGCGTAAGAAAGATTCCTGTATTTCCAAAACCCTCATTTCACAAAGGGGAAACCTTCCATTTTGGATCCCCCCCCCCCCCCCCCAAATAATTAAGTAAAAACCATGCTATTCAATTTTTGGGACTTACTGTTGGAAGCTGGAATTTTAGAAATGAAAATTAGAGAAGGAATTAATGTATTGGTTAATAATGCCAATATACAGCTTATCTAAATATCTGATCTGTGGAATTTAGTTTGTGATAGGAAAAAAAGTGGTGATTGTTCAGAAGTAATTGCATAATAAATCTTTGAAATTTAGGTAATTTATTTTTCATTTCTGAACAAGCTATTCTCTGTCTACATTGGAGAGAGGGAGAGGGGGGGAAGAGAGAATATCCCATTTAAATGCAAAAGGAGCATTACAAATACCTTGGTTAAATGCTCACAGGCTTTTTTCCATCCACAAACAGATATCGGTATAATGGCAAAACAGCATCTTGAGAAAGGTCTTTTGGTACCAGATCATGTAATTACACGTGTAATGATGACAGAACTGGAAAAAATGCAAACTCAGCCTTGGTTACTAGATGGTAAGTGATTATCTTGTTTTTATTTTTAAGGTTAAAACAAAAAAAAAATCATTTTTCTGCAACAAATCCTTAAACATTTCAGTAAAAATATATATACTCTATCACATAGTGCCAATAGTTGATACTACACTGAACCAGAATTAGACTGAACCACTATTTTTAGTAGCTGGTAATAAAGTAGACAAAAATATATTGAGAGTGTCTAGGAACAGAAGATTAATAGTTTGGCTTTTGACAAATATTTATTAATCTATTGCCCTAGATAATTATATATTTATAAATTCTGTTTTGTATATACTGTTATATACTTCTATTTTGCCTCAGTCAATTTGACTTTTAAGAGATATTTTACAATGTGTAAAATAACAGGAAAAAAACACAGAATAATGCAATACAATCATAATTAAAAGGTATCAAGCTTTTCTCTGTTTAACCAGGTTTCTAAATACCAAAGAAAAGACCAATTGTGCCTCTTTGTATAAACTATTCCATATCAATCCCCTTACTGCAAATTGCTTGTTTCCAAGTGCCTTCTCTGAAATTTCTGTCAGGTGGGGACCAACAACGTATTGTCTCTGATAGAATATATTTGATAGGGAGTTTTCATTTGGAATTTTAAGATAGGGTTTTTGTCTTATGCTTGGATCTGACCTGAACTGAAGAGCCTAAGTAATTACCTCCTTCAAAAGTCCTTTGCAGTTGTTATCTCCAATCTTCTCCAACATCTTACTATCGATGGAGTTAGTCTCCATCGATAGTCCAGTGGGATCTCCCGAGGCGGGTCTTGAGACAGTTTGTTGGGAAGAGTTTGACTCTGTTACTTCCGAGGATATGGACAGGTTACGTGGGCGACTGCGAGCCACCACATGTTTATTGGACCCGTGTCCCTCCTGGCTTGTACTGGCATCCTGGGAGGTGACACGAGGCTGGCTCCAGGAGGTTGTCAATGCTTCTCTGAGTGAGGGTTTCTTGCCTGCCTCCCTTAAAGAGGCCATGGTGAGGCCCCTCCTGAAGAAGCCCTCTCTGGACCCAGCATTATTGGTTAACTACCGTCCGGTCTCCAACCTTCACTTTTTGGCGAAGGTTGTAGAGAGTGTGGTGGCGCAACAGTTTCCCCGTCACCTGGAGGAAGTTGATTATCTGGACCCGCGCCAGTCCGGCTTCCGGCCCGGGCACAGCACCGAGACGGCATTGGTCGCGTTGGCAGATGATCTCTGGAGGGCCAGAGATGGGGGTTGTTCCTCCATCCTGGTCCTATTAGACCTCTCAGCGGCTTTTGATACCATCGACCATGGTATCCTATTGCGTCGGCTGGGGGGGTTGGGGGTGAGAGGCACCGTATTACGGTGGTTCTCCTTCTACCTCTCCAGTCGATCGCAATTTGTGTTGGCAGGAGAGCAGAGGTCGACCTCGAGACCCCTCACATGTGGGGTGCCTCAGGGGTCGGTCCTCTCGCCTCTCCTGTTCAACACATATATGAAGCCGCTGGGTGAGATCATCCGTGGTTTTGGGGTAGAGTACCACCTCTACGCTGACGACACGCAGTTGTATATATCTACCCCAACCACCCTAACGATGCCGTAGCGGTGATGTGCCAGTGCCTGGAAGCCGTGCGGGCCTGGATGGGAAGTAACAGACTCAGACTCAACCCGTCCAAGACCGAGTGGCTGTGGTTTCCGGCACCCCGATTCAACCAGTTGACTCCATCTCTGGCCATAGGGGACGAACATCTTACCCCTGTGGATGGGGCGCGCAACTTGGGCGTCCTCCTGGATACCGGCTGTCCATGGAAGATCAAGTGACAACCGTGGCCAGGAGGGCGTTTTACCAGGTTCCCCTGGTACGCCAGTTGCGCCCCCTTTTGGATCGGGATGCCCTTTGCACAGTCACTCATGCCCTCGTGACATCCCGACTGGACTACTGTAATTCTCTCTACATGGGGCTCCCCTTGAGGTGCACCCGAAGACTTCAGCTTGTCCAGAATGCAGCCGCGCGAGCAATAATGGGAACCTCTAGGTTTACCCACATAACACCGCTCTTGCGCGAGCTGCACTGGCTGCCTGTTGTCTTTCGGGTGTGCTTCAAGGTGTTAGTCATCATCTTTAAAGCGCTCCATGGCACGGGACCTAGTTATCTGCGGGATCGGATCCTGCCTCATACATCCTTACGGCCGATTCGCTCCCACAGAGAGGGGCTTCTCTGGGTGCCGTCCACCAGGCTATGCCAGCGGGCGACGCCCAGGGAAGGGCCTTCTCTGTGGTGGGCCCAGCCCTCTGGAACGACCTTCCCCCGAAATTAGAACTACGGACCTCTGCTCCTTCCGTCAAAAACTTAAAACACACTTTTTCTGCTTGGCCGTCCTAGGTCAGTCTTCCGTCTAATAGGGTTTTAGGGGTTTTTAGTCAATTTATAATTGGGGATTTTAGCGCAGGGATAATTTTAGTTTAATTTGTTTTTACTTACTCTATTTATGTATTTTCTATTGCCATTTTAAATTTCCCTGTGCACCGCTCCGAGTCCCTTTGAGGAGAGGACGCGGTATACAAATAAAATTATTATTATTATTATTATTATTATTATTATTATTATTATTATTATTATTATTATTATTATTATTATTATTATTATTATTATTATTATTATTATTATTATTATTATTATTATTATTATTATCTTCCCCCAAAATGGAAGTTGCAATTGTGGTTGTAAAACACAACCCTTCGGCTTCTTCATATTTTAAATTAATTTATTTAGATTTGTTTTCAGCTTTTAGGAGTTTCTAAGCCAGTGGTTCTCAAACCAGGTCTCGAGAGCAAACATTATGATCTCGGGATCTAGTTGGGGATGATGATTGAGGACTCTAAAGTGCTTTGGTTTATGCAAACTATATCTATTGATATTTACGGCACTCTATTATAAATTAAATTTTGAAATTTTGAAATATTTGATTTTGTGGAGACTCTGAAAGATTCTCAGGGACCCTCAAGTGTCCCCTGATCACATTTTGAAAAACACTGTCCTAGATTAACATCTTAACCACTAAATCATGTTAGCTGCCTTCTCTTCCACCCAGAAGTGGTATATCAGTATCTTGTTTATCCCCAGTGCTTGGGAAGTGACTACTGTAAGCTGTCAAATTCCTTGATCTGCCTTCTGTAACATGAAACAGTGCACCCTTCATGTGTTCCTGGAGTGTGACAAGTAGCAACTGGTAGGTGGGAGGATAGAACAGAGCCAAGATGCATTGCTCATAATGACATCATTTTATGCTATCAACATTGTTAGTGATAGCTCACTTTGGCTAATTTGTATCTTAAACTTTAAAAGGAGAAACCTCACCCATTTTCTTTAAAAAAACAGCAACAACACAGCCTTATTTGAGTATAGATAATTTGAAGCTTCCACAAATGACTGCAGGAAAATGGGACAAACTGGATTTCGGAACCCCGATTCTGTCTTTGTTCAAAAAGAGTTCTAAAACAATGGAATACTTTTATTTTTGAAGATTAGTATTTGCCCTCATATAGAATATAAGTAACTTTAAATAAAAAAGCATAAGTTGGATGACTTTTGCTGCCTCAGACTACCTAAGCCAATTAAAAATGAGAACCCCCGGTGTCTTAATGGGAAGATTACTTCCACACATATTTAGAGAAAGGGTATGAGAGCCGCTTGTCGTAGAAGAAAAAGCTTCATAGGTATTTGAACCAGATTCTCATTCAATTCAATCAAATGAGCTGATGTAATCCTAATTCATTCTCAAACTGTAAGTCCTCATATCACTTTAAAATATTAAAGAAAGGCTATCTGGTACTGTTAAATAAATCTGTGCATTCTTTAACTAAGACATGGGTAATAATGTCTTCAGAGTGCAGTTTGGGGAAAGTAGTTGATTTTCTTTCATTTCTGGGAAAGGCAGTAGAAATGACATGTGAAGCTCAGGATTATTAATGGAAAATGAGGAGAATTGTAAGCAAAAGCGAGGTTCCCAGCTGCCCTAAAGAAATAATTTTAAAAATATTAGCAGAGATCTGGAAACAGGTGTCCAAGTAAGAGTTGGTTCTTGACTCAGTTGAAAACTAATATCAGCTGATGAGACGATACATCTATCAAAGTGGCTTATAACTGAGAGAAAGCTCTGAACATTAATAGGTTTGGTGCATGCTTATGGTTAATAAACAACTGCCTTTCCTTCTTTTAAAAATTAAAATACAGATTGATTGATTATTTATTTTATTTAAAACGTTTATATTGCCACTCATCTTTCAACCAACTTTGGATGGCTCCCAGTCAGGCGTTAAAGCAACACATAAAATCATGCAAAAATTATAAATCTTAAACAGATTGAAATAAAATATTAAAATAATACTTGGCTTGAATCACTCTGTCATCAGTGAAATATAGTATCTGATGGAATGGGAAATATTCCCATGTTACCACCTTGCTATATAATGAAACCAGTGTGGGATCGAAGCCCTGGGAATTGATGTACATGGCTTGTGGCATTTTTGTGAAAGGAGGTGTTGTTTCCTTATGAATGACTTAGATTAATGCACGATTTCTTTATATAGTAATTCTCAATGTTTTAAGAAAACTGAGTCAAACGTGCTGGTAGAAAAAGAAATCTGTGTTGTGTATTTATAAGAGAAAAAGGAAAACATGTTTATTCTATTTCATATTTTCTTGCCATCTTGATTCTTTCAATAGTTGCCTTCTTTATGTGTACATAGACGAATAGGCCATTTTACACTCCTAGGAAAAAAACCAAGCTTCTGGCTGTGTATGCTCTAAAATATTTGGATGTTCTAGAACTCAAAAACATGTCACTGAATTCAACTTAAAATATAAGCCAGTATAAGATTGCAACCGTTGAATTTATGCAACACAATTTGCTTGATTGAATGCAGAACCGTAAGTTATTTTTGCCCTTTCTCTGAAGAATGAAGAATGAAGAGCCCAAAGCAATTGACTATTTTTAGGGAGGTGTAAATATATAACTGCTTGGCCACTGCGATCAATTTGTAAAGCATGTGACTGTCAGAAGTGCTCAGATTTGTTGAACTACCGACTACTGATTTTTTATGGTAATTTAATCACCATTTTGTCATCTTATGTGGGGATCTTTCTGCCTTGGCAACTTTGAGGGAAATAGTACGGGTGCAATGTAGGTTCTCTTCCACATGCAGTTTGGATTTTACTCATCCAGGCTGCTTCCAAGAAATGGATGGAGAAGTGATGAATTGAATCCATGATATTGTTAATACTTTCTTACTTCTTTAAAGGAACTCCCCTAAAGGATTCTGAAACTATCTCTTGATCTAGGTTCTCCATAACTATTTCTGTTTCCAATCGTCTCCATTTCCTCCTCCTCCTCCTCCTCCTCCTCCTCCTCCTCCTCCTCCTCCTCCTCCTCCTCCTCCTCCTCCTCCTCCTCCTCCTCCTCCTCCTCCTTTTTGCTTCAGTGGTTATTGACTACATTTTAAATTGTTATTTTACATATTTTATTGTAGGTTTTATTGGATGTATTTATGCTGTGGCCATTTTGGAGCAGCCTTGTGTGTGATATATAAATATTGTAAATACATGATAATAAATAACTGGAATTGCTATTTTAAGGCTACAAAATAAGGATTTTTTGTTAACATTCCGAGCTCATTCCACAATTTATTATTTTTAATTCCCTTTTTCATATAGGTTTTCCAAGGACATTGGGTCAAGCTGAAGCACTTGACAGGATATGTGAACTGGATCTAGTGATAAGTTTGAATATCCCATTTGAGACTCTTAAAGACCGACTTAGTGCTCGTTGGATTCATCCAGAAAGTGGCAGAGTATATAATATGGAATTCAATCCACCTCAAACCCATGTAAGATAATGAATTGTGATTTGATAAGAGGAAGGATAGGCATTCAGATAATTCAGTATCCTATGCCTTGTATTTTCTAGATAGACTCACACTGATATGTTTATATATTTAGATTACATATTTTGGGGAAATGAAAGAGGAGCAAAAACAATGGGAAACTCTACTGGGGAAAGGAAGGGAGAGCAGGGGGAATAAGTATGGCTGGCTGAATATCCAGCTCTTTCTAGAAATGATTTTGAAATACAGGTAGTCCTTTATTAATGTCTGTTCTGTTTAGCAACCATTTGAAATTTGCAATTAAAAATAATTTTATGACAGGTCCACACAAGTATGACCATCATAACATCCCTACAGTCATATGATCATGATTTGGACGCTTAGTATCCAGTGTGCATTTATAATTGTTGCAACATCCCACAGTCACATGGTTGTCATTTTTATGCTTCATATCCGGCTAATGGCAAGCAGAGTTAAGGGTCTAGCCAGCAATACTATAAAAATCACAAGTTATGGTCACATGATGTCCTATTTAATGCCCATAGATGATTTGTTTAATGATCACCAGTGTTTCCATGTTATTAGTGAGGGAGTTGCTAGTGAGTTAAGCAAGGACAAGCTGTACTACTTAATGATTAGCTGGCAGTATGCTGCTGATTTCTATTAAACAAACAAACAAACAAACATTCAGCCTTGGATCAAAGAGCCTTGAATTACAAGAGACACAGATCATCCTGGTGATGGAAAAGAGACCTCAGACTTCAGCAGCACTTGGCAAGTACTGACTGCCACAGCCTGCTGATGGGTAGCTGGTTAACTGAATTTATCTATCTGTGCACCCTCTGATGCCTAGCTCCTAAAGAGGAACTATATTGTTGGTTTCAGCAGGATATTCCAGGACTGTCTTTACCCAAAGCCACACAAGTCAGTCAAATATAGATTCCAATCATTGGAAAGGGTTTGCATCTCTGTATGTATTTCCTATATATAATTCCTTTGACTGCGTCCGTCAAAGGAACGTGGTGACTCAGTGACTAAAACACTGAGCTTGTTGATCAGAAAGGTTGGCAGTTTGGTAGTTCGAATCCCTAGCGCCGCATAACAGAGTGAGCTCCTGTTACTTATCCCAGCTTCTGCCAACCCAGCAGTTTGTAAAAACAGAAAGCAGAAAGCATGTAAAAAATGCAAGTAGAAATATAGGGACCACTTTGGTGGGAAGGTAACAGCGTTCTGTGCGTCTTCACCATTTAGTCAAGCCGGCCACATGGCCACAGAGATGTCTTTGGACAGCGATGGCTCTTCGGCTTTGAAACAGAGATGAGCATCACCCCTAGAGTCAGGAATGACTAGCACATATGTGTGATGGGAATCTTTACCTTTATATATTTCCTAAACAGCTTGTCTTGGGTAGACTTAAAAAGAGATTCCAAAACTTACAGAAAAAAGGATAACATTTCAGTCAAAAATATAGGGAATTGTGACTTTCAGATCTGGGGAGATGAGCTATTAGTTTAGTTTAGTTTATTAAATTTATATACCACACCCTTTCCCCGAAGGGACTCGGGGCGGTGCACAGGCAATTTAAAAACATATATAAATATAACAAAATACAAAATATAAAACCAGATTAAATTAACCCTGTGCTAAGAAATTTTAATATGTTAAAACAATATCCCTAAAAACCAATTTAAAACAATTTAACTGCAGACTATAGGCTGGGTGATGTAAGTTAGGCCAGGCCGGCCTGTTGGAAAAAATAGGTTTTCAGGTTCTGGTGGAAGGAGTGGAGGTCCATGGTCGTTCTCAGTTTGGGGGATAAGTCATTCCAGAGAGTTGGGCCCACCACAGAGAAGGCCCTTCCCCTGGGCGTCGCCCGCTGGCATTGCCTGGTGGACGGCACCCGGAGAAGTCCCTCTCTGTGGGAGCGAATCGGCCGAAGGGATGTATGGGGCAGGATGCGATCCCGAAGATAACTAGGTCCCGTGCCATGGAGCGCTTTAAAGATGATAATCAACACCTTTATTAATCATATTGCAGCCTAGTGAATGGTGTAAATTAGGATGTGGGGGGTTTTTTTTGCCTTGAAAGGTAAGACCAATGGGAGCAACTCTTAAGATGTAACAAGACTGTTCAGCAATGGGAAGACTGGTCATTGGGCAAGAGATAGAAATTTTTCAACTTGCAGGCTTTTAAATTTTACTGTTTCCCACACACTGTAATTCACACCATATTTTAAACAGGGTATTGATGACATTACTGGCGAACCATTAATCCAACGTGAAGATGATAAACCCGAAGCTGTTGCTGCTAGACTAAGAAAATACAAAGATGCTGCAAAGCCTGTAATGGAATTGTACAAGTGAGTTGGAATCCAAACACCATACAAGCTATTTTTAAAGCAAGACAAGAAAAGGCATGGAGTGTTTCAGTAGTCGTTTATTTTTTAAATGATATTTTATTAAAGTTTTACAGATGTAGAAATAAAAAAACTGACATCAGTGTAGAAAAATATAAAAGTAAAATTAAAAGTTCAGAGCAAGTTGTTTTCGTTAGAAAAATAAATACTAAACATTTCCAATTAAAGAACATACACACATACCTAGGAATGATTTCTCCCTTAAGAATAATCTCTGTTTCTGTCTGCTGTGGACATATGTCTCATTCATATTTATATATATGCACAGTACATATATATGTGACACAGTACATACACACACACACACAAGTTGGAATGGTTCTTTAGTGTCTGTATTAATTGCAAAATATGACAATTTAGACAATATTTTCTATTGCAATATACCAATTATTTTTTATGTTTAAAACTAGATGAAAATCATGGCATACAATACAAATAGTTTTGGATAACACTTTCCCTTTGTGCTGCTATCCTATGCCAATTGACATGTGAATTTAATAATAATAATAATAATAATAATAATAATAATAATAATAATAATAATAATAATAATAATATTTTATTTATAAACCGCCTCCTCTCCCCAAAGGGACTCGGAGCGGTGCACAGGGAAATTAAAAAGCCAATATTGAATACATGAATAGATAAATAGATAAAATACAAATTAAACAAAATTATCCCTGCGCTAAAATCCCCTGTATTAAAATTACGCTAAAAACCCCTAAAACCCTATTAAAAGACAGAAGACTAACCTAGGCCGGCCAAGCAGAAGAAGTGTGTTTTCAGTTTTTGACGGAAGGAGCGGAGGTCCGTAGTTGTTCTAATTTTGGGGGGAATGTCGTTCCAGAGGGCTGGGCCCGCCACAGAGAAGGCCCTTCCCCTGGGCGTCGCCCGCTGGCATAGTCTAGTGGACGGCACCCGGAGAAGTCCCTCTCTGTGGGAGTGAATCGGCCGCAGGGATGTATGGGGCAGTATCCGATCCCGCAGATAACTAGGTCCCGTGCCATGGAGCGCTTTAAAGATGGTAACTAACACCTCGAAGCGCACCCGAAAGACGACAGGCAGCCAATGCAGCTCGCGCAAGAGCGGTGTTATGTGGGCAAACCTAGAGGTTCCCATTATTGCTCGCGCGGCTGCATTCTGGACAAGCTGAAGTCTTCGGGTGCACCTCAAGGGGAGCCCCATGTAGAGAGAATTGCAGTAGTCCAGTCGGGATGTCACGAGGGCATGAGTGACTGTGCAAAGGGCTCAAAAGGAATTTATGACCAGATGGGAAATCCTTTCACTCTGAAGTATCTTACTAGAAATGCCCTTTATTTTCTTTGTTCAGTTACAAACATGTTATCCCTTTCACAACCTAAAAAACTTCTGGGAATATAGCTAATGGCTTAATCATGATTGCACAAAATTTGTATCCAACAGTTGCTAAAAGACTTACATAATTAATACAACTGAAATGAAAATTAGCAGTTGATCATTCAACTATATTTCAATTGATTCTAAAACGTGATCTTGTGCTAATTGAAGTGTTTAAATAAAAGATTCAATTAATGCAGTTTTAAGATTCTGGTTTATTGCTCCCATGTTTCCTCTTTAGAGAGTAGATGAATGTGTATTATCACATTTTCAAGGAAGTGGAATAAAAATTAGCCTGGATACGTTTTGCTCCTTCTAATAGATTTATATTGATCCTAAGTATCTACTGTATTCTCAAATCCTACCATATAGCTTTTGTTGCTTTAAAATGGTGCAAGTAATGCAAGATTTTTCTGACGATCAAGTTAAGTATCTGAGAAGATTAAGGAAATACGGATTGACAGTTTAGTGTGTAGTGTCTTTTTTATTACCTATTTTTAGGTTTGTAAAAATATTAAAATTTATAACACAAACTTATATGCAAAGTTGGAAATGGCATATATCATAAAAGAAAAAATCTAAGCAAAACTAACTGAAAAAAGATAGAAATAAAAAAAAGATTTGAGATATGATGACTTGTCTAATGAATTTATTCAAATCATTACTATTCACATCTTAAACACTAAGCTAAACTTAGATAATAAAATCATATTGTCAGAACTTGACTCTCTGCTGAAACAAAACTAATTGCAAAACAGAGATGACCAATATAATAGAACCAATAAATTAGTAAATAATAAGAAACTAGTGCACAGGCATATCTCCTGGGGGACAGTATCACTTTCTTCACAACAGTTAGACTTTATTCAGAGTTCTTCACAAATTGATGCATTCTAATTCTTTGCAATTTTGTTTAATAAATTAATACCTTCAGGTCAGGAGTGAAATTCAGCAGGTTCTGACAGGTTCTGGAGAACCGGTAGTGGAAATTTTGAATAGTTTGGAGAACCAGCAAATACC
Organism: Rhabdophis nuchalis; assembly: GCA_039707465.1. Classification (NCBI taxonomy): domain Eukaryota; kingdom Metazoa; phylum Chordata; class Lepidosauria; order Squamata; family Natricidae; genus Rhabdophis; species Rhabdophis nuchalis. Next base: position 77,003,849 of record CM077644.1, read on the forward strand.
ACCTCTGGCTGGCCCCAGGGTGGGGTGGGAAAGGAGATTTGCAATATACTTCCCCCAGAGTAAGGAAGGAATGGAGATTTTGCAGTATCCTTCCCCTGCCACACCCACCAAGCCATGCCCACAGAACTAGTAGTAAAAAAATTGAATTACACCACTGCTTCAGGTGCTTGGTTCATCATCATCTGTAAGGAATTCCAATAAGGAATTCAGACATAACACGTGCAACTAAAACAGAGATTGACAAAGACTATACCCATACAGTTTTTTCTATTGATTATTTTTAATTCTTTAGCCCAGGGGTCTCCAACCTTTGCAACTTTAAGTCTGAAGGACTTCAGCTCCCAGAATTCTGGAGAATTCTGGGAGCTGAAGTCCTTCAGACTTAAAGTTGCAAAGGTTGGAGACCCCTGCTTTAGCCTCTTAATGATAATAGCAATAGACTGATGTATCACTTCGTAGTGCTTTACAGCCCTCTCTAAGCAGTTTACAGAGTCAGCATAGTAACCCCCAACAACCTGGCTCCCTCTTTTTACCAATCTTGAAGGATGGATGGCTGAGTCCATCTTGAGCCAGTCAGGATCAAACTCCTAGCAGTGAGCACTGAGTTAGCCTGCAATACTGCATTCTAACCCCTGCGCCACCATAGCTCTTGGTGCCATTCCTTTCCACGTATTACCTGATTTTTAAATTCAATTGTGAGGTTACAATATAAATACTAAACACAGTTCTCCTTACAGCTTTTAGTGAGTAGTGATTTTATATTTGGTTAACTATTTTCAATTGTTTTTTCTTTATTCCATAGTTTTATATGTCGATGTTTAAATAACATAAACCCATAGTACACCTTCTTTATCATGATTTTATATTTTGGCTTGTACATTTCTCACAATGTGTAAGACTGCAGTTCTATCACAATGGGACTGCATGTAGTTTTATCATTGAGTGCTATTTTAGGGTGAATGATGACCAGAATAAAGATACTACTATATCATGGAGAAAGTTAAAGAATGCAACAGATGGAGTCAAAATAGATGAGATGCCTTTTGTTGATCCATCTTCTTTTCTATCAGTTATTCTCTCATTCTGTTTTTGATGGTTTCTCAGTCTGTAAGCATCAAGCTGCAGGAAAGGGACCAGTTTTTAAAATTATCCCGAGAGATGTGTGACCTTAGGCTTAGATATAACCTGCATATGACAATGGACTAAAGGAAAAGAGGTATTACAATTACTACATATTAAAATAAACTTAAGTTTGATTGACCAATTGATAAAAAAGAATATTATGCATATACTGCTTTTTTCTGTTTGTTTAATAAAGCAAATTGCAACTCAGTTATTAAATAAATGTCCTTTTAATGAGCCTGTTTATTGGCATTCTATTGATAGCTGTGATTCCTGGAATTCAGAACAAGTTGCCTAAAATCATAAGTAAAATTACTTACCAGTAAAGGTATGCACACTGACAAATATAAAACATTCAGTCCTGTTTTATATTGTTACCTAATCCGTTTGGCTTTTACTAAAGAACCCAGTAGAACCTGCAGTACTGGTTTCCTTAAAATTATTCATTTGCTAACATGAATGTCTAATCTCTATTTCAGAAACAGAGGGATTCTTCACTCATTCTCTGGAACAGAGACCAACAAAATCTGGCCTTATGTTTATACTTTGGTGTCAAACAAGATTCCTCCAATCCAAGCAGAAGAAGCTAACTAAGCATCTGTAAAATGGGAATAAGAATTTTATGTTGTTGATTTTGGTCTTGTTTATGACGTGCTGTATCTCTGCTCTGCTCTTTTTTTTTAAAAAAAGAGTAGCTATTCTCTCTGATTCTACTGGAGAATAGTTGTGGAACTCCATCTTTCAATGATCACTCCATATGGAATTCTACTTCTTTGCATATAAATACTTGTGCATGGACTTCAAGTAATTGTAATTGATATGCAGAGGCAGTTACACCTGAGCATTTCTGTAGAATCCATTGTTCAGTCTCTCCAGCTACATTTAGATCTTCTCTGTATTCAGTATGCATTTTCATGGTCCTTAATCTAACACTCCATTTAAATGGACACACAGTATTCTAGGTGTATCTTCAATGCTGAATAAGCACTATGGGGAAATACATGCATTATGCAGGTCAAATAATGTATGTTTTGTACTTTAAAAACTGAGAAGAATTCAATCTCTCAGTTTGCTAAGTAGACAAACTTAGATATATATCTGTTATAAAATGCTGCTGTATAATAAAATTAGACTCTTAAATTTCAGTGGCTTTAGGCCTTTCTTTGTTGAAGACCAGGCCTGATCTAGTTCTAAGAACAGTTGCACTACATGGTTAGTAGTTTTAAAACTTTGATTTTATAATATAGTACAGTGTTGGCAAACCTTTTTGGCACCGAGTGCTGAAATGGGAGTGCGCACAGGGGAGCACCAGAAACTGGAAGAGCAGCTCCTCAGCACACATGTGTGGGAGCACTGGAAACTGGAACAGCAGTTTCCTGACGCACATGTGCGCCCCAGGAAAATGAGCTTCCAGTTTCCGGCACGCATATCTTCCAGATTCTGGTGTGCATGTGTGTGCAAAGACCAGCTGGCCTGCGTGCACCAGGAACCAGAAGCTCAGCTTCCCGGCATGTGCGTGCGCACCAGGAAGCTGCTCTTACCATTTCCAGTGCACCCGTGCTTGCAAAGACCAGCTGGCATGTGCACGCTGGAATCTGGAAGAGCAACGGGCAATGGCTGGTGTGTCTGAGAGAGGGCTCTGCATGCCACTTCTGACATGTGTGCCATAGGTTCACTATCACAGATATAGTACAACCAGTCACTAAAAGTGATATATATATATATATCTATATATATATCTATATATCTATCACTATGCTGGCATAGCTGGCTTCGGGGATTTTCCCGTGTATAAGGCATAGAAAAGTTGTTGCAACGTTTCGACAAGATCTCACTTGTCATCATCAGGCAGGCTTGTGTCTGTGAGTGTGTCACTCACAGACACAAGCCTGCCTGATGATGACAAGTGAGATCTTGTCGAAACGTTGCAACAACTTTTCTATGCCTTATACACAGGAAAATCCCCGAAGCCAGCTATGCCAGCATACCTACACCCGTATATATATATATATACTTCTGTACATTTGTGATTATGTGGGCCAACATAAGTCAGACCTAGTTGGTTGTTGATGTAATAAGTAGCAAAAATCAATTGCTGTAGAGGTGGCGAAATAGATATTTGCAGTTCTATGTCTGCATTTTAGAATTGTCCAGGTAACCCTTAAAGCTTGGTCACGTGCAAAAAAATGTATATCAAGAGTATGACTTAATTTAATAACAAGAAGGGAGACTTCTGACTTTACTGCCTATATTTCCAGCATCTCCTCCTTTTCCTTACTAATTGTTTCATCAGCATCTGACTAAGACGGCAGGTAAGAGAAAGCTTGGGAGATCTATCTACTGCAGGGTATCAAACTCACGTTATCATGGCGTCGTCATGTGACATATCAGGATTTCCCCGCCCCCCCCCTTTCGCTAAACTGGGCATGGGCAGCTTGTGACGCATGCGGCCCATGTGCCAGGAGTTTGACAGCCCTGATCTACTATGAACGTATTCCTTAATATTCATTTAGCTTTTACAATGCTCTTCTTGAGTTTATATGTTGTGATGGTGCAGTTAATGTGAGTATTGGCCAAATTCCTGCCAGCCAATTTTAAACAAACAGTTGAACAGATATATTTAACTTGTGGTGTGTTTGCTCAAACTTATCTTTTCTCAAGGGGTCATTTTTTACTCTGCAATGAATATGAGAAAACTGGGGCGCTGCTGTAGGAATCTTTACAGGATTTGTAGGATTCAACATTTTTCTTTTTTGATAGATGGTGCTAATAATGATCCTTGCTGGCCCATGTTTTCCTAAAACGATCTATAGGAGATGTAAAAACAGCATAACTTTGCTAAATTGTCGCAAGTTGCCTTATTTTATACAGTAGAAAAGGGATGAGGTGAGGTGGAAATGCATTTGAATAAATTAGTCTTTTACGGAATTGTTATTTTCTCTTGATGCTTTTGATATCAAAATTATTCTTTCTAATGCAATAGAATTAACTTCTACATATAATGCATTTTTTTTCCTGCATTCCTACAAACACACACTATATATTAGTTGATACTTGGGGTGGGGGTGGGGAATGGCAATTGCAATTAATATTTTCAAAATTGAATTGGAAAAACTCCAGTGTTAGTATAGTACATTTCAAACTGTTAACTTTAAGAACTTTGTGTAGTTATTTTGTAACCTTTCTGCATAACGTTTTTGCAGGAAGATATGCTACTACATAGTTCATTTTTTAAAATATCTTTACAAGTTTAGTTAGGGTGAAGATCTGAACCAAATCATATACTGTAAGAATATTTTTTAAGTACACGTACAAATCTTCCATGATTGGGAAACTTGTTCCATCTATGTCAGTGATTAGCACCCTTTAATAGGCCTACCAGAGCTAGGTTGCAATAATTAAATGATCACTAGACATCAGCAGATGAAGAAAAATTACAACTCCTTGCTGCCTTCTAGTAGTAGTGCAGATTTTTGGGCCTAGATCTGGTAGCTTTTCCTATGAAGATCTTCATGTTGACCTTGTAATGATATGCCACTCATTTTAGAGAACATATATTACTACATTATATAAGACAATAGAAGGAAATTGTTTTTTATTTTTGTAACAAATTTATTTTTACACAAAGCATTAAGAGGGAGAAACAGGCTGCCGTCCTATGTCCATACGTGCCCTGGAGCAATTTTCTTGAGTTCTGTGGATCTCATAAATTGTTATGCATGGTATTGTCTGCTTGCCTTTTTAAACTTTACACACAGATATTGTTACCAATACACTATTCTGTTACTTGTTAATATTATTTGATTTAAATAAGTACTTTAGCAATTACTTATGTGTGAGTGTGCAAATACAAGTTAGTTACTCGTTGTTGCATTTGTTGTTTTCACTGAGCAATTGAAGTAGAAGCCAAAACATTAAGAGCCATTGCATCACAGTAGAGTATTCTCAAACATTTAAATTATGAAGCTTGTGCTCATTGCACAGTGTGCATGAAGTCTGCAAGAGTCAGGTTTATGTCAAACTTGTATGATCTACTTCAAAAGCAAAGACTTGCCTTTGGCTGATAACTACTTCAGCATATCACTGCAACCACCATACTTTCATTTATTACTGTCCTTTAACTCTCAAGCATACTGTTGGATTTTTATCTGATTTTTATCTGTTGAATCTTTAAAAACCTGGCCTGCAGCACTGCCATTTATTCTTATTTTCTTAATGATGTATGAAGCAATGGTTGTTGTCATGTTATTATGAAAGAATGATCATGTCTGAAACCAGCCCAAGGTTTTTATTTCGTAATGAAAAATAGTATGCTGTTTGGATTGGTGCTAGTTTACATATTGGTTGTTCTGAGTGCTTCAATGTCTCTGACAATTCATTAATTCAAGATTACATATATGTAGATGCAAACCATCTACTGACTGGTTAGCACGACTGGTTTTAGAACTTAAGAAAACAAATTACTGATCACAGTATTTATTTGGAAATATAGCTTTTCAAAGGTATTTTTGGCATTCTTTTAAAAGGCCTTGGATCATTTCCACCAAATTCCATTAACTCTCACTGTAGGTACTTCCTTGATGCTATCAGTAAGTGAAATTCAAAGCATCACCCTTGTTGCAGTTTTATAAAGTTTAGAAATTTCAATGTAAGCAGCATATTTAGGAGGAAAAGGAAACCATGTTAAATATGATGTATATCTTAACTCTTTTAAAGATAACAAAGCATTGGCACAATAAGAACATTTTATGTACATTATGATGTAAGATGGGCATCTATAGTAATACAACAATAAATAAGGTATGTTTATTGTAGCTTTTCACTGTAGAAGGAAGGTTCACTTCCTACTAACCTACTCCTGGTCAATGTCTAATGTAACCAAGGAAGAAATGATAAAATCCTCTCTAGTTTCCAGAGTGTAGATTTCAGTTACTGTTTCTGGAGAAAGCTGTCTTAGTTGGTTTCTGTGATGGGTATATACCTTGCACTAAATCAAGATATAATGGCCTGGTTTGAATGTAACCAACCCTAAGTCATAATGAGTGAATTCACAAATCTTGGCCCCAAGCAACCATTTGGTTTGCAGTTTAGTTTTCTACTCTGCTGCAAACTTTTTTCTGCTTGGTGTCTAATTAGTGTCAGTTGATTGTGAGGATGGACCTTAAATGTAGGGCTGGGTACGTACATTTTTTCTATGCTCCAAGCACATAGTGAAAATAGCAGATAATGCCACAAGGGATTTGTGATTTTCTGAATAAAAGATAGATCTTAGGTGGATTATTAACTTGAACCGATTCTATATTTCCATCCATTGTCATTCTGTATATCGTAATAGCTTGAAGAAAAATCCTCCAGAGAGACTTACAAAGTGATAAAATAACTTTCATTTGGAAGAATGAAATAGGAGGGTCCAGTACATATATCACTGGATGCTGTGATAGTACGTAACTGATCTTTGTTAATCTTGAAAAGTTAACTAGAATCTGACCCGTTTAATGGTTGGATAGGCAATCAACATGCTATGGCTGTAGGCTAGTTTGGGAAGTTGGAAAAGCCTGCTGAAAGAAGCAATAGTAAACATCTATCTTCCAAGCAAAGTATATGGATATTTCATCAACTCATCCACTGTTGACTTTCCCTTGAAGGAGAACATTTACACTTAGATATTGGAGGAGAATAGAAGCACTCTTTTGACTCTATAAGTCTCCAAAATTCATATTTATGGGAAAGGGGTAATCTATGAACACATTATATTGCTTTATGAATCTTCTGCAAATGTATGTAATTAAATGCATCAAAATATGCTACAGGATTAAAATACCTAGTTGGTGCTCTGAATTGTACGCATTCATTCCGTATATGGAATATTCAGATGTTACTGTCTTCTTGTGATACCTTTCCCCCCAAATAATTATCTTCTGTAATTTACGATCATTTTCACCTCACAATGTCAGCACCTTACTGTGAATTGGATCTGTTTTCTAAACTCAGCAATTGTTATATAATGACTGTATAATGAGATCATATTGGAAGTTAGGTGTTGTTTGGTTAGAGAAGTGTTGTAAGAAATTTTTGTCTAGAATAACATCACAGGAAATGCAGTTTAGTTCTGCGTTGCATAGCCTTCTCTCCACTCCCGCCAAATATTCCATATAGTCACTGTATTAGCATTTGTTGTGTGATAATAAATTATCTTTAATTTACTCCATGCTGTGAGAAGTGTGTATTGTGTAGATAAGGTAAAGGTTTCACCTATCTTATTGTGTCTGACTCTGGGGGACAGTGCTCAACTCCTTGTTTTGGTTAAGGAAGCCAGCTTTGTCCAAAAACGCTTCCTTGGGTCTTGTGGCTGACATAACTATATGCCAGGGGCACAGAACACTGTTACTTTCCCACCTGAGTAGTACCTATTAACTTGCATTTGCATTCTTTTGAGCTGCTATGTTGGCAGCAACTGGGACAGGAATGGGAATTCACCCCATCAGTCAATATTTGGGTCTTGAACTGTCAATCTTCCAGTCAACGAAGCCAGCGTCTTAATTGCTAGAGTAGACCAACACGCTCCTATTATGTAGATAGATGACTGTAATAAAAACAGGCAATGTGATTTCTGTATGCAAAGAACATACCTGCAAACCTTTGTTTGACAATTGGCCAGTTCTGCCCTGATTTAGTTTCAGTTTTGATTCAGTACTTCTAACTAAAAAATAAATGGAAATTTGGTGTGCTTCAGCTCTAACACTGTGTTTGTAAAAATGCCTCTTGACATTATGTTAGCCTTCTGGCTATTCCTAGAAAAACAGGAATGATGGGAGGCTGCTAACCAATACCTGATCTCTAGAAGTGTGACTTTCTGCACTAAAAAAACAAAAGTAATCTGGATAAATAAAGATTTTCAGATTCCTTGGAGGGATGGCAGAAAGCAACCCTGTTACTTTGCTTTTGATCAATATGTGTTTTGTCTTGTCTCCTCCACCATGTCAGCCATTTTATAAGAACATGCATGGCATGCTGTCAAACCACTTGTGTGGACTGTTATACTACAGAATGATTGCTTGTCCCTGGCTATATAACGAAAAGCAGGCCTGGTTTTCAACATTATTTCATATGGTAGGAAATTAGGTTGAATCTATACAGGGATGTCAAACTCAAGGCCTGCAGCCTGTATGTGGCCCATGGGACCGGCCTGGAAATATCAAAGGACCGGCCTGTGTTGCCTCGGGCAGCCAAAATGGGGCACCGGGGGGGGGGGATATGTGCCCTTATTTATTTATTTATTTATTTATTAGTCGAATTTATATAACCGCACCCTCTCCCCGAAGGGACCCGGGGCGGTGCACAGGAAGTTAAAACAAACAATATAAAATATAAATAATTAATATCAAATTAAATAGGTTATTCCTGTGCTAAAATTTAAAACGTTAAGACATAATCCATTAAAAACCCTAGCCTGTTTTAGTCAGCAGAGTGCTGTTTTGGCCAGCAGGGGGTCCATACCATCTCTTCCACCCCCAGCTACAGAAGAGAACTACAATGCTGATCTGGCCCTTGAAGAAATCCAGTTTGACACCCCTGGTGTAGAACATACTGTTGTTGAAGTCTGCGTCTTTGCACAGTTCGTCCTGTTTTTCCTTGCAATGAACAATAAAAGTCATAAACGGCATGGTCTTATTTGGTATAGTGGATTAAGGCATATACCCAGAAACCAGGAGATTGTGAGTTCTAGCCTTGCCTTAGACACAAAGCCAATTAGATGATTTGGGGCCATCCTCCTTTCTCAACCCTAAGAAGCAAGCAATGGCAAACCCCTTCCAAAATATCACCAAGAAAATTGCAGGTTCTCATCCAAGCAGTTGCCAGAGTCAACACTAACTCCAAGACAATCACACAAATCTTCACCCGTCTTACATTGCAGCCAATGATCTAAGGAGGAACAAGTGATTACAGTAAACAACATTTGCTTATGTCACTCGGTCCATCCCAATGCACTGGAGAAGTGGCTAAGAAAGATACATCAGTTCTAAACAAGTATCATTTTGTTCCTTTGGATGTGGTTCTTTGTGAAAAGAGAAAGAACCTGAAAAATAAATACTGGTACATATGCTGTATGCAAAGATAAACAATGATAGATCATGGTAGACTATGGTTTTCCAAATTCAGAACTGGACCTTTGCTGGAATGCTTCAGTTCACTTTTCTGATAATTACACTTAATTACACATGTACATAATAAGTTAGTATGGATCCACTAATGGCTTAAAATAGCAGCGGATAATTGAATTCTTAGTATACAATGTACATACTAAAAGAAAAGCGTAGAATTTTCAGTTAAATGTTTACATGATTGTACAGGGGAAATTAAGTATGAAAGGATTCAGAACCATTACATTCATGAAATCAAAACAATTTGAGAATGGTACTTTGAATGACACATTCTCTTATTAGACTTATATTTAAATAAAGTCCCAAATACCGAAAAAGGAAGGAAAAAAAGAAAATCAATATACTGTATTTAAAAAGTTGGATTAAATCTGTGCTTGACAATACTCAGTTTAAATTATAAGGATAAAATATTAGGTTTTCCAGAAACATATTTTAACATAATCAATTTTAGCTGTCTTCATGAAGCCTTGAATATTAGATGTCTTCACTAAGAAGCCTGGAAATTATACAAATGTGCATGACACAACTAAAAGATCAAGAGTCAAGGAGGGTAAAGACAGAATAAAAGCATAAATAATCTAGCTGGGTGAATTACGGTCAAAGTAAAACATGTGAGCATCTGCCAAGGGATGTTTCATGGCTTCACATATGCTAAAAGTTGGGTCCCTTTACATGACTGATTGAAAGTCTGAGGAATAGTGAATATCACCATTTATCTCTGGAATAAAATAGGTTGTTTTTAATTTTGGACATTTTGTTAATCCTGGCTTTCTAATCATAGAAATAAACCAAGACTTAATACCAGCTTCATTTTTCTATTAGAATAGCTTTAAAACTATAATAGACACATCTCCTAATACAGGTAGTCTTTGACTTACAACAGTTCATTTAGTGACTGAAGTTATAACAGCACTGAAAAAAGTGATTTATGACCATTCTTTACACTTAATGACCATTGCAGCATCCTCATGGTCAAGTGATCAAGATTCAGATGCTTGGTAACTTGGCTCATGTTTATGACGGTTGCACAATGGTGCTATTCAGCTGGTTCTATCCAGTTTGGGTGAACTGGTAGCGGTGGTGGGAGGCTCTGCCCACCCACCCAGATGTCATCACATCCCATTTTTGATGTTCTGCGCATGTATGGAAAGTTCTGCATATGCACGGAGGTGGGCGCGCAGCCACATTTGCAAACTGGTAGCGAAGGTGAGCGAATACCACTCCTGCAGTTGTGGTGTTCCGGGGTCATGTGATCACCTTTTGCGACCTGGCAAGCAAAGTCAATGGGGAAGCCAGGTTCACTTAACAACTGTGGCAAGAAAGGTCATAAAATGAGACAAAATTCACTTAACTGTCTCACTTAGCAACATAAATCACATGGTTGTAAGTTGAAGACTACCTGTGAATGACAAAGATGTGGAAATATGTGAATGACAAGGAAATATTCATATAATCAATCTTTGAATCAATAATCAAATTTACCTTAGAAACTTTCTATAATCAAATAGTTTAGTTTAGTTTTATTTGATTTGTATACCGCCCTTCTCCCTTTAGAATTGACTTCACTTCTGTAGTACTTTGTATGCACTGCTATGTATCTGCAATTTTTTTTAAATGGACCTGAAAGAATTTTATTTCTTCACTATGTAAAAAAACCTTTCATTTTGTAGGATTTATCAGACTATCAATGCTTTATTAAGGGTACCCAAATGTAATAGGGAAGAGAATTCTCTGTAGAAATGTATGTTCTTCCTGCCATAAGCAAGAATAATGTAACCCTTTAATGCTGCAAAATTCTTTAATTTTTTACTGATTTAGGAAGATGCATAGCAAATGTAACTTTTTCTCTCTGCTAGATTATGCTTTCATATAGTTGCTAAACATGCTAGTTATTTTTTAGACCCAGGTAAATTTTAAAATGTTTTGGGATAGTTTTACAAGAAAATGACTGAAAATAGCATCATGATTTCTAAATCACAACTCAGCATAAGTGAGAATTTGATCAATCTTGACGCAGCAAAGTCTTAGGGCTCCTTTTCCTTTATCTGATGTTTTTGTTGAGATTAACTAAATGAGCCAATTATCATTTTCTTCTTAAACGAACAAGCAAAACAGCATCTATTGAAATGAACTGAGAACATCTTTGACTCCAGATCCTGTTCCATGCCAGATTTTATTAAATATGTTATGTCTTCTTGCATCCCATTCTTCGGCTGGTTCTCTATAATACAAACTATAACCCAGGACTGTGCATCTCCCTACAAATTAGCATCACATCGCTACCCTGGATGGAGAAACGCAGCCTTTGTGACCTATGACTGGCTGTGAATGACAAATCAAAAGTCAGCATTTTAGAAATCAGCTGGGTTTTGCTTTTTCCCCCCAACTGAACTGCAGCAAGGAGAGGAAAGGGAGCATGAAAAAGTCAGAAAATAAAGGTAAGGAAAACCTATAACTGGGAACATATCCGATGTTACAAACAAATGCTTGAATGCACGTACTGGATTATAGTGTTGGCTGTTCGTTCTGCTGAGTAACCTTTTTAAAAAATGGCATTTTAGAATTCTACATCATCTCGAAAGCAAAACAAGCCTGGTTTAGAAATAAATGCAGTTATATAATATATAGCAGAGAATAGGCTGTGCATGTCTTTGCATTTGCTATTTTGATGGACAAATTAGTACGATTTATTATCTATTTTTACATAACTATGAAAAATGTTGTGTTACGCGAAGATGTCTTCAATCTGAGTTTGTTTGTACTTTAATGCTATCTTTATTACTACCAGCTGAGAATAATTGGATGGCTTGAAGTTTAAATAGTAACAGCAGCTTCCGATCTGCTGGAGATATGGTACTTCTATTCCCTTTAAAAGGAAAAACAAAAATGATAGCAATGCTAAGGATTTTTTTTTTAAACCCTTATGTCTGGATCATTTTTTATAATTGAATCAGTGAGATATTCTGAGATCAAACATCTTCTCTTTACAAAGCGTATCCTTCATTCCAAATCATAGATCATTTCAAAATGCAACCTACATTAATCCAGCTCTGAAATTCACAGCTGCTCAACAAAAAACAAAAAAAAGTGAAGGAAGAGGCTGTTTAGCAGAAGGTAGAGAAGCAATGGTGTGAAATAGCAGTTCTAAGGCTAGATGGCTGTTCCCAAATTTGGTTAGGAAGAGTTGGGCTTTTGCCTTTGTAAGGCTTCCTATTTATAAAAAAAATAAATATTCCTCTAGCAAACAAAGAAATCTTATGATTCGAGATAGTCAAGGCCTCCATCTTCTCCTGTTCCTTAAAGGGGAAGGGTGTTGTGAATCTCAACCCCAGCATCGTTTTCCTGATAAAAGCTCTGTCATTCTGCTAATTTAAAGGCTGCCAGTCGCAGCTTGAAGACAATGCAGAGAGATGCTATATTTAGCCATTGGTGTGTTTCTTTTTTTTGGAGGGGGGGGGGGAGAAAGGGAAGAGGAAGGTGGCAAGATGTGCCACACAGCTGAGACAGCCTGCCTTTATAAATCTGTTTAATGAGGAACGCTAGCATGCTGCCCTTGATGCTTGTTTGTTTTCCTGCATGCCGATGGATGTGCAAGAAAATTGCCGATTCTTTCTGGGCAGAGCTTTTATCCAGCTGAAAATTAATCCTCAGTGTAACTAGAAGGCCTACATACTGTATCGTCCGCTGTGGGAATCAACCAGCAATTCCCCTCCCCTCCCCACTCTTTTTCTAAGCAGATATCTTCAAGTCGTTTGTCGTGCTCAAATACTTCCCCCCAAAACGATTCTTAGCTAGGGATGGAAAAATAAATAGATTTGAAAGTGTGAGTGAAGGAAATATCTTTCTGGTGACGATGATCTGAATATAGGTAAGTGAAGGGCATATGCTTTTCTTATCGGATAGCTATCCAATGTCGTGCCCTCAAATGTATTTATTGGGACTGCATCTCGGGAGCATGCCGGGTGGAGGAGGCTGAGACAGACATTGCAGGACAGCTCTGCTGCCCATTTGAGCAGAATCGCACCAGGAGTCTTGTCTTTTTCTCTCTCGGGCTTAATAATCTCTCTTCCTAGCCTAATATCACATTAACGAGGTCAGCGAAGAGGGTTGCTTAAAGAGTTAGTACTGGCAGGAAAATCAAACGGCAGTGCTTCTCTGGAGCCGTACCATTTGAGTTGCCAGGGGTGCACCTTGGAAGATTCCTTCCCAAATTCTGAATCCTTTCTGCCTGTACAAAACCATGGCATATTCAGAGAAAAGCTAACAGTGGTAACCTCATCTCTTTTTTGCTTTGCACGTACGTTTTCATTGATAAGGCTCGTCTTTCCCTTGTGATTTTTCGGCAAGGATTTCTGTGCAGCCTACTCACCCTCTCATCTGTAGTGGTACAAACTCGATGGTAAACATAAAGGTGAACGCTCAACTTTTCCATGTAGTTTTCCTGGCAGCAATACAAGAAGATTAACAAGGATCTTTCCTCAGTTTTATCAGCCTCAGATATGTTTCCTTTCTTTTATAGGCTTGGAATTCCATTTTTGTCACTCCTTCAAAAGTTAACCAAGCCTGACAACGCTTAGCTTTTCAATGAAAGTCAATCAGGTGCTACTTTTCTAAACTTGCAGGGGTCTGCAAAGTCGGCTCTTTTAAGACTGGTGGACTTCAACTCCCAGAATTCCCCAGCCAGCTGGCTATGCTATGCTGGCTGGGGAACTCTGGGAGTTGAAGTCCACCAGTCTTAAAAGAGCCGACTTTGCAGACCCCTAGGGCAGGGGTCTGCAAAGTCGGCTCTTTTAAGACTGGTGGACTTCAACTCCCAGAATTCCCCAGCCAGCTATGCTGGCTGGGGAACTCTGGGAGCTGAAGTCCACCAGTCTTAAAAGAGCCGACTTTGCAGACCCCTGCCCTAGGGCATTAAATATGGTAACTAACCTAGCTCTTTTTGGGGATTTCCAGGGAATCTTCCCTGCTGGAAAGGCAAAATAGTTAGTATTTGCGTGGGAGGGGGTCACTTTATCCCTAGCACGATAAATGACTCATGGCTGGTTTAACAGGAACTTTTCCTAGGATTCTGGGAGGTGAGTCATTTGCTTAAGCCATCTGGTTGCATTACATAAACCCATTCCTTTTTATGGATGCGTTTGACAAGATAGTTTCCACCACTGCATTTTGTTAGGGTCAGAAGCTATGGCATTGTTATATGATTTGAGTTACTTAATTAATTATTGAATATATACGTGAAGATGACATGGAGTAAATAATAATAATAATAATAATAATAATAATAATAATAATAATAATAGTAATAGTAATAGTAATAGTAATAATAATAATAATAATAATAATAATAATAATAATAATAATAATAATAATAATAATAATAATAATAATAATAATAATAATTTAATATTTGTATAACCGCTCCCTCTCCCCATAGGGATTGCATGTTGCTGGATTATCTGAACTTCAAATTTCATTTAGCCCCATAATTCTTTAGGGAAGTCACTAACATGCTATTAACAACTTATAGTAGTAAACGATAGATACATTTTACTCCTTCCTTTTACTTCTCTAAACATTTTAGTTACCAATGAATTATACTGCCTCTCAGTTTGTTTTTCTGCAGACAGGCAAAACATATGCAGTTTTTTTGTAATTTTTTTTTATTTTTAATTAAACAAAAGAAAAAGAAAAAAAATCATCCTTCATTACATCCTGTAGAAAGCGTGTTGATTGGTTACATATAGATCTCGTGCATTTCTTCCGCCATCATTATTCATATTACATTACACACATTAAATCAAACATTCATTGTATATCTTAATATCCCCATAGCAAATTCTCCTTTAACCACATTTATTTAAACATGCTTTTCCCTCTAATAATTTACACTCATGAACATAGCCACAAAATGGCATTCATTGGCTATTTCAAGAAACCTCCAATAACCTTACACCTTATAAATGTGTTCTACCTAAAAATCAAATAACACTATTTCTACCTCCCCTTTTTATTAAACAATATCCTTTTACACTCCTTAATGGTATGTGTGTGTGTGTGTGTGTGTGTATGCTGGTATTGCTGTCTTTGGGTATTTTCCCATGTATATAGCATGAAATTGAAATTCAATAACAATTTCATGCTATATACACGGGAAAATACCCGAAGACAGCAATACCAGCATACCTACACCCGTGAAAATCTATGAAAGCAAATATATATATATATATATATATATATATATGAAGATACTATGTTACAGCTTCCTGCTAGGCCTGTTTAAGGGAGGAGACAAACTTGTCATCCTTCTCTGCCCTTCGACTCTTCTTTGAGATCATCCAGACAGAGACCTATTAAATTACTGCTGTCTTTTTAGATATGTGTTAAATGTTTTTTAAAGGAATGATTAATAATTAATTAAGAGACCAGGATGGATCCATTTCGGACTTCTTAGTCCTCGTCAGCTGGCCATACTTTCCTACAGGGATTTGAACTGGTGCTCTCCAGCATTCGAAGCAGGCTTCTCTATGCCTTGAGCTAACCAGCTTCCCTGATTACATCATCCTTTCCACAGGACTTTATAGATGAAGATACTATGTTACAGCTTCCTGCTAGGCCTGTTTAAGGGAGGAGACAAACTTGTCATCCTTCTCTGCCCTTCGACTCTTCTTTGAGATCATCCAGACAGAGACCTATTAAATTACTGCTGTCTTTTTAGATATGTGTTAAATGTTTTTTAAAGGAATGATTAATAATTAATTAAGAGACCAGGATGGATCCATTTCGGACTTCTTAGTCCTCGTCAGCTGGCCATACTTTCCTACAGGGATTTGAACTGGTGCTCTCCAGCATTCGAAGCAGGCTTCTCTATGCCTTGAGCTAACCAGCTTCCCTGATTACATCATCCTTTCCACAGGACTTTATAGATGAAGATACTATGTTACAGCTTCCTGCTAGGCCTGTTTAAGGGAGGAGACAAACTTGTCATCCTTCTCTGCCCTTCGACTCTTCTTTGAGATCATCCAGACAGAGACCTATTAAATTACTGCTGTCTTTTTAGATATGTGTTAAATGTTTTTTAAAGGAATGATTAATAATTAATTAAGAGACCAGGATGGATCCATTTCGGACTTCTTAGTCCTCGTCTTAGATCCCTGTAGGAAAGTATGGCCAGCTGACGAGGACTAAGAAGTCCGAAATGGATCCATCCTGGTCTCTTAATTAATTATTAATCATTCCTTTAAAAAACATTTAACACATATCTAAAAAGACAGCAGTAATTTAATAGGTCTCTGTCTGGATGATCTCAAAGAAGAGTCGAAGGGCAGAGAAGGATGACAAGTTTGTCTCCTCCCTTAAACAGGCCTAGCAGGAAGCTGTAACATAGTATCTTCATCTATAAAGTCCTGTGGAAAGGATGATGTAATCAGGGAAGCTGGTTAGCTCAAGGCATAGAGAAGCCTGCTTCGAATGCTGGAGAGCACCAGTTCAAATCCCTGTAGGAAAGTATGGCCAGCTGACGAGGACTAAGAAGTCCGAAATGGATCCATCCTGGTCTCTTAATTAATTATTAATCATTCCTTTAAAAAACATTTAACACATATCTAAAAAGACAGCAGTAATTTAATAGGTCTCTGTCTGGATGATCTCAAAGAAGAGTCGAAGGGCAGAGAAGGATGACAAGTTTGTCTCCTCCCTTAAACAGGCCTAGCAGGAAGCTGTAACATAGTATCTTCATCTATAAAGTCCTGTGGAAAGGATGATGTAATCAGGGAAGCTGGTTAGCTCAAGGCATAGAGAAGCCTGCTTCGAATGCTGGAGAGCACCAGTTCAAATCCCTGTAGGAAAGTATGGCCAGCTGACGAGGACTAAGAAGTCCGAAATGGATCCATCCTGGTCTCTTAATTAATTATTAATCATTCCTTTAAAAAACATTTAACATATATATATATATATATATATATATATATATATATATATATATATATATATATATATATATATATATATATATATGTTAGTTTTATGAGCTGATCAATAAATAAGGGGCTTAGCAGGGTGTTGTGACACAAGTATGTATATGTATATGTATATGTATATACATATGTACATTTCCTTTTCTGCCTTTCGGCTCATCACCAGAGACCATCTAGACAGAAAACTATGAATTCCGTTGTGTACTTTTTTTATATGTGTTAGGTTTTTGAGCTGATCAATAAATAAATCAGGGAGAGTAGGATAGATCTATATCCATTATTATTTCATTATTCTTATTCTAATTAGATATTTATTAGACTAATAATCTTTCAGAAGCGATCTAAAACAATCTAAAAAAAATTACTAAATTTCTACTTATTAATCATCAACGGGTGACTAATCTTTTATTGTCAACTTTCAATATCAGCCACTCTCTTTCCAATAACGAAACAGTCTTATCTCTCTTGCCATTTGTAGCTTAGTCTTTTTTGGTTCTCTCTTGTAAAATTCTTATGAGTGTCTTTCAGCACTTTACTGTTCAAAGCAACTCTCAGGTAGTGTCGTTGCCCTCCTTCTGTCGTTAAAATTTGTCTATCTTTGGTTATCAAACGTGCTTCTGGAAGAGTTTCTCCTCTTACATCCATCATCAGTTCTTTTTCCCCTCTTCTTCTTGGAGAGCAAGATGGAGTTCAAATTCTTCAGGTTCCCTTTTCAAAATTTCCATCTTTCTGCTTTTTCCCACCTTTGATCCATTAGCAAAATCCTCTGTTATCTTATCTTTATCTTCAACTGAGAGGGGTATCTCTTTATCTTCTACATTTTCTTCCTTCTCTTTAATTTTTGGGACCCCCATCTCTTCATGTTTTGTTGCAATAAGGACCAGTTTCCCCAGTTTCTCATCAATTCTTCTATATCCTTCCAAAAGGTTTAAAATTCCAGCCAAGAAATTTTGGTATTTCAAAGTATCCTCATCTGGGTATTGAATCATGTTGCCAAAAAGAAAAGAAGTTAATCCCCACTGCCACCCTGGTCTGAGGCCTATTTTATCTCTTCCTTTCAAGTTAATGTATGTCATTGGTTCTGTTGTACTTTTCAAAGGAGAAGGGCAATTTTCATAGAGCACCTGTAAAAAACAATTTGTGCCCTTGGGTCTTTATCAGTTTCTATAAACAGATTGTAAGCCCTTCATCCTAGTAATCAACATTCTCCAAAGGAAAAAAATACATTGTCTCAACAGGTTCAGCCTCTAACCTCCAGTGGCAGTGTTGCTACTTTTCACTTTCTAATGTGTCCCTCTTTGTTATAGGAGAAAAGTAAAAATAAAGTTCTTATTGGAATTTTAGGAGTAAGTCATAAGAAGAATTATAAAAATAAAAATAAGGCTTTAGTTCAAGGCTCAAAAAATAGAGTAGCTAAAAACAGAAGAAGAGAAAATAATCCATTCACTTTAAGAGGGAGAACCCTCCCCCCCCCGGATACAAACGTTTCAATCCACAATTACAAGGGGGAAAAAAACTTTCCAGATCAATCCAAAGTAGGTTGATTCCGCCGCTTATTTATTTTGCTTAAAGGATTTGGTTTTACTTAAAGAAAAAAAGTTTCTTTAGGCTGAGTATCTTAAAAAAAAAAGAAAAATACCTTTTCAGATGGACCCACTTTCCCTTACAGCTTCCTTCCGGAGCCATCCCGTCTTTGTCAGCCTGGGGGCTGCCTGTTTGCTGCCTAGCAGAAGCACTCCCCTTGGGTCAAACAAGGACTTTGCAATATCCCTGTGACCAGCAAGGCTTTGTCTTCCTAATCGCTGTCCCTCCAAGACGGTTTAGCTCCGAGCAGACTGATCAGCGGCAAAAGTGTCAATGGAGGTCTCGGATCGCCGAGACCCCACGTTGTATCGACGCGACGCAGGCTCCTCCTCTCAAAACATATTCAGTTTTTAAAATCATTCTTGATGGAACTTTTTCCAATCTTCTGCGAAAAAAGCATGTAAAAAATGGGGGGGGGGGAGTGCCTATTATGCATACATGCACACTAGGGGGGCACATTGCATTATGGGTGCGGCACGCTGGAGCACGACCCCCCCTGTGCTCCCCCCTCTTATGGCACGCGAGCCTAAAAAGGTTTGCCATCGCTGCACTAGACCAACCTGGCTCTCTTATTCCAATTTGTCAGTGTCTTTTTAAAGTTGCAGTATTCCAAATGGGGCTTGGCTAAGGCAGAATAATATGTGATCAGTGTATTGTGTCAAGTTTACTTCCTGTGATCTGGATTCTATGTGCCTGTTAATACAGTTAATAGATCTCAAAATAGCATCTGCCTTTTAGCAGCTGCATCACACCACTGTCTTATGTTCAACTTGTGATTTATTAGAGCACCCAAATCTTTTTCATCTGTACTTCTGCAAAGCCAAGTCTCCTCCATCTAATATTTGTTTCCTGCATGTTTTTCTCCCCAGGTGCCAGGTTTCATGCATCTCCCTCATATCCTTTTCAGCCCATTGTTCAAGCCTGTCTGAGTCTTGTCTTTCTCTTCTGAAGTGTTAGCCACTCCTCCTATGTTTGAATCATCTGCAGATTTGATAATCCTCTCCTTAATCACTTCATTCCAGGTCATTAATAAAAACGACAAATAGCACTGGGCTTAATCTCTCCCCTCTGCATCTGTTTAGGTTTCACCTGTATCTCAGAAACTGCAAGAGTAATTTGTAATTTTATATGATTAGTTTTCTCCATTCTTTCTGGTACTTTACAATTACTTCCATAGAATAGTTTCATCATATAATCTAAACCTTACATTGTTCTATTTCATTTTGCTTAGTTCACAGCACATTATATCCATGGGGTTTCTCAGACCATGATGGCATCAAGTCCTGGGGAATAGACAGATTAATTTATTTAGAGAATTTATATAGCTACCCATTCTCAGTAACTCTGGGTGGCTTACAAAAGATGAAACCCCAGTACAAAAACCAATAACTGATTGGTGACAACAATCAGACCAGCCACGTGATAGGCTCCATATTATTCTGGGCAGAACCATATCTTCAGAACCTTGTGAAAGAGCGTCAAATTAGGGTCCAATCTTATCTCTGCAAGGTACGTGATGGCTCAGTGACTAAGATGCTGAACTTGTCAATCAGAAAGGTTGGCAGATCAGTGGTTCGAATCCCTAGTGCCATGTAACAGAGTGAGCTCACGTTACTTCTGCCAACCTAGCAGTTTGAAAGCATGTAAAAATGCAAGTAGAAAAATAGGGACCACTTTGGTGGAAAGGTAACAGCATTCCATGCGTCTTCAGCATTTAGTCATGCCGCACATGACCACAGAGATGTCTTCGGATAGTGCTGGCTCTTCGGCTTTGAAATGGAGATGAGCACCTCTCCCTAGAGTCAGGAATGACTAGCACATATGTGTGAAGGAAACCTTTACCTTTACCTTATCTCTGCAAGAATGATGTTTCATAGGGAGGGAATCATAACAGAGAAGGTTATTTTTCTTGGTCACTTAATAAAATATTAAGGAGCTTAAACCTGAGATAGTGGACTTCTTAACTAAAATATATAACCTGTCTTGACTCTTGGCTTCAGTAGTTGAAGACTGGAAGATGACTAACATAACTCCAATTTTTAAGGGCTTTCTGAGAAATCCACGATGTTATAGGTCTGTCAGCTTAACATATCTTCCAGGGAAGATAGTGGAAATTGCTATAAAAGGTAAAATTACCAAATATTTGGAGACTCAGGCTTATTTATTTGGGACAAATCTGTGCTAGGTCTTGTTATTTTTTCTTATGTATATATTGATTAAGTTGATATGTCACCCACCTCACTCTGAAAGATTCTTCTCCAAGCATTTACAAATACTTTGGAGGCCTTGCTTGTATGAATGTCAGGACTGTAACTTCTTAGGTCGGGCTTCTCCATTTTTAAAAAAAGAATAGGGACAATGTTTGCTTCCCTTTCCTTTTCTGAAATCTTGCTTTGTGGAGGAGGAAGAAATGTTGTATATGTTTGCCGCTTTGACTTTGAGTGATTTGTAAAAATAATAAAGACAGGATAATAACTAAATAAGTAATAAGTTCTCAAATATTGTTGTTAAAAATCCTGTGATTCCCTTTGCTGGTTCTTTCATTTCCCTATGATGTACTAGTCTGGCCCTTGGAATGTGAAGGTAAAGGACTTGGGGTTACTAAGGCTCAGCAGTTAAAGACACTGAACTTATCAGAAAGATGACAGCCTGGATTGTTGATTTGCTATATTGAAAAGTTAGGGCAGGGGTCTGCAAAGTCGGCTCTTTTAAGACTGGTGGACTTCAACTCCCAGAGTTCCCTAGCTGGCTGGGGAATTCTGGGAGTTGAAGTCCACCAGTCTTAAAAGAGTCGACTTTGCAGACCCCTGAATTAGGGCTTTGTTACCCTTCTGAGAAGACAGATATAAAATAAGGTATTTTGCCTTCTTACTCTACATTACCAATTTACCTCTTTTTTTTCTCATAACAGACCTGACTTTTATTTATTTCTTTTTTTTAGAAAAGTTTTTTTTTATTTTTAAACATACAAAGACAAACAAAACATGTAAAACCTTCCTCAATTTCTTAAAGCCTGTCTTTTGGTTACAAGCTTTTGTGCATCAATCTTTACAATTACATGTACAATCACTGATTATCCATCAAGCGTAGCTAAGTACATCCCTATCAATGAGCATTATGTGGTCAATTACAGTTAATATTCCTTCATTTCAAACAAACCTTATTTCCTTAAATTATCTATTTAGTAACAATAAATCTTTATAAAATCACCTATCTCTTTCTATTGTTCTTACAGAATAAAAGGATTCCCCATCAATTCATGTTGTACATCATTACTTTCAATTATCGATAATATCACCCATCATCCATAGAATGTACAATACTTATGTATCATGTATTCAAACACCGATAATATTTTTCCATTGTTAGTCCAAGTAGTTACTATTTCAATTCGTATATGTATCAATTATTCATTACATCATTATTAGTCTATTTAACATACAAAACATCTTTCTAACATGATATAATCACTACTGAATTTTACTTCTGGTAGAATTTAAAAAGTTACATTTTTCACCAGTCTTGGCTCATTCTGCACTTTAGCCCCGTTATGGCAAACCTATGGCATGCATGCCACAGGTGGCATACAGAGTCCTCTCTGCGGGCACACGAGCCATCGCCCTAGCTTAGCTCCACCGCACATGCAGGCACTTCCTGCCAGCCAGCTGATTTTTGGGTCTCTGCGGACACATGTGTGGGAGACACATGCATGCATTTGGCACCCCCCACAGCCTGTTTTTGCTCCCAGGAGGCTGCAGGGAGGGCTAGGCCAAGAACGGGGCATGGGGACGGTGTGGGCCCCTCCATGGCCTGTTTTTGCTCCCAGGATGCTGCAAGGAGGCCTACTAGGCTCAAAACAGATGCAGGGGGTGGCGCGCATGTGCAGGGAGAGGGCACATGGGCAGCAGGAGGAGTGCAGGGGGTGAACGCATGCACAGGGCGGGGGCACGCAGGTGGGGGAGGGTCACATGCACATTGCATTATGGGTACAACTGCTGTGTGCAAATGCCAGCGCATGCACACGCACATGATTTCAGCACGCAATGACACAAAGCTTAGCCATCACTGCTTTAACCATTGTAATACAATCAATACAGTTTTTGACACTGCCTTATATCATTTTTTTGATTGCACATCACTATACAAAGCTATAGCTTTAGAAAGCTATATCTTCAGTATTTAACAGGATTTCCCATCCTTTCTAGACATGTCTCTCCTTGCGAATTTTATCAGTTGACCTATCTTCTGCTGGAGTTCATTAAGATCTAGTCTTTAAATTCTGATATACAAGTTTGATTCTTCTCTTGATTCAAAGATAACATGCTCGTTCTCCCTCAAGATTCTACTGGTGGTCACCTTCACCTCTTCAACCAATTCCTCTTTGTTGGTAAAAAAAATTAGGTCAGATAGCAGATCTTTTGCTTATTTCATTTTCTGCCAAATGAAGTTGTTAACAAGAGTAGATAGGAATGTGTTGGGTCTCTTGGCTGTTTGATTTCCACTCTGGCAGAACAGTTGAATCTCCCATTCACATGTCTTTTTTTAAAGCATGTCATCTGATGCAGAAAGGCCTTACCTATATTTTTTGTTGATCTGACAATCTATATAAATAAAAATGTAACAAGAGTTTGTTCAAAACCACTAATCTCCGAAAGTACTACACCGATCGCTTCCAAATTTTCACACAACGTTCCTTTCAAATACGACACCAATTATATATATATACCCCTTACTGGGATTCGAACCGGGGCTATGTTGCATGCAAGGCAAGGAACTTCACACTTAAGCCAAACCAGTTCTCCTATTACATCAGCTTAGACAGGGTATATTAGTATAGGTAATTGTTTCACAACAACCTGTTATTATTAGGCCCCAATTAAAGGGAGGAGACATACTGTTTCCCTTACTGCCCATCGGCTCATTGCTAGAGACCATCCAAACAGCAAGCCAAGAATTACGTTGTATAATATTTTAGATATGTGTGTTAGTTTTATGAGCTGATCAATAAATTAAATTAGAAGAGACCAGGATAGATCTATTTTGAGCTTATTAGCTCTCATCAGCTGGCCATACCCCTTACTGGGATTCGAACCGGGGCTATGTTGCATGCAAGGCGATATGTATATGTATATGTATATGTATATGTATATGTATATGTATATGTATACATACATACATACATACATACATATACATACATATATATATATATATATATATATATATATATAGTGTAGATGTCACACCTGCACCAGGTGCATGCAACAGAAATGTAAAAAATTGTAAAAAAGGTAGGTAGATGGATACAGAGAGAGCAGTGGACCACAGGTATTATGTCATCCTTTATGACATAAAATACTCTGTCCATAAGATTCAAGGAGAAATACGGTAGGTAGGTAGGCAGCTATAGGGATGGAGAGAGGGAGGGAGAAATGTGGTAGGTAGGTAGGTAGAGGAATAGAGAGGGAGAGGGATAAATACAGTAGGTAGGTAGGTAGGTGGATAGAGAGGGAGAAATACAGTAGGTAGGTAGGTAGGTAGGTTGGGGGTTATGCGGTGGTTGTGTGTACGTGTTTGTGTGTGCAGGTGTAGATCTACACACAGATTGGTTGGCCATTTAACCTGACTGGGCCACAGCAACGCGTGGCCGGGAACGGCTAGTCAATAATAAACTCTTAAGATGAAATCATTTTTGTTTCTCTTTTTCTTTCACCCAAACACTTTCACTATATTTGTGCTTTGAGTCTTGCTTTTTTAACATAGAAGAAATACCGTATCTCCTCCCTTTCTCCTGAATTGTTCCTGTTCAAGTTGCAACCTTCCAGGGTTATGTTCTGATCATGTGGGTCAACCCAGGAAATAATGGTTATCTGTTTTCCTGCATTAGGATTTCCTCTTGATTTCCAACAATTGTGCATTGGAGTAGAAAACTCTGAGTTTATTAACGATATCTTTTACTTTCATGAGGTGTAGCCTTTACGTCATCAGGACTTCTTCACATTAGTAGCAAGGTTCATAGTTAAGAAACCCAAACTTAGTTGTTAACTGTCAACATCTCTCCTCTGGTAATCCTTACCTGGAAGGATTGACAAAAACCCTAATTGTATTTCCAGATCCTTCACATTCCTGCCTAAGTTCTCTTCTGGCACTGAGGCTCGTGGATTTCTGAAGCTTTGGTTGTTTGATTGCATATTCTTCATTACCCAACATCATCAGTGAGACTTCACCTTTCAACAAGTCAAAAGCCCCCTTTCCCCCATCTATCATGGCTTTTGGAAAACAATTTTCTTATCTGGTCAGCAGGAGTCCTCTTTTTCATCCACTTGGTCTAATCATGGAACATAATGAGAGACAGTTTGGTTTAGTGGTTAAGGTGCTGGTCTAGAAACCATGAGTTTTAGTCACTGCTTCCAGTTGCTTACTCTCAACCCAATCCACTTTACAGGGTCATCTTTGGGAGGAAAATAGGAGAAGGAAGGAGTATTTTGTATCTTTGCCCCCTTGAATTACTTATAAAAGTAATAAAGGAGGAATAAAAAAATAAAACCAATCAATTGACAATTTTAGCACGGGTGCAATTTAATTTAATTTATTTTTAATATCCTGTATTTATTGTTTTTTACATTTTATTCCTTTCCTGTGCGCCGCCCTGAGTCCAATCCGAAGATAGGTGCAGGATATAAATTTGATTATTATTATTATTAATAATAATAATCAATAAAGTTGATAGTATAATCTCTTAACATATTTTCCCCAGTTCTTCTGCCAGAATGTCCCTGTTGTTCTTACAACTTCTAGTAGACACTCTTGTGGTTACTACCTCGGCTTAAAATTGCCTCACATGTAGGTTGGAAAAGGAGATCTTGGATGATATATGAGAATGGTTTCAGCAAGAACCAAGTAATAATTCTGTTCTTTTGCTTTCTGAATCTGTCCTATAACAAATATGTCTTGGGTACGAATGTAACTCTATTGATCTGTTTTTCACACTTCATTGAGTTGCCATTTTGCTTGGCATTGTAAGGTTTGATTTAAATTCCTTGGTTGACAAACATGAGCAAATGCCCCAACCCTGGAAGTCTTTAAGAAGATGTTGGATAGCCATTTGTCTGAAATGGTATAGGGTTTCCTGCCTAGGCCGGGGGTTGGGCTAGAAGACCTCCAAGGTCCCTTCCAACTCTGCTATTGTATTGTATTGTAAATGCAGCAGTGTTGTAAGACTAGACCATAGATAATTCATTTTGTGGCGTGTTTTTGAGAGGAACCTGGAAGTATATATGTGTGTAAGTATCTAAAGTGGAAAACAGGCTTCAATAGCAAGTTCATAAAGTGTTATATGCTGCTCTTTCTACTTTCTTTAATTTTGTTAAAGAAATTAAAGTTCTACCCTTATTATTTTTATAAATAACTCAAGCAGTGATCATACCTAGTACTCCTTTCCTTTGTTCTGACCTAGGCTTCTTTAAAAAGCGAGAAGCAGAAAAACCTCTTTTATTTATACGACTGGGAATTCCTTTCATTCATAGTCAGCAAGGCTTGGCAAACAGTCTTTCAGAGGAATATTTATCAACACGAACCTTATTTCGCTTGGAGAGCTGTCAGATAACTGGTTCCCAAATGCAGAGCAAGGCAATACTTGGCACAGAGTCTCTTATAGTCACAAACAGAACTTTCTACTCTTGAAACGACCGAAAGAATGAATTGTTTCCTGAAAAAGCCCCACTCTCTGTTTGCTCCTCTTTTGTTTCCTATGGGAGGGGCCAAACACCTTGGGTTTTACTCCCAAGTCCACCCTGCTTTCTTAGTTGTTCTTGAATTCTGCCAGCTCTGCGTATGCGCACACTGGGAATAGGCTCTAGCTATTCCTCTGCCTCACTGCTGCCTAGTTTTCTCTCTGACACAGAGCCCTCATCTGAGCTTTCCGCAGGCCCCAGGACTGGCCCATATTCCTCCCCAACCTCCTCACTGTCTGACTCTGTTGCCAGCTCCGCTGGCCGCCGGTGAGCCACAACATCCTCCTCCTATTTTCCCCAGAAGAACAACCCTGTGAGGTGGATTGGGCTGAGAGAAAGTGAATCCTTGGTGTTCGCTGAGCTTGGTTGTTTTCTTGTTTAGAGTTTATTGGTTTTTTATACTGCCCTACTCCCGAAGGACTCAGGGCGGTGTACAGCCAAAATAAAAACAGATATATAAATATATAAAAAAAGATATATAAAAGTTATATATTTTAAAAGCTTTTAAAAGATATAATTAAAATATTGGCCGAAACGTGGAAAAAAACCCAAACTAACCCTAATTAAAATAATAGAAATTTAAATTTAAAAGTTTAAATTTAAAAATTTAAAAATCATGCTTTATGCCAGCCTGGCTTGTTGAAAGAGAAAGGTTTTGAGACTGCGGCGGAAGGTGTGTAGTCAGGGATAGTTCTTAACTCCGGGGGCAATTCGTTCCAGAGGGCAGGTGCTCCCACGGAGAAGGCTCTCCCCCTGGGTGTCGCCAGTCGACTTTGTCTAGCCGACGGCACCATGAGGAGACCCTCTCTATGGGAGCGTACGGGCCGGTGGGAGGCTCTCGGTGGCAGAAGGCGATCTCGTAGGTACCCAGGTCCTTAGCCATGGAGCGCTTCTTGTAAATGTTTCATTATCCAAATTAGGTAACATCAGTGCTAGTCACAACCAAGCTCAAAGAGCACTCATTTCAACCCTGAGCTACAAATATTCTCGCCAGTCTTGTGATTCAACCAGTCACAAGACCACCCAGGACCTATATAAACAAACAAGACACTTCACCCCAAACCCTGCTGAAGATATTACCTACTTTGGTAATAAAACGTCTCAGCGCCAAGCTGCAAAACGCAGAAGACAAACCTCTGCCTACAAATAATCTCCTTTATTAGGTTCCCTCTCCTCCATGCATTCATGTTCATGGAAAATAACTTAGCCTTAGTGCTATACGTGGAGATACAGTTATGTGGGATGTTGTATCTATTACATACTCATTTAAAGGCACTAAAACACAATCATCACTTTAACAGAGAATCAGTCAGGATTGCTGGAGAGGGGTCAGTATTCCACCCAAAACCACAATCGTTTTCAAGGCATGTTCCTAAGTAAAGTCCCACAGTGCAATTTCCTCCAAGTAAACATATGGACCAGCCTTTCCCAAACTGACTGGAGATAATGAAATAATAATTTACCACATCTGGAAGCCTTGTGTTGCTGAAGAATAATGCAGAGGAGGTTCCAATAGGCTTATAAGAAAAGTTGTAAGAAAACCAAGGAAAGGGAAAATATTTCTAACTATATAAGAACAGAAATATTTAAAGAAGCTTTCCTCAGCGTGTCCATAAATTACATATTCCCAGAATATGTGAAGAAGAAGAATTTGCTAATGGGTGGATAAAATGTGAAAAACCTTTAGATAAGGTTTCTAAAGTGCGCTTCAAGGTGTTGACGACCATCTTCAAATCGCTCCATGGCTCGGGGCCTAGCTATATACGAGACCGCCTTCTGCCCCATACATCCCTTCGTCCGATCCGCTCCCACAGAGAGGGTCTTCTCCGGGTACCATCGGCCGGGCAATGCCGGTTGGCGACACCCAGGGGAAGGGCCTTCTCTGTGGCAGGCCTGGCCCTCTGGAACGACCTACCCCCCGACCTACCCCCCGACCTCGGACCTCCGCCTCTACCGCCAACGTCTTAAGACGTATCTATTCCAACAAGCCGGCCTAGCGTAGCCCCCCGTTTCTGACTCTATCTATAAATTTTAATTTTCAGGGTTTTAAATGGGTTTTTTAGCACGGGTTTTAATTTAATTTAATATGTTTTTAATAGTGTATATTGTCTTTTGTTATGGTTTTAATAATGCCTGTGCGCCGCCCTGGGTCCTAACAAGGAGAAGGGCGGGGTATAAATTCAAAAATAAAAATTAATAAAATAATGTTTTACTTAAATTATATGGCTCTCAATCTATCTTGCGGCTTACCTTGTATTTTCTAGTTAGACACAGTTAAAGCACAATGCATTGGAAGAAAGCTCAGACATAAATTGTCTTCCTCCCCTACATATTTTATCCATATCCCTCTTATTTGATAAGAACCAATAATTCCTTTTCCAAGTTTAGCTAATTTGGATTTTGGGATAGTGCACATTATTTCAATATAGCAATCTTTAAAGGGTAAAATGATTTGGCATCAAAATCCTTTGTAAATTGCTACTTCTTGACAAAATGTCCAACAAAATTAATTTTCATCTATATTTGAAAAAATGAAACTAAGCCATTAGTACATCCTTATAAAGAGCTATAACATCCAATAGTGGAACACAATGGTTCCATTTAATAATTCTTTAAGAATTTATTGATTCCCTTCCGCTTTCCACTTACCTTTCCTGGTATATTTCTTACCAAATTGCATTCTTTTGAATGAAGAGGAGAAACAGCTATATGGTGTGCAAACTGAAATTACACTGTAGCACTGGCAAATTTAGAGTGGCCAATTCTAAAAGGCTTATGTTTCTTTAATAGTTAGGAAAAAGGGTTTTGCTACATTTGGTGGATGGGTGGGTATCATACTTTGCCTCTCTGTTTCTTTCAAAACTGTAAAAGGCTCAAGAATCCTACTCTTTTTTAAAAAGCTTTGCCACGCTGATAAAAAAAGGAAGAAAAATCTTGGTTTGGCAAAACAATAAAGACACGCTAAAACTTGATGGGATGTTGATAATATTAGAAATAAATTTTAGAAGAAGATTATATGTTTGAATGAGGAAAAAGTCTGCTAGATAGCCAAAATGTTGGCTTCGCTCCCATCTGATTTTCATGGGTCTATCCATCATAAGACGTCTGAAATATGGATTGTTTTTTTTAATGGTTCAGAAATGCACATCAAATGCTTCCTCTTGTAGTAGTTCTCACATGATTGGAAAGCAACCTCTTCCAAATTGGTGCAGTCCACATATGGGTTACTATTTAGCATGGCTAAGAATGGTATTAAAATTAGTTATAGCCCAAAACATCTGAAAAACATGAACTTTGGAAAGATTAAAATAATATGTATGAAAGACCTATTTTTATACAAGGATAAGACACTATACCTTGAAGCTTATTGCTTCATGTTTCTGTAATTGTCTTATGTTCTTATAATATGAAAATTGTAAGCTTCTTGGGGCTTCTATTTAGGACTGTATCACTATGACTGTGTCACTAGGACAAATGTCAACCCAGGGTGTGTAACTATGGCCCCCTTACGACCTGTGGACTTCAACTGACTCAGGAATCCTGGGAGTTGAAGTCCACAGGTCCTAAAGGGGCCATAGTTGCCCATCCCTTTTGCTAGTAACAGCACTAAAAATTGTAATGTGTTTCCTTGCCCAAGATATACCCTATTTTCAAAACAATTAAACCCTGACTAATTCTAGGATGTAGAGTAATTACCACCGAACAGATAAAAATCAAATGTGTAGTTATAGAGAACCATTCCCTGAGAACCCATTTCTAAATAGAATAGAATAACAGAGTTGGAAGGGATCTTGGAGGTCTTCTAGTCCAATCCCCTACATAGGCAGGAAACCCTACACATCTTCAGACAAATGGTTATCCAACATCTTCTTAAAAACGTCCAATGTTGGAGTGTTCACAACTTCTGGAGGCAAGTTGTTCCACTGATTAATTGTTCTAACTGTCAGGAAATTTCTCCTTAGTTCTAGGTTGCTTCACTCCTTGATTAGTTTCCACCTTTTGTCCTGCTTTTTGTCCTGCCCTTAGGTGCTTTGGAGAACAGTTTGATTCCATATTCTTTGTGGCAGTCCCTGAGATATCGAACACTACTATCATGTCTCCCCTAGTCCTTCTTTTCAATAAACTAGACATACCCAATTCCTGCAACCGTTCTTCATATGTTTTAGTCTCCAGTCCCCTAATCTCGAGCCGGTCTCGGGCCAAGGGAGACCACTGTACCACAGACGACTGGGTGTGAGTGTCTCTTCGTGAAGTGGGACCTCAGGTGGCAGATGGGCATGCTGGTTGTATACCTGGCTCCCCGCTATGTAACAGCAGCCCTGCCTGAGCTCCTGGAGGTGGTGGCCGGGATGGCGGTTGATACCCCCAGACTACTGGTCATGGGGGATTTCAACTTGCCATCGGCGGGCGGGACCTCTGAGGTAGCTTGGGAGTTCGTGGCCTCCATGACGGCCACGGACCTGACCCAAGTAGTTCTTGGCCCCACTCACGAGGGAGGACAAACCCTGGATCTAATTTTCGTCTCAGGGCAGTGGAGGAGTGATCTGGGATCAGGGGATTTAGTCATCACACCCTTGTCATGGACAGATCACGCTCTCCTCCGGCTGGACTTTCCAATCATCGCACCCTACCGTGGGGAGGTGGAACCAGAGAGCTCAAGATGGTTCCGCCCCAGGCGCCTGATGGACCTGGAAAGGTTCCAGAGGGAGCTTGGGCCAGTACCTGTGTCCCTGCCCCACGACTCGACTGAGGACCTAGTGACCGCATGGTATAGTGCGGCCATGGGGGCCTTGGACTGAATCGCGCCCTTGTGGCCTCTCACGTGGCACCGAATCACCCAGGCCCCTTGGTTTTCCGAGGAGCTGAGGGAGATGAAACGCCGCAAGAGATGCCTAGAGAGTAGGTGGAGATCCTCTTGGTCCGAATCTGACTGAACACTAGTAAGAGCCTATATTAGGACTTACTTGGTGGTGATTAGAGTGGCCAAACGTGAGTATTGTGCCACTCTTATAGCATCCACAGAGAACCGCCCTGCCGCCCTGCTTGGGGTAACCTGCTCCCTCCTTCAACAGAGGCCGCGGGAAGCCTCACTGCAGGGTAGAGCAGAGGAATTTGGTGTATACCTGCAGGATAAAATCGCTCGGATCTGGAGCGAGTTGCCCTCCACTGAAACTAGTCCAGTCAGATTGTCCGATGCGGGTCTTGAGTTTACATCTTGGGAGGAGTTTGACTTTGTTACTACCGAGCATATGGACAGGTTGTTGAGGAGACTTAAGGCCACCACATGTTTATTGGACCCGTGTCCCTCCTGGCTTGTACTGGCATCCTGGGAGGTTACGCGAGGCTGGCTCCAGGATATTGTGAACACTTCCTTGAGTGAGGGGTATCTGCCTACCGCCTTGAAAGAGGCAGTGGTGAGACCCCTTTTCAAGAAGCCTTCCCTGGACCCAGCATTATTGGAAAATTACTGTCCGGTCTCCAACCTTCACTTTCTAGCGAAGGTTGTAGAGAGTGTGGTGGCACAACAGTTTCCTCAGCACCTGGAGGAAATTGATTATCTAGACCCGTGCCAGTCCGGCTTCCGTCCCAGTCACAGCACTGAGACGGCATTCGTCGCGTTGGTGGATGATCTCTGGAGGGCACGGGATAGAGGATGTTCCTCTATCCTGGTCCTATTAGACCTCTCAGCGGCTTTTGATACCATCGACCATGGTATCTTATTGCACCGACTGGGGGGGTTGGGGGTGAGAGGCACTGTGTTACAGTGGTTCTCATCCTACCTCTCTGGTCGGTCGCAATGTGTGTTGGCAGGAGGGCAGAGGTCGGCCCTGAGACCCCTGATATCCGGGGTTCCTCAGGGGTCGATCCTCTTGCCCCTCCTGTTCAACACCTATATGAAGCCGCTGGGCGAGATCATCCGTGGTTTTGGGGTAGAATACCATCTGTACGCTGACGACACCCAGCTGTATATATCTACCCCAAACCACCCCAACGATGCCGTTGAGGTGATGTCCCGGTGTTTGGAGGCCGTATGGGTCTGGATGGACAGTAATAAACTCAAGCTCAACCCTGCTAAGACCGAGTGGCTGTGGTTTCCGGCACCCCGGTTCAGCCAGTTAAGTCCAACACTGGCCATTGGGGGCGAAATATTGGCCCCCGTGGAGAGGGCGCGGAATTTGGGTGTACTCCTGGATTCCCGGCTGTCCATGGAGGACCATGTGGCAGCCGTGGCCAGGGGGGCATTTTACCAGGTACGCTTGGTACGCCAATTGCGCCCCTTACTGGATCGGGTTGCCCTCCGCACAGTCACTCAAGCACTCGTGACATCTAGGCTGGACTATTGTAACGCTCTCTACATGGGGCTCCCCTTGAGGTGCACTTGGAGGTTACAGCTAGTCCAGAATGCAGCCGCGCGGGTGGTCATGGGAGCCACAAGGCAGTCCCACGTAACACCTCTCCTGCGCGAGCTGCACTGGCTACCTGTGGTCTTTCGGGTGCGCTTCAAGGTGTTAATGGCCATCTTTAAAGCGCTCCATGGCTCGGGGCCTAGTTACATGCGAGACCGTATCCTGCCCCATACATCCCTCCGACCGATCTGCTCCCATAGAGAGGGCCTTCTCCAGGTGCTGTCGGCCGGGCAACGCCAGTTGGCGACACCCAGGGGAAGGGCCTTCTCTGTGGCGGGCCCGGCCCTCTGGAACGACCTGCCCCCTGAACTCCATACCACCACAGACCTCTGCCTTTTCCGCCGGTATCTTAAAACACATTTATTCCAACAAGCCGGCCTAGGATAACCACCCGATTTGGACTTTTTAGTTATAAATTTTAATTAGAGAATTTTAAAATGTTTTAGCACGGGGTAATTTAATTTAATTGGATTTTAATAATTGGTTTATTTATGTAGTGTTTTTAATTTGCCTATGCGCCGCCCTGGGTCCTTTTGTAGGAGAAGGGCGGGGTATAAATTTAATAAAATAAAATAAATAAATCATCTTTGTTGCTCTTCTCTGCACTCTTTCTAGAATCTCCACATCTTTTTTACATTGTGGTGACAAAAACTGGATGCAGCATTTCAAGTGTGGCTTCACCAAGCCATTATAAAGTAGCATTAACACTTCATGTTTGTTGAAAAAAAACAATGGTTTTGTTTGTATGAAAATCATACAATACAAAAATGTCTCCAAGCCTGTATAAAATATCAGATCCTGCATAAGAATTGAATATAGGAAGACCAAGCCTAGACTCAGATTATTTTTTCTGTCTGGATCTGTCATCTGCATTGTAAAAACCTGAACTTTGAAGATTGTATGCCCTTTTAAATATTTTATTTGTTTCTGTTGCTAAAATATTGATAGAAATATGGAAAGGGACTGGACTTGAGAGTGTTAACAGATGGAAGTTTAGAAGCACAACTGGAGGGTATTTTAAAAGTTGTAGGCAAAACTACTAGATTATATTTTGTTAAGGTGCACCTTGGATAATTATGTTAACAGCTGAGAGGGAGAAGCAATTGCTCTTGTCTGCAGTTGCCAATAATGTGATATAAACGGATACTGAAATAGAAGATTAGTAGACTGTAATTTGAAGGGACTTCAATTTAGATTTTACATCTTTTAGTTCAGTAACACCACTAAAGAATCTAGTGCAGTCTACTATCCTATTTTGACTGTCCTCCAGGATGACTGATCTGCCATAACATCTCCAACTGGAAGTCTATACTATAAAATCTGATAGAATAGAGTTTTACCCAAGATTTTATACATGTTTATGAGAACATAAGCTGCAAACATGTCCATTGAATACTGAAATCTGGGTTTGTGCATTGTCATTTAAACATGACAATGCACTATTAATGCATGCATTAACTATTTAAACATGTTAATATGAGCAGGGTTAATATAAGCAAGGATAAGAAAAACATTCTAGTCTAGAATGTCCCAGTCTAAAATGCCAGCCAATAATATTTTGGGACACTTTTTCTCTCTTAGAATCTGATGCAGAAACAATGGATTTTTACTATGGATATTCAAATTTTGCCTGCAGCTTGTTTGACTTCTACAGTTGTAAATTCCAATAAAAGCAAAACCAAGTACCTTTGAAGGTTTTATAAAATCCAATTTTAATTAAACGTACTCCTAGAATTTCTGACTGCATGAATGGGCAGGATTGGAAATGGATTAGAGATGCATTAGAACTATTATTATCACATTTATTTTCTGTCCATCTTGCAGTTTGAAGTAACTCTGACCAGATATAAAATATATAAATTTATACAAATCCTAGGGATATAATTTAAAGAAATCCAATTACAATTAGTGAAACAGAAACCATTCCTTGGAAGATGTAATAATTATTAGTATAAAAAGGCAGCATAAACAGACCGTATGTTACTGCAGTGAGTTTCACTTATAACAATATAGTTCTTCTAGTTGCCCAAGCTATCCTATCCTAGTAAAAGTTTGGACCTCCATTCCAGATAGTACTCTTGCATAGACCACTAGCATTTATTGTATGGATAAAAATGCTGTAACATTTTGAATGATATTATAACTAGCGAAGGTGACTTATAAAGAAGGCTGCAGTAGATACTTTATTGCATATATTCACTGTATCTTCTATGTTTCTGGCTCTGATGATAGTGATAAGAAAAGACTAGATGGCAGAGTTGACCAATTTCCCACTTTTTCTAGGATACAAAGATAAAGGAAGCTTGGACTACAAGGAAGGAACAGGGCACCAGGTGAGGTTTTGAGAATTGAGTATGCCCTTTCAAAGTAGGGTTGATGCTCAGTGATCACATAGTTTTTCTCCAGGTGGATCTTTCTCCAACTTGGTCCATAGGTCTGCCAGTAGTGCACTCATTGCTGCTGTAATTGAGTTCATCCAATTTCCCATCTTCCCTTTCCTTTCACCATTGGAATTATTATTATAGATTTCATCAGAGAGCTTGTCCACGGAATAATTTGTGCAAAATATAATAATTTGAACC
This sequence comes from Rhabdophis nuchalis, assembly GCA_039707465.1. NCBI lineage: Eukaryota > Metazoa > Chordata > Lepidosauria > Squamata > Natricidae > Rhabdophis > Rhabdophis nuchalis. The sequence goes on from CM077644.1 coordinate 77,039,412, forward strand.
TGGTCATGTGTACTTCAAGTGAAAACTCTGGATTGATTTGTTCAATAATTCTTTTGTTTGTCTTCTTGGTTATCAGTTGCATTTTCAAGATTCTTCTTCAACAAAAAATGTCAAAATTGTCTGCCCCACTTCTTCAAAGTCCAGTTAATGCTTCCATAGAGTGTCAAGGGGGGTGGGGGAACCATTGCCTGCTTGATTCCGATCTTGGATATTTGAGTGGGGTAGATTCTATCCATTTCCTGCCTGTGCCTGCTGCCTTTCTTTAATCTTGGAATGTTGAATGCCTTGAATCGGAAGGAAGATGATCCGCAGGGGGCCAGGCCGCTTTGCATGCTGCCTGCTCTTGCTCGTTTCTAGGTCTCTAGAAGCAGCGGGACGATGTGGAAGCCAAGCGGTAGAGAAGCGTGCGCAGGCACGCTTGGAGGCCTCCTTACATTGCTTCCGGGCATCGCTTCCTGAAAGCAGTAGGCATTCGAGACTAAAGGGTCGGACCTCAGTGTCCGTAGCGGCAGGCAAGGTGTGCCCCCCAAGGCTGCTCCAATAGCTGCCAGGCAGAGGCGGGGACGGGAGAACGAGAGGCGGGGAGGTCGCTTGCCTCCACCGCCTGCGCTCACACCCAGTCAGCCAGCAAGTAAGGCCCTGCTGGGGCTGCAGCCCCGCTCTGGGTGTGTGGCTGCTTCCGCCTCTAGGGGAAGGTGAGCTGTTTGCGATTCTCCCGCCTTTTATGTCCGCGGTGACACTCTCTCTGTCTGACTCGCCCATGAGTCTCCTCGGGAGCTACCGAAAAAAGACCAACAATGATGGCTATGAATCTTTGCAGCTGGTGGACAGCAACGGTGACTTCTGCAGCAGCCGGGAGCGAACCGGCGGCGGCGGCAGCGGCAACCTCGGCAAACAAGGGGTGATCCCCGCGGTGGTAGCAGCAGCCAGGAGCCCAGCGCGACAGCATCAGCATCAGCCGCTCGACTGCAGCACCATGGACAGCTCAGGTAGCAGGTTGACTGCCTCTGCGCGGGGAAGATGGGGGGGGGGGCGTGGGAGAGATGTACTTAGGGCCCAACCTTCCGGGCCAGGTTGGAGGGGTTGGAGCGGACCTGGCCGGGCCAGTCCGCCTTTTCTAAGGGGAGGGCCTGCTTACTAAAAACCTACAGAGCTTTTAAGAGCAGTTAATGGAGAAACCTGTCCCTTCTTGTCACACTGTTCCGTTAAGTGCCGGGAGGGGGGGGGGGGGGGGAGAGGACGGGCGGGGCGCAAAGGAACCGCGCCGTTCAGGGTATTGTTCTCGGGCAGCGTGTGTGCTTGTGAATAAGTAGGTGGGTGGGAGAGAGGGAAGAAGGGAGATGCAGAGAAGACTGCTTCGGGCTATTTTGCTGGTGTGCCTTGGTGTGAGACCAAAACTATTAGCAATGACCTCTTCAGGGAAACCCTGGAAAGGAGCAAAATGTCTATTTTCAAAAGTACTTGGTCTTTGGTAGTAAATCTTCTGCTTAAATGGGTTTTTCTTTCATTGATATTTATTGAAAGAAAGAAAGTGAATGTCTGCCCTGAGAAACTATCTGTATATAAAGCTGATGGTGCTTATACTATCTTGAAAATAAGGGTCATTTATTTGGCTATTAGGCTCAGCCCTAATAAAAAGCAAGGATTTTCTTTATGGTTCTATTTAAAAGCTAACTGGCAGCCCCAGTTTTTAGTTTAATAAGACTAGATGAAGCTTAAAACCAAAGCAGCATGTTACTTAAAAAAAAAAATCCATCAAGTGACACACCTTTTTTTCCTTACTGCAAAAAACGAAAAGGCGTATCTGTCTTTATGGGAAATGGTTATAGTTAGACCTACAAAATGTGCTGTATATCCACATCTTTTATCTGTTTTAAAATCTCAGTTGGACGGTTTATAGAATTAGCAATAAGCTAGTCATTGTGATGTCCAAACTCTGATCAACCTGGATTGCTGATCGATTGCATCAATAAGCTGGTAGTTATTGATGGATTATCTGCTGTGTTCTAAAATTGGCTGAGTGGCACGTTTTGTTAAATGACATGATCAATGCCACGAAAGCTAGCACTATAGAAATATATTCATAGTTCTGTTTCATTTTTGATGAAGTCTTCCTTTTTCCTGACTAGAGAACATTTTTTGATGTATAAGCATTTTCCATCAAACGATGTGCTGCTGCTGCTACATTAAGGGTGGGGGAAGAGTGTCTTGGGGAGTTGAACCTCAAAGTTATCCTGGTTATACTGAGAATTTTATTATATTCATTTATTTTAACCTAGTGCCCAATCTTGTTGAGCCGTTAGGGGTATGTGCGTGAGACAGAGGGAGTCTCAGGCTTTCTCCACATTCTGAAACAGTAGGATGTTGAATGAATTGCTTTATAAAACCACTCTTCCCTGGATCAGTTTCAAACTGAGTGAGAAAGAAATAGTACTGCTTTTCAAAATGTTGGCAACAAATATAAGGTTACTTCCTGATGAGCTGAGAAAATGCTACAAAAAGTTACAAGGAAAGCCAAATCTCATGTTCCATGTATAGCGTTTTAAAGGATTTGATACTAATTTTTATTTATATTGAAATAACCGTGTGATCTATAATAGTTACATTTAGCTTACTCTTGTAGAGGAAAGGGGTATTCTATCACCTGGTAATCATGATTTAAATGTATCTTTGCTTGCTAACAATTAAGCATTACCTTCTCTCTGGAGTTTTATTTCCTTCCTCTTTGTTTGATTTGAAAAAATAGTGACAAACTAGACTTTGCAAATTCAGCAATTACACAGACTCCACTAGTTACAAGTCTTGGACTGATCTGCTACTACAAGAAGGAATAAGATTAAAATAATTTTTTAAAAGTCTAAATTTTGCTTTGAAATGTATAGATTTTTGCTTATTTTTGTAGATCAAATTGAAAATATTGATTGAAATTTTGAATTGCAAAATGCTTTTTTGCAGTTTATAGGCTAAATGCTTGTGTGGACATCATGGACAGTGATATATCTGTGCTTATTTTCATATGTGTGAGTCTGTTATGATTCTTGATTTAAAGCTTTCCATGAAAAGGATAAAAATTACCTAATGAGTTTTAATATTCTTACTGAATCTTGTCATCTGATTTTTTTGGAAATCCAGAGTTGTTGACTTCAACTCTTATCAAATATATCCAAGGGAATTGTTGTTTAGCAACATCTAGAAGGTGACAGGTTCCTAAGGATATAGAAGATGATTACCTAAGGATTGTGATGATTATTTTAAGCAAACAGTCATCAACTATTGATCCATAGGTTTTTTTTTAATTTATAAAAGTTAAATAGCTTCATTTAAAACCATTTACAAATATTTTATAAATTAAAAAACCTGCAACCGTGTGTAATTTTGATTGAATTTCTTAAAACTACCAAGGGGATGTGTTCCCGGATGTTTGGGTAGATTCCAGTTTTAGTCATTTTGGCAATATTGGAAGACATGGTTTTGTCTACTTCCCTGGAACTTCAAGAATAAGGACACCCATTGGATGTTAGCTTTCACATCCTCATCATTACATAAGTGTGTGTGTGTGTGTGTGTGTATATACCTTTGAGTCAGTGTTACTCCTACTGACTGCCTGAACAAGTCTGTGAAGTTTCCTTGACTGGTTTCTAGAAGTGGTTTGCCATTGACTGTTTCCTAGGCCTAAGAGACAAGAGTTGAACTCACATCTCCCTGTTTCTAGGTCAATGCCTTTAGCCATTACTCCATGTGGGCTCACTGGACATCTATATAGTGATAAAGAAGAATCCTCTGTAAGGATGGACAATCCTTGGTGGCCAAGGATGACATTTTAGGAAGAGGCAAGGGTTGCAGATTGGGTTGGGCAACCTCACATGTGTTGGTGAGATGGGTTTGAAGGGAGAATTGAGTTTTCACTTCCTTTGTAACTTTGAACTGTCACTAAACAAATGGTTGTAAGTCGAGGATTACCAAAGTATACCAAAGAATCAAACCGTTCATAATGTCAGAATATCAAGAATATGCTACAGTATTTTTGCAATCATGGATAGAGGCATTTCCCAGGGCTGCACATAAGCTTCAAGGCACGAGTTGCCCAGTCTTGCTTACTCTAGTTGTTCAATTTGTAGGAATGCCAAGGGAATGAATGTTTGCCTTCCTGAATGTTTTCTATGTGAATTCTATTGTTGGCAGAATTCAAAAATAGTCATAGTGAATATGCAGAATAATAAAAGATGTTAATGGTATGAAAGTTAGCAATTTTTATTTAAAAATAGAAGCCTAGTACTGCATGTAGTAAGTATTCCACAGCTGAAATTGCTGGAGTTTTTCAGAGGTAGCTTATGTATCACTTGGGTATTCCTGCATTCATTATGCATGAATTCAATCCCCATGCTTCCAAAATTAATGTCTATGATAACAACAACAGCAAAATCTTTTTCCAATTCTCAAGACTTATGTAAAAGCTATTATAGATTTCAGTAACATTCACACTTAATAAATATGATGACTAAGAAGCGTTTCTAAGATTGTAAATTGTTCCTCATTCAAGCGTTCCTCATTGTAAGATTTATCACTTGAAAAGTCAGATGAGGATGCTTTCTCTTTTTAAAATTATTTCCATTTATTTAGCTCCATTCTCATTTTAGAGATGTCTATTCTGAGCTATTCTATAGAGTTTATAGGCACTGCAATTCCAGCACTAGTACCTAATATATATACGCCATTAATCTTTCATTTTATGTTGAAGGCACACATTTCCAATCACTCTTTTATTATATCTAATAACATGTTTTCTGCAAACTGAAGGCAACACAGAAATAATTTAGTTGTATAAGCTAGGTATCCTCTTACATACTGAAGTGCTTATTTCATTTTAGACTTGAAAACTGAATATTTCTACTGATAGCAGTGATGCAATTCTAATGCATATTGACAAAACGCTTTATAGAATTGTTCCTCGGGAAAATCAATTTAGTATACTGATTAGATGAGATCCTCCTAAATTGGATTAAATGAACCTATTCTGATCTTCTGCTTTTCAAATATGTTGTATTTGTTGATTGTGTGCCATGAAACTAATGTCACCTCTTTGCGTCACCTAGCACACTTGGCACACCACCATGGCGATCGTTCCCCAATTTTTTAGGATTTCCCATGGTGCATCCATTGCATCATTGTAACTGAGCCCATCCATCTTGTCTTCTCTGTCCTTCCACCTTTCCGAGCAAATATGGAAAAGAGATTTGGGAATTAGAGGAATTAGATTAAAAAATGTATTGAGAAACTTATTAGCATATAAGAGCCACTGCATTTATTATCTTGGGATTGTTCTTTTTATGGGGGAGGAAGACATATAATGTCTTCATAATAATTGCTTTATTTTCAGGTATAGGTTATATGGTAGCAATTATCAGCTAATAGGTTTGTGACATAGTCCAACATAGTTGAAGGATACAGGGTTGGAATAAGCTGAGTTAGACCAGTATATCAAGATTTTTCAGAACAAGGAGTTCTGATACTAAAAGTGCATTTCAGCTAAATCATAATCCCAGATCCTTGACTGTCTTAAAGTAAGCTGCTTCTAAACTCAATTCTTAAGTCTTTCTCAGTTTGCACCCAATTTTCCAAATTCTGCTGTGAATTACATTTTAAAATCCAGACAGAGATTTTACATTTCTTTTTATTCTTGAAATTGTAAAGACAACCTCTTCATTGTAAGGATTCAGTGAAGTGAACTACTTTGAAGTGGTCTAGGATGGTTTTTTTAAAGTCATGGTCCTAGAAAAAGTCTTAGTTTGAAGTGTGTCATTGGAAAGAGCCAGTATAGAGAGAATATTAAGAGAGCTGTAGTGGCATAATAGTTAGAATGCAGCATTGCAGGCTAATTCTGCCAATTGCCAACAGTTCGATTCTCCCCGGCTCAATAATAATAACTTTGAATTTATTAACCGCTCCCTCTCCCCACAGGGACCCGGGGCGGTGCACAGGAGGAACTAAAAACAATATAAACAATAGATACAAAAATATATACATTAAAACACAATTAAACAATGCTATCCTGTGCTAAAAAATTAAAACCCATTAAAATACATTTAAAATCTATAGACAGAGAGACTATCCAAGGCCGGCCAGTCGAAAGAAATGGGTCTTTAATTTCGTACGGAAGGAGCGGAGGTCCGTGGTCGTTCTGATATCGGGGGGAAGGTCGTTCCAGAGGGCCGGGCCCGCCACAGAGAGAGCCCTTCCCCTGGGCGTCGCCCGCTGACAAAGTCTAGTGGACGGCACCCGGAGAAGTCCCTCTCTATGGGAGCGAATCGGTCGTGAGGATGTATGGGGCAGGATCCGATCCCGCAAATAGCTAGGTCCCGAGCCATGGAGCGCTTTAAAGATGATAGTTAGCACCTTGAGGTTCAAGGTTGACTCAGTCTTCCATCTTTCTGAAATCAGTAAAATGAGGGCCCAGATTGTTAGCAGCAATATGCTGCCTGTGTAAACTGCTTAGAGAGGGCAGTAAAGCACTCTGAAGTGGTATATAAGTCTAACTGCTATTGCTATTGTTATTGAAAAGCTTCCCAAACACTCTTATCTTTGAAAATGAACATAGAAAGCATGGAAGAAGTGACTGCTTTTAATGTTCAAGCAAATTCTCACAGGAGTAAGCTCTGTTTAGCTCCTTTCATGGAACAAAACCCCAGCCTATGAATTATGAACAACTCATCATATTAAACCAAACAGGCGGAATTTCAACATTGCCTACATTTTAAATATTTCTCAGAAATGTTAAGGTTATTCAAAATAACTTCAAATCAGGAAAATTACTAGATGATAGTATATTTAGAAAATATGAGACCGAAGAACTAATGTTGACCAACTGAAATAACTTTCGGTATACTAAGGTGCATTAACTTTTCTTAAAAGGCCATTTCTAGAAGTTAAAATCTCTTATGTCATAGTAATTGTTTATGAAGAAACAGAGAGATATCTCCATATCTGTGAAAACAAAAGGCAGTCTCTTAGACACTATCTCATTTGTCTGTTCTCTTGGATAATTTGAAATGACAAAAGTCCATTTCTGAAGCCTCTTTGTTTCTGGAGCTGAATAACATTCTCAGCTCATCCACATAGTTTTGGTCATAGCAGCATTCTCATTTTGGTTCATATCACCCTTGAGTGTGTTTTATATTGTGGCAATTTAAACAGCATTTTTAAGCACAAAGCAGGTCAGGTTTTTCTCAAAGTTGCTATTTTGAAAATGTGTTTAAGGAAAATGCAGTTGTTCGTTTTGAGAAAGCGTGAAGGAGAATTAAATAAGAGCAATGTTTGAGGGAAAATTTAGTGAAAGGTTAGTAAAATGCAGAATTAAAATAACAAGCATGATCGCTAAACTTTCTAATTTTTTCCCTCTGAATAATCTTTCCAGTAAGTTGAAACAATAAAATATTTTTGTATCTAAATGTCTTACATATTTATCATGAAGAATTAATATAATTAACATTGTTTAGTGATATTATATAGTTTTTACTCCTATGTTTTTATTTCCCTGCTTCACTTTTATCTTTGTGGACCATGGACAGTTTTATAATAGGAGCAGCGTAGGAATTATATCAAATAAATGAATAAATAAGTTAAATGGTAATTTGCCATTGCAGCTATTACAATTCTCTGGAATAAAGTTGGCACACAATTCTTCATGAAAAAGCGACGAGGGTCTCTTTTTGTTCTCTTTTGTAAAAAATGCCCGAATTCAAAGATGCACACTCACTTGGATATTTGGATATATTTTTCTCCTTTAGAAGGAATAAGCAAGGGCTTCTCTGTCCGGTTGCTGGGTGGGCATGGCCATGGTGGGTGTGGTCTAGTCCATGTTGGGGGGGCATTTTTGCCCTCTCCTGGCTCTGGAGGCTTTCCTTGAGCCTCCAGGAAGGTGAAAACGGCCTCCCCAGGCTCCCAAGGCCTCTGAAGTTCCCGAACATCTGGCAGATCTGTTTTTCACCCTCCCTGAGCCTCTGCGCATGCCCTGCACTTACCTGCATCTAAGACGGACTGCATGGGGACCCCTGGGAGGGGTGGGATTGGCAGGGCCAGCCATGAGTGGGATTTGGGGGTTCTCCGAACTGCACAGAATCTTAGCTAGAAGTCCTCCCGAACCCCAGAGTAAAGCTGCAGCAAGTCTCCACATTATAGTTCCACCAGAATGAATGACGGTCTTGTACAGACAAACAACAACAAAAGGAATATTAGGGATGTGTTTTAAGGATTGGAGTTGATAACTGCAACTCCATATTGTATAAATCCATGAATGATTGATAATTATGTCCCATCAACTTGGTGTCAACTGGATACAATTTTCTTAGGCTTGCCTTCCACAACTTGGTCCTATAAGTCTTCAGTAGCAATATTCTTATTTTATGCAATCAAATATATCCTCTTTGTTATTGATCAGCCCCCTTTTTTTCTTCCATCTTTCCTGACATTATAAACCTCTCTAGAGAGCTACATTTTCACACGATGCGTTTTAAATATGACATACTGAGGCATGCATCAAGCAACTTTTCCGAAGGCAGATAAATGAAGCCATATTCCTATTCATTTGTAGTGCAGAGAGGCAGGGGAGAAATTTGTCCTGCCAAGAAAATTATTACCATAAAGACTGCTTCATTCTGAAGTTTTGGGAAGATTTAATCTCCTTTTGCTACTTGTCTTTTGACAAGAAAAAAAAAATCCTTCACACAAATCATTTCAAAGTGATATCCTGGAAAGTAATCTTCCTCTAACAAAAACCTACTAAGGGGGATGAAATATTATTATTCTCATCAATGAAGCTAGTGCCTTAGAGTGGTGATTCAGTTTCATGTTCATCCAGCCAAATTTTAGCAAATAGTAAGCTATCCTTGATTTATAGAGGCAAAAAGGGGGTCTAAATATATCCCAGAGCAGCATTTAACTTAATTCAATTGGACAGCATTTCCTAATGCCCTGAATAAATTGTGATTTCATTTCCTGAAATGTGTGATGCTACAGATATGGTCTGTGTCTGTGGCCTGATAGACACAGAGCTATTTTCAGCTCTTTAACTTTGCAGACTGATAATTATTTAGTATTTATTTATTTTATCCATGGCTGCCATTTCACAGACAAGTGACTGAGTGGTATGCAACAAAGCTGAAGGCCATGTATGCTGACAAATATTTACATTGTAATGTTTAAAAATGTTAAAATTACAAAAGGCAAAAAACTATATACGGTACACTGCATATATTACTATACATAGCAAAAAGTAGCTCTTGGTTACACTGGAGCCATCTCAATATTTCACCAGTCCCCTAAGGTCTTCAGGCCTGATGACATAACCAGATCATAAGGGACTTCTGAAAATTTAAAATGAATAAGGTCAGACTGGTTTTCAGGAGAAAAATGTTCCATAAAGTAGGGATCCACCAAGCAAAGGTCCCTATTTGATGGGGCTGTTGCGACATTGCCTTCTTTGCTATATCTAGTGCAGGGGTCTCCGGGCCATGGACTGGAACTGGTCTGCAGCATGCCAGCAAACAGGTCACGCCAATAGACGAAGCCCCATCTGTGGGATGCAGGCAGCACATGAAACCTTCCTGTCTGCGGAAAAATCTCTCTCCACAGAACCAGTCCCTGGTGTCCAAAAAGTTGGAAGCTGCTGATCTAGAGGGATGGGCAGATAGAATCAGGGAAGGGCAGTCCCAGAATGAATATGGCTGTAGGGCTTTAAAGAACAAAACCAACACCTTTTATTTTATTTTATTTTATTTTAATCACATTTATATCCCGCCCTTCTCCACAAAGGACCCAGGGCGGCGCACAGGAATTTAAAAACATACAAAACAATAAATACAGAATTTAAAAACATATTAAATTATAATCCTATGCTAAAATCCAAATTAAAATCCCCAATTTAAAACTATCTAAAATAGTCCCAACGGGAGGTTAGGCTAGGCCGGCTTGCTGAAAGAGATGTGTCTTTAGACACTGACGGAAGAGGCGGAGGTCCGAGATGGTACGCAATTCAGGGGGTAGGTCGTTCCAAAGGGCAGGGCCCGCCACAGAGAAGGCTTTCCCCCTGGGTGTCGCCAGACGGCATTGCCTGGCCGACGGTACCCTGAGAAGGCCCTCTCTGTGGGAGCGGATCGGCCGAAGGGATGTATGGGGCAGGAGGCGGTCTCGCATATAACTAGGCACCGAGCCATGGAGCACTTTAAAGATGGTCGTCAGAACCTTGAAACGCACCCGAAAGGTCACAGGAAGCCAGTGCAGCTCGCGCAGGATCGGTGTTATATGGGAGCATCTAGAGGCTCCCGTAATCACCCGCGTGGCTGCATTCTGGACTAACTGTAGCTTTCGAGTGCACCTCAAGGGAAGCCCCATGTAGAGAGCATTACAGTAGTCGAGTCGGGAGGTCACGAGAGCTTGAGTGACTGTGCGAAGGGCAGCCTGGTCCAGTAAGGGGCGCAATTGGCGCATCAGGCGTAGCTGATGAAACGCCCCCCTGGCCACGGCTGCCACATGGTCCTCCATAGACAGCTGGGAGTCCAGGAGGACACGCAAATTGCGCGCCCTCTCCATGGGGGCCAGTGTTTCGCCCCCAATGGCCAGAGTTGGAGTAATCTGGCTGAACCGGGGTGCCGGAAACCACAGCCACTCAGTCTTGGACGGGTTGAGCTTGAGTTTGTTACCACCCATCCAGATCCGTACGGCCTCCAAACACCGGGACAGCACCTCGGCGGCATCGTTGGGGTGGTCTGGGGTGGATATGTACAACTGGGTGTCATCAGCGTACTGGGTCCTTGAATTGGACCCAGAAACCAGCGCAGCTTGTAGGGTAGCAGTGAGACTTCCAGAAACACACACAACTGCCCATGTGATTGCAGTCTATACTAGTGAAGTTTCCAGATACTCTTCAAGGGCAGCCCCATGTAGATTCCATTATAGTAGATCAGCTAGATTGTGATTAGGGTAGTATAAGTGACTGTGAGTAGAGACCCTTGATCTAGGAATGGGCACAATTGTTGCACAATGCTAAATTGTACAAAGGCCCTTGAAACCACTGCTTCTTGAACAGGAGTCCAGGAGAACTGCCTGATTGCACACAGGGTCTGTTTGGGACAGTGCAACCCCATCCAAAGCAAATATAGTATAGTCTCACAACTAATGGGCTCCAAGGCCAGTCAGTCTTGTTGAAGCCTGTTGTTTTCCATTTAGGCTCCTACAGCCTCCAGGCACCAGTGTAGGACATCCGCAGCAGTGGTGAAATTCTTTTTTTTTTTTACTACTGGTTCCATGGGCATGGCTTGGTGGGCATGGCAGGGGAAGGATACTGCAAAATCTCTATTCCCAACCCACTCTGGGGCCTGCCGGAGGTAGTATTTGCTGGTTGTCTGAACTACTCAAAATTTCCGCTACTGCTTCTCCAGAACCTGTTAGAACCTGCTGGATTTCACCCCTGATCCAGAGTATTATTTAGTTTGCTAGGGACAGAGACCTATACTTGAGTATCACCAGTGTACTGATACCTCAAATGACTACACCCAGTGGCCTCCTGTAATTGTTGAATAAGACGCACAGAGAGCACCGATCCCTGTTGCCTCCCACACAGTATGGGACAAGGGTGGGATCTTTCCCCCCAGTCACCACCAATTGGCTCAATCTAACGCAGTGTTTCTCAACCTTGGCAACTTGAAGATGTCTGGACTTCAATTCCCAGAATTCCCCAGCCAGCATTTGCTGGCTGGGGAATTCTGGGAGTTGAAGTCCAGACATTCAATGGATGGCAGAGTTCAATGGATGGAGAGTTGAAGTCCATTCAATGGATGGGGAGTTGAAGTCCAGACTTTCAATGGATGGCAGAGTGATATCCATGGTAATCAGGGCTTGATCTGACCATGACAAAGGGGGATCCCAAAAGCTGCCCCAGTTCCAGATCACTCCGTCGGACTTCTGTTTATTGTAGGAACATTTTGCAAAGTTACTTGCTTGTGATTCAAAGCCACTGTGATATATCACAGTTTCAAAAAAAAAAAGTAAGAAAGTTCAACTTCACTCGAGATGTGAGGTTCTGTGGATAAAAATCTCTACGTTGGAATGTTATGATTCAAATGTATCCCTTTGTCTGGGAACTCTCTCAGGTCCTGTAAAACTCATGCAATCTGTTGACAGATGCTCTTATCTAAACCTACTCCTGCTGTGCCTGTTTCCTGTGGTTGCTTATTCTGTCTCAGATCAGTTTCATCTTTTTCAGCTTTAACTGGAAAAGAAAAACAAGAAATAGTCAATGTCGATACATCTTGTTTTAACAGGACAATAATGTTGCTGCGTTCTGTTTTCTCATACTATGGGTTACCTTGGTTGCTCCTAATGCCTCGGTTTTCTCATCTATTTCTAATAAGTAAATTCGATCTAAACTGATCTAAAACGTGCTGCAGTGGTTAACATTTCTTGGTTTTTTGCAATGCCTTTGGTTTATTGAGTCTCCTTTTCCTTCTTTCAAGGTGCCTCATCTCCTGACATGGAGTCTAGCTATGGGGGAGGACTATTGGACATGATGAAAGGTGGTGCAGGGAGACTCTTCAGCAACTTAAAGGATAACCTGAAAGACACTCTAAAAGATACTTCTACTAAAGTGATGCAATCTGTTGCAAGGTACTTTGAAACACACCTATCTGAAGTGCCCAGCAAGCAACACAGTCCCTGTTAAGATGCCTTGCTATAGAAAATGATTGGATGTTAATATGCTTGTGGAAAGGGAAATTTGATTATTGAGCAATAGAGTAGTGAAATGAAAAGCATTTTAATAATTAAACTCAATTAGCTAAAGTGAAACATAGAATCTGAAATTTAGGTAATATGGTTGCAGACAGCTTGTCTGTCTGTCTGTCTGTCTGTCTGTCTGTCTGTCTGTCTTACTTACTTACTTAACTGGCTGCCTTGTTCGGTGATTGTTTAAACTTATGAAAGAACTGAAAATGTAGGTTTACTTTGGGTCTTCAAACTTGAGGCTATTGCAGTGTTCTTCTATTTCTCAAGTTCCTTCCTTTCCCAGGACTGAATTGGCATTTGTTTTCTCATCATGTCTCAGTGACTCTTGCATACCTTTTGTCAAAGCCATCTCTACACTTTGTCACAATTAAGTTGTCATTTTCTAAATCTACTGAAATACATGGCAGAATTAATTCAGGAATGTTAGGCCCGTGCGATTAGGTTCTTGAATAAGAACTGACAGCTCTAAGTGTGTGTTATTGGTGAGGGGTTACACCCTCCCTCCGTAAAACCAAGGAGACACACTTTGGAAATAAGACACTTTTCATAAGAATATATACTTAAATGAATGCTGGATCAGGACACAAAGACCCTTGTAGTCAAGGGCAAAAATATCAGTGTTGTTACATTATGAACCATGTTGCCATTCTCAACTGTCACTGTTTCTAGTGGCAGATTGGGATCATACAAGCTCTTCCCTGATCACAACCACCTGCCACCTTCATTCATTGATTGATTATATGCCATCAAGTCAGTAATGATTCTTAGCAACTATATGCATAGATTTTCTCCATCACATATCCATCACACTCATAATATAGTATACCATATTTTTCAGAGTACAAGACACACCTTCCCCCCCGCAAAAAGAGGATGAAAATCTGGGTGTGTCTTATACACTGAATACAGCATTTTTGGCCTCCCAAAACCCTGCCCCTTCACAAAAATGGATGAGGCTCTACAAGCCTCCTTTGAGGAGGCTTGTAGAGTGTTCCTGGGGGCTGAGGAGGGCAAAAGCGAGTGAAAAACAGACTGTTTTTTGCTCATTTCTGCCCCTTCAGACCTCAGGAACACTCTACAAGCCTCCTAAAGGTTATGCATGCCCTTTTTTGGACAAAAACGGAGCCATTTTTGCTTGTTTTTGCCCCTTTTCCAGCCTCCAGGAGTACTTTGCAGGCCTCTCAAACTCTCTGCATGCCCCGTTTTTCACAAAAAATGAGGCGTGCAGAAGGTTTGAGAGATCTGCAGAGTGCAAAATATATTTTTTAATTTAATTCAATTTTTAATTTTCTCAACTTTTTTTTTTTTAAAGCTTCAACAGCAATTCCCCAGACACTCTAAGCAATAATGGGCACTTCTCATTATGCTCCATGGCTTTCAACACAATTTGAGATGTTGGTCATTACCAATTCATACCATAAGCCCCGGTTATTTGAGACATCACCTGTCTCCAGTTGCTTCTGCCCTTCCGTGGCTTTTAGGCAGAGCAGGTATATTTTAGGTCACCTCAATTAAAAGCTGTCATCTTGTGGATCAAGAAAACACACTTTCTCTGTCACTACCTCTATTTTATGGTACAGCATTTCCTCACAGAGACAGAAAGCTCCTGTTCTCTATGACTTTCAGAAGTACCTTAAGACCTGGATCTCTCTCTCCTCTCTCTGTATCTCTCTCTCTCTCTCTCTCTCTATGTCTCCCTCTGGCTGTGAAAGGAAAAGAAGGGGGAGGAGGGAGGTGAGTCCTCTTCCGAGTGGCAAAAGTCCCTGGGTGGCAAGTTTTAAAGTCACGACTGGGCCCTGCGAGCCCGGGCTCCTTTCTATCGTCCCTGCCTCCTGGATCCCATTCCCACCCCGCCAGCCCTCATGTTAGCAAAGCTGGTATCAGTCACGGCTGGGTTGGGCCAGTATCTTGAGATGAAAAGCAGGTTGCGTGTCTCTCCAAGTGACCAAGACTTGCTCAGCACCAACAAGGGCCAGAAGAAGCTCCAGCAAGAATGAGGTGCTAGAGAATCAGCCCTGGATATTTCTCCATCCCTTACCTTCTCACTCCAGACAAGGGGTGACTGGGAGGGGACAGTGAGGGGTGGGGCTAGACAGTGGTGGGATCACCTGACAGGGAGCCACAGCAGAGGGCCCAAAGAGTTGCATGCAGCTCCAGAACTGCAGGTTGCAGATACCCCCACAGGACATCAACAAGCACAACCAATGCTGCTCTACTGAAATTTGACTTAAGTTCCACACTTTTCCAGTCAGGTTTTAACAGAAACAATGAATTATTCTACCATAGATTTTCAATGTGCCACAAATGGAATGGAGTGGAGTAGAGTTGAGTAGAATGGAATAGGCTGCTGAACACTGCAATGAATATAGAATTGTAGGGTTTTTTTCTCCTTATAACTGGAGATGTTTTATTAGGTAAAAAAATAATATTTATTAAGTAAATATTATTGTGTTTAGTCTTGATCGTAATAAGTGTGGGAAAGATGATTGGTCCCTAAAATATCCAGTAAATGTAAAAAAAAAGATGATAATAAAAGTGAATTCTTGATATTTTTATCAGACAGTTGTATATGTATGCATTAACCAGAATTTATTTTGTTGTTCTCTTCTGTTTCCTTTTATAGCTATGCCAAGGGAGAACTAGATATTTCTTATATTACCTCAAGAATTATTGGTAAGTGATGAATTATTTGAGTAATAAAGCAATGCAGCAACCTCCAACTTCTCATTGCCCATTTTATTTTGGTTTCACTTCAGAATATATGTTTGTTGTCTCCCCCTCATTTCTTGATAGTGATGTCATTTCCGGGTGAAGGAGTCGAACTGGGATTTAGGAATCATATTGACGATGTGCGGACATTTCTTGATTCAAGGCATCCTGATCATTACACAGTTTTTAATTTGTCACCAAAGTCTTATCGTACTGCACGGTTTCATAATAGGGTAAGTTTTGCTGATGTGACAAAGACCACAGTAAAGTTGTGATATTAAAATAATGTGTAGCCTGGTGCCATGTCAATCTGCCTTCAAAAAAAAGAAATGTCATATTGATGATCAGAATCAAGACAGTTTGTGGCAATCTCTAAATTCCATGAATTTCATCCATCTTTGGATCAATATTTATTAAGACATTGTACAGCAAAAGTTAAAATGTAAAAACATAGATCAGGGTAGTAATTTACAATACAATACAATACAATAGCAGAGTTGGAAGGGACCTTGTAGGTCTTCTAGTCCAGGGGTCCCCAACCTTTTTTGCACCAGGGACCGGTTTCATTTTAAAGAAAGTTTTGCGGACTGGCTGAGTGGCTCAGCAGTCATGTGACTGCGTGGGTGGGCGTGGCCAACTTGGAAAATGTGAAACTCACTTAATAATGGTCTTGGTTAACAACCAAACTTTTGGGCTCAATTGTGGTCATAAGTTCTTTCTTTCTTTCTTTCTTTCTTTCTTTCTTTCTTTCTTTCTTTCTTTCTTTTTCTTTCTCTTTATTTCTTTCTCTTTATTTCTTTCTCTCTTTCTCTTTCTTTCCCTCTTTCTCTCTCTCTTTCTCTCTTTCTTTCTCTTTCTTTCACTCTTTCTCTTTATTTCTCTTTATTTCTCTTTCTCTCTCTCTTTCTTTCCCTCTTTCTCTTTCTCTTTCTTTCTCTCTCTCTCTTTCTTTCTCTCTCTCTTTCTCTTTCTCTCTTTCTGTCTCTCTGTCTCTTTTTCTTTCTCTCTCTCTCTCTTTCTCTCTCTCTTTCTCTCTCTCTTTCTTTCCTTTCTGTCTCTCTTTCTTTCTCTCTTTCTGTCTTTCTCTCTCTCTCTCCCACTTTCTTTTTCTCTCTCTCTCTCTCTCTCTTTCTCTCTCTCTTTCCTTTCTGTCTCTCTTTCTTTCTTTCTCTCTTTCTGTCTGTCTTTCTCTTTCTCTCTCTCTCTCCCACTTTCTTTTTCTTTCTCTCTCTCTCTGTCTCTCTCGTTCGTCCGCCCATCTGTCACTCTATGTGTGTGTGTGTGTGTGTCTGTCTGTCTCGCATTCACGCACTTAATCACTCATTCTGTGTCTCTCTCTCTCCCTCCCTCCCTCTCTCTGTCACTGTGTGTGTGTCTGTCACTCTCTGATTCCCCCCTCCCTCCCTGTCTCTCTCTGTGTCTGTGCCTCTCTCTGTCTGTCTGTCGTCATCCCCACCCCGCCCTCACCCCCCGCGGAGCCTCCTCAGCCCGGCCCGCCGTGCTCACTCGCCTTAGCCTGCCCCGGGCCGCCCGGCCGCCATGCTTGGTCGCTCGTTCGCTTCTCAGGCTCCTTCCAGGAGCTGAGAAGACTCTGTGTGGGGGGAGGGAATCGGCGGCCGGTAGGGAGGGCTGCTGCTACGGCACCCAGGAGTCCCACAATCGACGAGGGTGGAGGAAGAGCCGCACTTCAACGGCGCAAACAGTCGCGCCTGCGCTCTCCTGCGCGCTCTGCCTAGGGGGCTGCCCCCTCCTCCCTCCTCCTCCTCTCCGGCCCTGCGGCCCGGTTCCTACCAAGCCACGGACCGACACCGGTCCGCGGCCCAGGGGTTGGAGACCCCTGTTCTAGTCCAACCCCCTGCATGGGCAGGAACCTTATACCATTTCAGACAAATGTCTATCTAACATCTTCTTAAAGACTTCCAGGGTTGGGGCATTCACAACTTCTGGAGGCAAGCTGTTCCAGAGGTTAATTGTTCTAACTGTCAGGAAATTTCTCCTTAGTTTTAAGTTGCTTCTCTCCTTGATTAGTTTCCATTTAATTTAATTTAATTTAATTTATTTAGATTTATAGAACTGCCCTTCTCCATCGAAATGGACCCAGGGCGGTGCACAGATTAAAATCGATAAATAACAATAAATACAGAAAAGTTAAGAATAAATTAAACTAAAAGCCTGTGCTAAAAATCCCAATTAAAATTCTAAAATGCATTTACTTGGCTAAGCTAGACCGGCTTGATGGAACAGATAAGTCTTAAGTGAGCAGCGAAAGAGGCGAAGGTCTGTGATGGTCCGAAGTTCGGGGGGTAGGTCGTTCCAGAGAGATGGCCCAGCCACTGAGAAGGCCCTCCCCCTGGGCACCGCTAGCCGGCATTGGCCGGTGGATGGCACCCTGAGGAGGCCCTCCCTATGGGAGTGGATCGGACGGAGGGAGATATGCGGCAGGAGTAATAAAATATTTTTAGTAATAAAAATAAAATAATGTTATTACCACCAATTTCAAATTTATAGTAAAATTATTATTTTTTAAATATGCCTAATTTATTTCCCAGAATGGTTAAATATTAGGGGGCTAATCTCAATTCTGCAAACTATTTCTGAAATATTTTGGCAAGAAAACTGCAATGACAACTCCAGTAAGTCACCAAAAATCAGGAATCAAAGGTATGCATGCAAAACATGCACACTTGAATCAATTCTGAAGGTTAACTTCAAGGAATTCTAAAACTACTGCATTATAATGGCTATAGTAACAGAATCTTACAGGTTTGATTGTTTCCTGTGTAAGGTATTCTTGTAGAGAAGCCAGATTGTTTAATCAATAGTCATCTAGAGCAGGGGTCTCCAACCTTTGCAACTTTAAGTCTGAAGGACTTCAGCTCCCAGAATTCTCCAGACAGCAAAGCTGGCTGGAGAAGTCTGGGAGTTGAAGTCCTTCAGACTTAAAGTTGCAAAGGTTGGAGACCCCTGATCTAGAGACATAAATGTTCAGAAGAAATATTTTTCTACTCTTTTGGGTTTGGGGGAGGGAGCTTGTCCATTTTTCTCAGACTCATGGAAGAAAATCATTGTACTAAAAAATTGTGGTACTCTGGATCTTCCCATAAATAAGGAGATTTTCTTTCTTTCCACAATGTATAAGCACAAGTCACGTAATTAAAAAAAACACAACTAATCGAACAAACACCTTGAAGGATTAATTAGCAGATGAAAAGTTGTTAAGGTTGAGAGTGATAACAGAATTTTAAAATCTTTACATTATCATTTTAACAGACAACTTTCTACATGATGGGTTTTTAGGTAATAACCCATTTTCTTCATATTGCCATTAAATGGATTATAATATGGAATCCATGCATTGCCTGTTCCTCTTTATGTCACTGGCTTGATTTTTGTTGTTCAGTTGCTTTGTCATGTCCAACTTTTCAGATCTTATGGACTATGCCATGCCAAGCTCCCCCATCTTCCAAAGTTTGCCCAGACTCATGTTTATAGCATCGCCCGACACTATCTAACCATCTCCTCCTTTGTCATCTCCTTATATTTTTGCCTTCCATCTTTCTCAACATCAGGGTCTTCTCCACAGCTTGCTAAGTGTCTGAGTTCACATAATGTGCTGCGGTTAGGTGTAACAGCAGGGACAATCATTTGTTTCAAAATAGCAGGTGAAACCAAGGTGTTACAGCCAACACCTTATCCTGTTTTGTATGTGTGTAAAGCCATAGGCCTTTTATCTCCTGCATTTTGAAGGTCAGGAGCAGGAGCGGGTTGCTGTGTGTTCACACGCATTCAGGCAATCCTGTAGCGAAGATTCTGTGCAGTTCAGCAAACCCCAAAATCCCACTCCTGGCTGGCCCTGCCTATCCCTCCCTTCCCCTCCTCTCCCCAGAGTCTCCATGTGGCCCATTCATCATGCCAGATAAGTACAGGACCTGCACAGAGGCTCGAGGAAGGGGGGGAAACAAGCCTTCTGGAGGTTCCGGAACTCCAGAAATGGGCCTGTTTCCAGCCTCTGGAGGGCCTCTGGAGCCCCAAGAAAGCAGTTTTCACCCTCCCAGAGGCTCGAGGAAAGCTTCTGGACCCAGGGGAAGGTGAAAAACACCCCACCCCTGTGGTGCAGGATGCCGACTAGGCCACCTCCACCCACCATGGCCACACCCACCCAGCAATGGGACAGCGAACCCGGTGCTGCAATTTTTGAAGCCCACCCTTGGTCAGGAATTTAATCATCCCTGCTGATGAGCCTGATCATGCATAAATAAATCATACTGTTAGGAGTATAATTCTAGTGTTGGGTAGGCAATATATATAAGCCATGATGACAAATGGTCTTTGTTACTTTAAATGTTTGAATGTAATTAGCAGCTGTAATTAACTCAGCAATAAGAGGAAGCCAGGAGAGCTCTCTCTCTCTCTCTGCTCACTGTGACTGACTGATTGACTGACTGAACAAGGAAGAATCATGGATTGCAACTGTAAGCAATTGTTTTTGAGTTAAGGACTGCATTTGGTTCAATACCTACTATCACTGCTTGTGAAGCAGTAGTTTAGTTTTACATCACAAGTAAAGCTACTTGTTTTTACTATCAGTGTTTAAGACTCCGTGTGTCTACTAGCAACGTTTCTCTAGCTGCACATTCCTGCACGACTTTCTGCACAAGGAGATATCCCCAACACATACTATGTGATGATATGATTTATAGAACATGCTTGGGTCTTAAAATATGCCAAACTCAAAACTACCTGACCTCTTTCTAGCTTTCTTTTATGCTGTGCAAATCCAGACGATTGTTACTACCGTTCTGACCTGTTTCCCTCTGTGCTTCTTTAGGTATCTGAATGTAGTTGGCCAATTAGACAAGCACCAAGTCTTCACAATCTCTATGCTGTTTGTAAGAATATGCATA
The DNA here is from genome assembly GCA_039707465.1 of Rhabdophis nuchalis. Lineage (NCBI taxonomy): Eukaryota > Metazoa > Chordata > Lepidosauria > Squamata > Natricidae > Rhabdophis > Rhabdophis nuchalis. The sequence continues at coordinate 77,059,799 of CM077644.1, forward strand.
ACTGGTTGCAGCAGAATCCCAAAAACGTTTGTGTTATTCACTGTATGGTAAGTCAAGCAGTAAGTAACCATTTGTATACAGATCTACAGTATATAGAAAAAAAAATATTTGAAATACAAAGCTTGAAATAATTTAGTGTCCTTTTAATGAATATATACTGTTGATTGTTGGGGGGAAAACTGATGTAGAACAGGGGTCTCCAACCTTTGCAACTTTAAGTCTGAAGGACTTCAGCTCCCAGACTTCTCCAGCCAGCAAAGCTGGCTGGAGAAGTCTGGGAGCTGAAGTCCTTCAGACTTAAAGTTGCAAAGGTTGGAGACCCCTGATGTAGAGTATAAGCGATACAAAGAAAACCTAAAAAAAAAAACCAGTGAAAATTGACTTGTGGCAACAATATGCGGAGGGCAGTGCCAACGTTGATAGACACTGCAACAGTTTGAGATATTTCTTTGTCAGATCTGATGCGAGCTTGTAATGCTTTTGAGTTTTCTCTTAGCTAGATATTTATACCTTTACTGATGAAAAAGTGGAAGACATGGAATATCTTGTTCCTGTAATTTTATCCCTGCTATTTTTTGTATTTGATCCTCATTTGTCTCTAATAAAAATTCATCAATTTTCATTTCAAGGGAAGATGTAGTCCCTGTAATGGTGTTTGCAGCATTTTATTTTTATAACTATTGTGAATAATAAATGATTATTTTTTTAAAAAAACGGACTGCTTAGTTTATAGGGTTGTGTTCTTAGAGAATTTAAAAGTATCTCAATAGTTCGCTCAGGGTGGTAATTGGAAAACTTGGTGTCATTTCCAACATCTAGCCAATTGCATCATGAAACTCATGATACAGGTTTTTCGTCACTGCTTTCTTCTGGAATGTGCCTTATTAATTTCGGGAAAGGGGAAAGTGCTAAGTCAGCATCAGCAACGGATCTTATCACAAAAGTTATAGATGAAGAGAGACATCGTGAATGCATTGTATCAAAGGCACCACCCCAATTCACTATCTATAATATGCCCGGGTTTGGAGTCATATTATGGATTCTGATGAACAATGTATCTTTGGGAAGTTTTATGTGGCTGTTCCTGGAAACTTTACAGATATTACTGGAGGAACAATTGTCCATCTTAATCCCTCTTTTGAATCTTATCTGAGGACGTTAGGAACTGGATTTCCAAAGTTGTCATTTCATTTGTTTATATAGAAAAAAATGCAGCCTGTCAGTATTTTAATACTTGTTATATTTTTGAACACATCAAAACTAAAGCAATGGCTGCTTAAAGTATTTACCACCTACTCAATTGCATGGAGAGTCTTTGTACTAGATCTTTTAGTTCCATGGAAAATTCAGTGTGTTATAGACGTTCTTTCAAAAATTGGACTGGCATTTGCACTGAGTCAAAAAATACCATGATCCATGTGGAGTGCTACTATATTAGAACATGTTTCCATAACTTTATTTTAGGTCTGAAAATGGCATTGCACCCTTCATGGGCAACACAGAATGTATGCACATTAGCCCCGAGCAATACTTTGGATATCATTCTTCCTTTTATTTCTTACAAAAACATTTAATGTCAGGAGATGCCTAGCAATTCTATAACAGTCTTGAGTGTTAATTCTAATGGGAACATTTAAGTTATTAAAATTAAAATCCAACCAATAACATTTATTAATTCAGTTTATTCCTTAATGATTGCATAGAAAGCAATCAGGTGACCATTGAAACATTCAATAGTTACAATTAACAGTTTGCTAATTGCTAAGGTAGGAATCTTAAGCGGTCTGTAGAGAATTCAATACATTTAAGGCATTTATTTCAATAAGACAGGGGAAGTAGAGTATTTAGAGAAGTGATTTAATGGCGTCCACACAAAACTTTGCTTGGAGTCCGAAAAGCAGAAAAATCAAAATAGAGACTAAATCCATTGTAAAGCTTCTTGCCATAGTAAAGAAGAGAGGGTATAATGGCGTAGCATTATGAAATATTTTGTCCTTTTCTTGAGGATTTTAGCAGATTCAGAGAAAATGAACACAATCGGGCAATACACAATAACACACTTATCGGGCAATACACAATAACTCAGTGTAATAGAGAATATAGCACTTTCATATAACTATGTGCAATAGAGAAACTCAGGAAGCTTAAACTCCAGGTAAAAAGTGTCTTCTAAAAAGGATCAGCAGCAGTTCCAATTTGGGTAAAACACGAAAAATTAGTGCCTTGGGCAGCACAATCAGTTTAGCATTATGCTAGTTCTTGGTTTCTCTAACTTAGATAGTTTTTGCTATAATGAGGATGAGAATGAAGGTTTTTAAGGCAGAGAGAACATATTGAAAGCGCGGAAGGAGGCACTGGTGAATGGGTGTTTAAAATAATGTGACATACCACATCTGAACACAAAAGCTAAACTGATTTTTAAAGAAAAGATTAACGAAGGAAAGCATTAGTTAAATGGCAGCACCCCAATATAATCCCTTGGCTTGATTGTTAATATCTTTCCTGAACACAATTTCAAAAGAGAGAGACATTTGCAGTTCTCCTATACCAGGGGTCTGCAAAGTTGGCTCTTTTAAGATTGGTGGACTTCAACTCCCAGAGTTCCCCAGCCAGCTATGCTGGCTGGGGAACTCTGGGAGTTGAAGTCCACCAGTCTTAAAAGAGCCAACTTTGCAGACCCTGGTCCTATACTATCAATAAGAATGTCCAGATACACCAATACTTTTTTTCCTAACTCTGTCATTATTTTTCAAATGTCCCAGCAATCAATAATGCAGTTTAAAAGGTTGAGCACACCATTTTAGAAGTCACATCTGCTCGCCATGGATTACTTTTCTTTTATACTTTAATGATACCAGAATTTTCTGAGAAAAGGTGTCAGAATGAGGACATCCCATTTCTCTGCCAAACTAAGATGATTTTGCAAGTTAACCAAACTTCCCTTCCATCTTCATTGTAGAACATGGTTTTGTTGTTGTTGTTTTGGCTTTATGGCTTGACCAGAATATTGAGACTAAGGAAGTTATGGGTATAATTTAGGCCCCGGGGAAGCAAATCAGGTAACAATAGTTTACTTCCCTAAAATACAGTAAAGTCATTTTCATGGGATTTAGATTTTTGAGTGCAGGCTTCATAAAATTGTGTGCCACTTAGTTCTTTACTTGGCCTGTCAGATCCTGCTCATCCATGATTCATTTTTCTTCTATCATTCTATACCTAGAAGGCCTTTGTTCACCAACAACAATGAATATAGGAAGTTATTTTTAGTGATCCAGCCAAGACAAGGACACACTTCAGTTGTCTTCAACCTCTGCACCCCTAAGGGATGTAAATATAATAAGTATAGAACAATAATGCCTCCTCTAAGTAAGATCCCATATAATTTATTCAGTTTTCTCTGGGGTCCCAAAAGGAGAAATAATGTGGGAGCCATCCTTGATTGTTAGCATATCAAACAAATATCTGATAATCCACATTTTTGCATACATGTCATTAAAATAATCAAAATAATACATACAATGACTCTTCTTTTGTCATATTCCTGTTATTCCTATTTGCAGATTCCCTAATTTCTAATATTTGCTTATTAGCAGCATCCCCTTTTACCACTATGGCACCTACTTCTAGAGATTATCAAAGCTGATGATGTCATAAGCAAATGGTTCATTTGGGAGCCATGACGGACACATCAAGCAAGTTATTCCCCTTCTCCACCAACAGAATTTTGACAGCGGGCCATCAGAGTCCACCAAATTGCAGAGATGATACACCTGACATAACCTAAAATTGAAGTATGTTTGTATGGAGATCACCATCCCATTGGCATTGTTGCCTCTTTTAATGAATTCTCCTGATTTTCCCTCAAGCAACTTCAAAGATGGTCACTTGCCACCAGAGGTAAGGCTGTCCCAACTGTTGATGACTTTTTGTAAACCATATGAAGACATCCTGTCCCAAGAGCACTATTAACCAGATAAATAAATCTACCTGGAGAGATCTCTTCAACACCAAGTGGTATAGGAATGCTAGTCTACAGATCAACTGCCATATCTGTGAAATTCCAGGTGGTCAACCTGGAGTAAAAGTCTGTATATTTGTAATTTAGTTCATAATATTGCCATTTATTAGATTTCTAGTAATCAGCATTTTTTTCCAAATACCTTTCTTCACCTTTCTGATTCATAAATTACTGACAATGTCCTAAAATAACAAAAAATGAAATAAGACATTTTCTTCTATTTCTTCACTTGTGCAACATTGCAACAGAATGATGATTCATAAAGTTCCATGTAAGAGAAACATCATTATTTCCCTTCAGTAAACAGCCTTTTGACACTCAAGTCTTTCTTGACTACTTGTGCAGTCTTGAAATTGTAATATGGAGATCAGGCAATCATACCTCACTGTCTTTTAGAAAGCTATTTTACAGATTTTATAGTAAAGAAGCTACAGTATAAATCAGAAAGTGCAGGCAAGTTCATTAATAATAAGATACTAACTCTTAAAATCTAATCCAATTTGTATAGGGAAGCTGTTGTTCTAACTTTAAGACTCAGGTATAGGCAGGTAGATTTGATTCTTCATTTCAGTATTGCCCATGGTATAATACTGTAATTGATGGAAGAGAATATTTGTAGCTCAGGATGGAACTGTGCAGTCCTTAGTCTTGCAGGAAACAACTAGGTTCAGAGAGTGCCATGGACCACACAGTACTGTAATGATGACAAAACCTATATTTAACCACTAAAGAACATCTTAGTAAAAGTTTACTGCCACAAGGTAAACTCTATACAATAAAATAGCAGAGTTGGAAGGGACCTTGGAGGTCTTCTAGTCCAACCCCCTGCCTAGGCCCTAAGCCCTATACCGTTTCAGACAAATGGCTATCCAACATCTTCTTAAAGACTTCCAGTGTTGGGGCATTCACAACTTCTGGAGGCAAGCTGTCCCACTGATTAATTGTTCTAACTGTTAGGAAATTTCTCCTCAGTTCTAAGTTGCTTCTCTCGATTAGTTTCCACCCATTGCTTCTTGTTCTACCCTCAGGTGCTTTGGAGAATAGCTTGACTCCCTCTTCTTTGTGGCAACCCCTGAGATACTGGAACACTGCTATCATGTCTCCCCTAGTCCTTCTTTCTGTTAAACTAGACATACCCAGTTCCTGCAACCGTTCTTCATATGTTTTAGTCTCCAGTCCCCTAATCATCTTTGTTGCTCTTCTCTGCACTCTTTCTAGAGTCTCCACATCTTTTTTACATCGTGGTGACCAAAACTGAATGCAGTATTCCAAGTGTGGCCTTACCAAAGCATTATAAAGTGGTATTAACACTTCACGTGATCTTGATTCTATCCCTCTCATGGATAAAAGTTACCCAGAACTATAACAGGATAGTAAACACATGTCTATAAATAATCCATCTTTATGTATTTAAATATTTTATCCCACTATTTTAAAAAATGCACTTAAATTGTTGTATATTCCATACTTGCTTATTTTATATGATAGGCACAGTCTTCCATATTTATCATTCTATATCAAAGGTAAACATTGGCAAACTTCATATACGTATCATATACAGGGGTGATATTCACTTACCTTCAGTACAAGTTTGCAAATGTGAGCACATGCGCCAACTCTGTGCATGTGCACAGCCTTCCATGCATGGACTTTTGGTAAAGAATGGCCTAAATGGGATGCCATAGAGCTGGAGTGGGTGGGCAGGGTCACCCACGATTTCCGCTACCAATTCAGGTGAACCAGTCCAAACCGGTAGAATGCTATCTTTATCATTGCTTATAAAGAGTGATTTGTGGTTTGGTGTGATGCTTGATTCTTGAATCGGACTACAATAATCTTGCTTTAGTGTGAGTAAATCTAGCCATGGCTTTTCACAGGTCTATGGAACCTATTTTATTTTACCTTTATTTTTCCTGAAACTCTTACAAATCCCTAAAATGTTTTGTTTGTTTTGCAAATTTATATAGCCACCGATCCACCTAAGCTACCCTTGGAGGTGAATAAAAATAAAATAACCAGTGTACAGATCCACTAAATATAAACTGGGTTGAAACTCCTAAAAATTATATTGTCAACTCATCAAACAAATCACATACACAGCCAACTTCCAACAACTTTCTGGCAGGGGAAGGGTACTGTAAAATCTCCATTCCCTCCCCACTCCAGGGGAAGGTAACTGCAAAATCCCCATTTCCTGCCGATCAGCTGGGACTCGTGAGGCATAGAATAGATGGGGACTGGGCCAGTCAGAGGTGGTATTTACTGGTTTTCTGAACTACTCAAAATTTCCGCTACTGGTTCTCCAGAACTGGTGAGAACCTGCTGAATGCCACCTCTGGTCCTACCTCTGTATCAGCAATGCAGCTGAAGACATGCATTGCCTCAGTATGTAAGGGGCAGCTCCTCTTTAAGTCTCTTCCCTGGGTCCGTTTGGAGAAGGGCGGGGTATAAATTCAATAAAATCAAAAAATCAAATCAAATCTTCCAGTTGTTGCTTTCTTTATTGGGCAGAAACCACATATTCAGCCTTTTCTGCATATGGCTTCCATGCAAATTATACACTTACTAAATTCTACAGCAGTTATATCCATTCTGATGCCCTCCAAATGTAATTTTTAACTATCAGCATTATAATCTCTCCCAAGTGACCATGAAGCATGGAATTCAATAACATTGTAATCTTTAACATTTGAAGGCCATGAAGTTGTTTATCAGATTGCTCTGAAGATCAAAGATTCAGGGAAAGGAATGTTACAGAATTATCTTCTTAATAGCAATATTGGATTACTCTGACTACATCCCACAGCTGGAAGCTTTTCTCTATCAAACTGATTATTGGAGTATTGGACACTTACTCGCTGTAATTTGAATGTTTCTGGTTTGTTGTGATGGATACGCTCTAAGTACACTTTAATCAATGATGACTCACTTCTGGCATAGCTGGGAACCATAGGTAGGATGCTGTTTTCTTCCAGTGCACCTCTGGATTACATTAGAGGAAATGAGAGAAATATTCTACCCTATTTGTTCTTCATCTTCTATTTGATGGACTTGCTTTGTTGAAGTCTATCTCCAGCTGAGCCCCAGTGCCAAGTATAAAAATAACTGTATCTCACACAATCCCATTCTAGTGTTTAACCCATTGTTGGATTTTCCATCACACCACACCAGAAGAAAGTTTCACAGTCAATGTCTAATGGCCTTTCCTTTGCATAGGAAGCACTTGCGTATTTTAAAAAAAAATTTTACACTTAAAAAAAGCCATCCTTTGATGCATTAGAATTGACCTAAGTCAAATGTTTGTTTTGGTTTAATCAGTGTAATAATCCTGTGAGCATTTTTTTCCAGAGGGAAGCATCTCAAAAGAGTTTCTGTGCAGCTTCTCTTGTAGTTTTAGTTTCAAAGCATCATTGGGCAGATCTTGTTTATAAGGTTGTGTGTATGTTTAACAACCCCCCCCCCCAAAACCATGGCTTATTTGAACGGTGAAATTTTCCTGATTGAGGGTTTTGCATTTTGTCTGACAGGATGGTCGTGTGGCATCAGCAGTCTTGGTCAGTGCAATGTTCTGTTTCTGTCATCTCTTCTCTAATCCAGCTTCTGCTGTTCAATTGCTAAATTCAAAGAGACCAGGGGTAGTACTCTGGCCATCTCACAGAAGGTATGGTAAATGTGTTCTATGACTAACAAATCATGTACAATGTATATTAATTCACTTCGCAATACTGACAAATCATGTACAATGTATATTAATTCACTTCGCAATGTATACTAATTCACTTCGCAATAGCAACAGCACTTAGACTTACATACCGCTTCACAGTGCTTTACAGCCCTCTCAGCAACTTGCCCGCAAAAATCTGGCTCCTCATTTTACCGACCTTGGAAGGATGGAAGGCTGAGTCAACCTTGAGCCTGGTGAGACTCAAACTGCTGGCAGTCAGCAGAATGAGCCTGCAATGCTGCATTCTAACCACTGCGCCACCACGACTCTTAGTTCCTGGATCGAGATTTTAGTCAACCTCATCCCTCTTTGTGGTAATGCAGTGGTTAGAATACAGTACTGGAAGGTACTTCTGCTGACTGCTGGCTGCAGTTGAGCAGTTCAAATCTCACCAGGCTGAAGGTTGACTCAGCCTTCCATTCTTCCGAGGTGGGTAAAATGAGGATCCGGATTGTTGGGGGCAATAGGCTGATTTTGGAAACTGCTTAGAGAGGCCTGTAAAGCACTGTAAAAGTGGTATATGTCGAAGTCCTATTGCTATTGCTCTTTAATACCAACAGCTACCTTTATTTTTGTTCCTTTGAATGTTGACTCCTAATGGCCACCTAAACAAATCTCTGCAGTTTTCATGTCAAGATTTTTTTGTCACTGTCTTTTCCCAGGGCTGAGACAGAGAGTCTCTAATGCCAGCTCATCCATTTGGTGTTGAGTCTAATGCAAGACTAGAACTCATGGTCTCTCAGCCTGGTGCCTTAACCAGTATACCAGACTGGCTTTCTAACACCTTCCTAACTGCACTGAAGTAATGGGAATAGTTTTATCACATTTGGCTGAGTGGCTAAAGCTTGGCAAGGGTTTTTAAAAGGTTTTCAATGATAGTACGAAACATTCGATGCTATGGAAGGTTTTCACACTTCTGGATGCATTCTCAAACATGTGTTGAGAGAGTCCTGTTAAAATAAGAGTCTTCTAATTATGTGAGGGCACAAATCTTCAGTTATTCCCAAAGAATATAAATATTTGGTTTTAGACAGGAAGCTATCACCTTTTCAAAAGCAGAAAAATGTGTATTTGGACAGAAACATCTACTGTAGATCAGACTGCCTCAGCCTGATTCTATCTTCCCAAGTGGGACTCATGATAGAAGTCAGGGGTAGGCTTCAAAAATTTCAGCAATGGGTTCTCTGCCCGGTTGCTGGGTGGGCGTGGCTATGGTGGGTGTGGCCTACCCAGCCTCCTGCCCCATGGGGGGGGGGGCGTTTTTGCTCACCCCAGGCTCCTGAGGCTTCCCTCAAACCTCTGGGAACGCAAAAACTGCCTTCCCCAGGCTTCGGAGGTCCTCCGGAGGCCGGAAATGTTTCCAGCCTTCTGGAACATCTAGGAGGCCCCATTTCCCCCCACCCCCCTCAAGACTGCGCGGCCCTGCACTTACCTCGCATCCAAAATGGGCCCCGTGGAGACTCCTGAGAGGGGAAGGGTGGGGGTGTGGGGCCAGTCAGGAGTGAGATTTGGAGGTTCTCCAAACCGGGCATGACGTTTGCTATGGTTTCTCCCAAACCCAGGAAAACCTGCAGCAGCCCATCCCTGATGGAAGTTAGATTACAACACACATGGAGTGGGGACAATACCATTGGGAAAATTGATTAAATTCTATGTCAAGGCTGAACATGGGTTACATGCAATTTATTTTGGGACCTGTACTCTTCTGGGCCACTTGCCACCCAGCTTGTTGATGGATAGCTGAAAATAGGAATAGTTAGAAAGGATGGTTTGGAGAAAAATGGCAGCAAAATGAAGCAGAATCTTTGTGTGTGGCCACTTTTGTATATTAAGCACTCATTCTCTTAGAGGCAGGGAGAGCTTGCTTCTGTAGTTTTTAAGTCAAATGTATCAAATCTATATTTTTATTTGTTTTCTTCCTTGATTAATTCATGATTTTTCACTGGATTTGCTCTTTTGACATTAATATTTGCAAGCATGCATTAAAACCGTCCAAGACCGAGTGGCTGTGGTTTCCGGCACCCCGGTTTAGCCAGATAAGTCCAACACTGGCCATTGGGGGCAAACAACTTGCCCCCGTGGAGAGGGCGCGCAACTTGGGTGTCCTCCTGGATTCCCAGCTATCCATGGAGGACCATGTGGCGGCCGTGGCCAGGGGGGCATTCTATCAGGTTCGCCTGATACGCCAGTTGCGCCCCTTACTATACCGGGGGGCCCTTCGCACAGTCACTCAAGCGCCCGTGACATCTCGGCTGGATTACTGTAATGCTCTCTACATGGGGTTCCCCTTGAGGTGCACTCGAAAGCTACAGTTAGTGCAGAATGCGGCCGCGCGGGTGGTTATGGGTGCCTCAAGGCAAGCCCACGTAACACCTCTCCTGCACGAGCTGCACTGGCTGCCTGTGGCCTTTCGAGTGTGCTTCAAGGTGTTGACTACCATCTTTAAATCGCTCCATGGCTCGGGGCCTAGCTATATACGAGATCGCCTCCTGCCCCATACATCCCTTCGTCCGGTCCGCTCCCACAGAGCGGGCCTTCTCCGGGTGCCGTCGGCTGGGCAATGCCGGCTGGCGACACCCAGGGGAAGAGCCTTCTCTGTGGCGGGCCCAGCCCTCTGGAACGACCTACCCCCCGACCTTCGCACTACCTCGGATCTCCGCCTCTTCCGCCAACGTCTTAAGACGTACTTATTCCAACAAGCTGGCCTAGGATAACCCCCCACTTCTGACTTTTTAAATATAAATTATAATTTGGTAAGGCTTTAATAATAGGTTTTAGCACGGGTTTAATTAATTTAATATATTTTTAATTGATGTATATTGTATTTTATGGTTTTATATAATGCCTCTGCGCCGCCCTGGGTCCTAACAAGGAGAAGGGCGGGGTATAAATTTGATAAAATAAAATAAATAAAATAAATAAAAATTAAATTGTCTTGACTGCTGTTGAAAATCTTCATTATGGTAAACAACCAGGTTCCCTGTAGAGCCAAAGAACACACATGTAGATTTTTATGAATCCCATTTTTCATTGCAGGTATTTAGGATATATTTGTGATCTAATAGCAGACAAACCTGTCCAGCCTCACTGCAAGCCTATAACCATCAAATCAGTCCTTCTTAGCCCAGTGCCCTGTTTCAACAAGCAGAGAAATGGCTGCCGGCCTTTCTGTGACATCCTTATTGGAGAAACTAGAATATTTACAACATCGCTGGAATATGAAAGAATGAAGTAAGCTCCTCTCTGTTGACTGCATGGATAAAATCCCACTTTGGTTGTTTAAATATGTATATACTTATGGTAGCACAGGTGAGCTAATTCCACATGACCTAGGCATCCTGGCTTTCAGTCAATTATGATTGATGTTGATTGGATCTCAGCAGCTACTGCTTCCTTCAGGGAGATTGAAATCTCAGTTGCCTGAACTGCTCACACCTTTGAAGGATATCCTACATCCATCCATCCATGCATACACGCCTCCCTTCAGACTGACATCAATTAGCCAACCCTTTCATTCATGTATTGTACATGGATTCCGTACGATATTTTGTCACTTCCTCTGAAGTTTTGCTTTTGCTTCTGAGCAGCTTGAATGTCACACATCTGCTAATACTATTTCAGTATACAATAATGTTTGATCATAAACAGCTTACATGCAGATGCAGTGAAAGTCATATGAGTTGTCTAGTAATTACTATAGGAATTGTTGTCTGTATAATCTATGAATTAAATTGTTTTTGAGAATAGCTAGATCATTACATTTAGAAATCAGAATAAAAGTGAACAATATTTTTGTTTTAATCTCAGCGCTGAGCTTTTTGACTCTACCCAACTTAACAACACTGAACTGCAATGTTCAACTGGTGGGTTATGATGCATTGTTCAATGTGAATTCTGTGTTATGATTCTCATGAATATTTTACTTTAGGCAGATTGTTCTGCTTGCTTTTTTCTTAGGGAATTCCGGGTTCAAGAAGGAAAAGTTGTTATTCCATTAGGAGTCACTGTCCATGGTGATGTAGTTGTTTCTGTCTACCATATGCGATCCACCATTGGGGGACGGCTTCAGGCTAAAGTATGAATTGATGTATCTTTTAAATGCAAGGTTGAACATTCAGGAACTTTAGCTGGTCTAAAATATTTTAATAGTACGATATAAAAATTGGATTTAAGCATGTTACTCAGAAAGACTGTTAGAGTAATGAGAAGTTTCACCCTAGTTAAAATGTTTGGATATGAAAAAGCAAATTTTGAAAAGTTGTGACGTTTCTTACTGAAACCTCTTTGGAACCAATTTGCTTTGATAATGTTATTGAAATTGGTTACTGAAATTGGTTCCAGTTACTGGAAGCCCTATACCAGGGGTCTGCAAAGTTGGCTCTTTGAAGACTGGTGGACTTCAACTCCCAGAATTCCCCAGCCAGCTTAGCTTAGCTTAACTGGCTGGGGCATTCTGGGTGTTGAAGTCCACCAGTCTTCAAAGAGCCAACTTTGCAGACCCCTGCCCTATACCATTTCAGACAAATGGTTATCCATTTGTCTGAAATGGTATAGGGCAGGGATGGCGAACCTATGGCCCGTGTGCCACAGGTGGCACATGGAGCCATTCGGCAGGGCACGCGAGGTGTTGCCTTGTCAGCTGGCCAGCATGCATGTACGTGCTGGCCAGCTGATTCAGCCATTTTTAAAGCCATTTTTCGCCCTCCCCAGGCTTTATAGGAGCCCGGGGAGGGCGAAAATAGCCCTCCGGAGGCTTTCGGGAAGCTCCTGAAGCCTCCGGAGGGCCTCCAGGAGGGGCTTTTTTCACCCTCCCCAGGCTCCTATAAAGCCTGGGGAGCCTGGGGAGGGCGAAAAAAGCATGTAAAAAATGGGTGGGAGCACCTAGCATGCATGCATGGACACTGGGGTGGGGGCGCATTGCATTATGCATAATTTAATAAACTAGGGTGGGGTGGGGGCGCATTGCATTATGCATAATTTAATAAACTAAACTAAACTAAATTATGGGTGTGGCACGCCGGCACACGCCCCCCCTGTGCTCCCTTCTCTTATGGCACGTGAGCCTAAAAAGGTTCGCCATCGCTGGTATAGGGCTTCCTGCCTCGGCAGGGAGTTGGACTAGATGACCTCCAAGGTCCCTTCCAACTCTACTATTGTATGTAAATATTATGTCCATACCAGTACTTGATGTCAACAAATAGGAAGTGGGCAGGTTCATTCATTACCATGGTTGCTGCAGAAGCAACACACATCAAGCATATAGCAAGAGTAATATGAAAAACCAGCCCAGCCCTGGATCAAGCATTAAGCAAAATAAGAATGTGCTTATTGCATAACAGCATATTTCTCCCCCACCCCCAGTTATCATGCCCTTAACCCTGTCACTGCCAAACTCAACTTTAATTTTTAATCACTTATTGGGTGTACTCTCAGTTAAGCAATGGAGAGGTCAAGGGAGACTCTTGCTTTGCTGTGCTTACTGCTTCCACTGCTTTAATTCAGCTCTGAATCAACCAGAAAAATCCTATGATTCTTAGTTAACAGTCTTGGAGAACAGTTTGTGAGGTATCTTGATCCTATGTTTAGGGAGAGGGGAATGTGTAGATGTGCCACTAGTCTGAATTTAACCATTAGCAAACAAATTAATGATTTACTGATTTATTTCCCACATTTTTAGAAATACCTCAAGGCAGCAAACATACCCAACACTCCTTCCCCCTCCGATTTTCCTCACAACCACAACCCTGGGAGATGTGTTAGCCAGAGAGAGAGTAGACTAGCCCAAAGTCACTCAGTTGGCTTTCATGCCTAAGGTGGGGTTTGAACTCATAGTCTCTGGGTTTCTAGCCAGATGCCTTAATCACTAGAGCAGGGGTGTCCAAACTTGGGAACTTTAAGACTTGTGGACTTCAACTCCCAGAATTCCCCAGCCAGCTATGCTGGCTGGGGAATTCTGGGAGTTGAAGTCCACAAGTCTTAAAGTTCCCAAGTTTGGACACCCCTGCACTAGAGCAAATTGGCTCTCTAGACCAAATTTTTATTTCTTTATTGCGTCTATATTTTTTTGTTTTGTTTTGATGCCTATAGTAATAAAATGAAGTGAATTACAACTGACTTGATAGTTCTTCCATGATAAACATCTGAATTTTGCTATGGTTTTCTTTAAGTTTAAAATTATGTATTTAACAATTCTTACAGATGACAAATACACAAATGTTCCAGATTCAGTTTCATACTGGATTCGTACCTCTGGGATCAACAACATTAAAATTTACTAAGTAAGTATTTCTAGAACACTGAACTGAATGAAAGTGGATATCATGAGATCTTATTGTAATAAATAGCTCACAAATCCAACAGGTGGAAACTCTAGATTTGATTTATTCAAGAAATATTTACTTTACCTTCAAAATAGGAATTTTTGAAAACAGGATATAGAATATAATTGTATAAGAATAATTACAATGCATTAATGAAATGAATTCAACTGCAAAAAGCGAGTAAAAGATCCAAAATATCAAAATTAATTTTTAATGAATCAAATTAAGTACAAGCAGATTCTAATAGACCTAATTGCAAGGGATACGGTGGCTCAGTGGCTAAGATGCTGAGCTTGTCATCAGAAAGGTCAGTAGTTTGGTGGTTTGAATCTCTAATGGCGTGTTACTTGTCCCAGCTTCTGCCAACCTAGCAGTTCAAAAGTATTTAAAAATGCAAGTAGAAAAATAGGAATCACCTTTGGTGGGAAGGTAACAGCATTCCGTGCGCCTTCGGAGTTTAGTCAGGCCAGCCACATGACCATGGAGACGTCTTTGGACAGCGCTGGCTCTTCAGCTTTGAAACGGAGATGAGCACCGCCCCCTAGAGTCGGGAATGACTAGCACATGTGTGCGAGGGAACCTTTACCTTTATAGTACCTAATTATTGCAAAGTTTAGACCATATGGGAATTTAAAATTAATAATAATAATAATAATAATAATAATAATAATAATAATAATAATAATAATAATAATAATAATAATAATAATAATAATAATAATAAATTTAATTTGTAGACCGCTCCCTCTCCCCGAAGGGACTCGGAGCGGTGCACAGGGGAATTAAAAAACATACAAACATAAATACATAAATATATATAAAAGCAGATTAAACAATTTATCCCTGCGCTAAAACCCAAAATACTAAAAAACTAAACCCCTTAAAAACCCAATTAAAACAATATTAAATGTTCAGACTGAGAGGCTGGAAGATAGATTAGGCCAGGCCGGCCTGTTGGAATAGATAAGTCTTGAGCTTTTGTCGGAAGGCGTGGAGGTCCGTGGTTGTCCTGAGGTCGGGGGGTAGGTCGTTCCATAGAGCTGGGCCCGCCACAGAGAAGGCCCTTCCCCTGGGCGTCGCCCGCTGGCATTGCCTAGTGGACGGCACCTGGAGAAGTCCCTCTCTGTGGGAGCAAATCGGTCGGAAATTAATTTCAACTTATTTTTCTGCATCAAGGTTGGATATCCTACCTGATTCATGTAATATGTGAGTAGTGAGCAAGGTTCAACACTCAGAAGCCTGCAATATAGCCCTTATGTAGAGATGAATTTAGGTAATTAGAGAAGCTAACAGTGCTAACTGAGCCAGAGAATTCCACTGAAATCATTTCAGCTGCCTGTTTCTCTTTTCTGTTAGTTGAAGAAGTCAGTGCTCAGGAGATAGTGACTGAGTTGCATTGGCAGAGGTGTTGAGTAGGGTACAAGCATCATAGCTTCTTCTGTGAATGCTTTGGTTGGGACATAGGTTTCTATAAAACTATCTCAAGCTGAACTAGGTTTTCATCAAAGAAAACAGTAAATGTGGATGAACCTTTTTATCTGCTCTAAAAGGAACCGTACATAACTTTTCCTTCAGGCATCGATGAAATATTTTCTGCATTTGGAGTCTGGAAATACAGAGAAAACCCTTCTCTGTTTCCAATGAGAAATGCACTCCGAGGTCCAAAATACTTAAATTTTAAATTAATTTTTATTGGGAAGCTCTATAGGACTTCTTGCTTATGTGACATTAGTACTTTATTTACTTACTTGACCGGGAGGCCCTTCGCACAGTCACTCAATCGCTCGTGACTTCTCGTCTGGACTACTGTAACGCTCTCTACATGGGGCTCCCCTTGAGATGCACTCGGAGGTTGCAGTTGGTCCAGAATGCGGCTGCGCGAGTGATTATGGGTGCCTCAAGGCAATCCCACATAACACCGCTCCTGCGCGAGTTGCACTGGCTGCCTGTGACCTTCCGGGTGCGTTACAAGGTTTTGATGACCATCTTCAAGGTGCTCCATGGCACGGGGCCTAGCTACCTACGAGACCGTCTACTGCCCCATACGTCCCTACGACCGATACGCTCTCACAGAGAGGGGCTACTCTGGGTGCCGTCAACCAGGCAATGCCAGTTGGCGATGCCCAGGGGTAGAGCCTTCTCTGTGATGGGCCCAACCCTCTGGAACGCTCTCCCCCCTGAACTCCGTGTCATCTCGGACCTCCGCCTGTTCCGCCAGCGGTCAAAAACCCACTTCTTCCAACAAGCCGGCCTGGCATGATTTTACTCGACACTGCACTGCCTCTAGTTACCAAAGTTTTAATTCAGGGATTTTAATATGGGTTTTAGCGCAGGGTTGTTTAATTTAATTGAGTTTTAATGAACGTCTTATTTTTTGTATATTTGTGTATTTATATTTTATATTCCCTGTGCGCCGCCCCGAGTCCCTATGTGGTGAGATGGGTGCGGCTTATAAATTCGAATAATAAATAAATAAAAAAGAATTTGTCATATTGTATAAGTAAATTGTCATTGCTATATTCAGGCTCAAACTATGATTTAACAGGCGATCTTCAAACCATTTCTTTGAATTAATTTGAATCTTTAGGCCTGAGCTGGATGCATGTGACTCACCAGAAAAATATCCCCAACTCTTCCATATCATTGTGGAAATTGAAATTGATTCTGCTGATAGGCAGACTGACTTAACTCCTCCATGGGAGAATTTCACCACTAAAGACATCAACCCAAGCATTCTTTTCTCATCGCATCAGGAGCATCAAGACACCCTTGCTCTGGCAGGTAAGGAAGGCATTTATTTTATCCCCAACCTGGTGCCCACATGGATGATGAGTTCCACTTCATAAAATCCCCAGTCAGCATGGCCAAAGACTGGAGATTTCAGCTTTCATGAAAATATCAAGCTTAGCTACTTTAAATTCACTCATCTTTGATTTATTTGGACTCCTTTTACATTATAGGTAGAAGTTCTGTAGATGCAGTGCAAGATAACCTAAAGAATGTTGGCCAGGGTGCATTCTTGTCATCTCTCAGCTGGCAAGGTACATATGGATTCTCCTCAAGTAATCTGTCCTCCAGAATTCACAGTTCATTTATTAGTTTCCTTCCCTCCTTCATCTTCCAGCCTCTTTTCAGGGACCTCGTACATATTATGCCATAGTCCACACAGGCATTCTTTAATTTAGACAAAGTACCTGCATGCGCATGGAATTCAGTTCACATTTTTTGAGTCAGCCAGATTTATTCCTGCTATTTGCACACAGCAATGTATGGCTGCAAAAATCACTTGAATGCAAACACCATACATTCATTTATATTTTGGATATGCTCTGTGCATTGAGAATTAAGCAATATTACATACCGTATTTTTTGGAGTATAAGACGCACCTTTCCCCCCCCCCAAAAGAGAGGGTGAAAATCTGGATGCGTCTTATATACTGAATACAGCATTTTTGGCCTCCCGAAACCCCAGCCCCTTTGTAAAAATGGATGTGCAGAGGGTTTGGGAGGCCTGAATTCTGCAAGCCTTTCAAAGCCTATGCATGCCCTGTTTTTTGCAAAAAAGGGCCCGTTTTTGCAAAAAATGGGCCATTTTTTGCTTGTTTCTGCCCCCCAGCCCCCAGTAGCACTTTGCAGGCCTCTCAAACTCTCTGTACACCCTGTTTTTCACACAAAAAAGGCACACAGAGGGTTTGGGAGGCCTGCAGAGTGCAAAAACATTTTTTATTTACCTCTTCAAAATCTTGGTGCGTCTTATACTCCAGTGTGTCTTATAGTCCGAAAAATACGGTAATTCTTATTGCTGGTATTGTCTGCTTTTACGTGTGGCTGTTTTCCCTCCAAGGATTGTTTTTTCTGCCTTAGAAGAACCACAAAGTTGCTAGCTAACATTAAGCTGTTTTTACTACTTAGATCAAAAGGCAGAAAGAGCCAGTCCTCACCCCAGCTCCGAGGACAGGGCAGCACTGGTCCACGAAGAAAGTGAGCAATCCGATGATGAACTCTTATCCCTCTCCAGTCAGCACAGTGGCACCAGCACTGACAAAATTCACGGCACTTCAAAGCACAGCAAAAAGCCTCAAGAGCAGCCAGGCCCACCTCCACAAGAGGACGCAGATCTTCTAGGTTTGGATGGCACTCCTATGAACTACCCAGCAGGCCCCGCGGCACCACCATCTAACTCAGACTTGCTGAGTGACCTTTTTGGGGTTGGAAATTCTGGAGGATTAAACCAAGGCGGTCAGGGAACTGTTGAAGATGTCTTTCAGATGGGTGGAACTGGTTCAGCACAGTCAACTCCCCGGCGGCCTGCAACTTCAGCATCCCCATCCTTGTCCCCAAGAATAGGAGAAGGTAAAAAAAAAAAATCTTAACCATAACCTTACAGTACTTTACAAACAAAATTCACTGTAAACAATTGATGCTAATCAAGAATCCTCATGAAAAAGAGTTGTGTCTTCCTTTGGATTTATAAATTACTTTTCACGATTATAAGTTTGTACAGCTACTAACTGCTAGGTTTTAAGACATGTGGATAGAAGAATTTTTTGTATCTCTCCTCAGAACTCAGATGTAAATGCCTCCAATTAGCGCTGGCCAATTTTCCCCATTTGCTAGCAGTTTCTTCACTCCCTCTATTTTATGCAACTCTGGGAAATCTGGATTTTTTTTTGTAGGATAAGTATAGTATTGCTCTGGGAGATAAGAGAACAGGAGAGTTTCCTTGTGTGGATTTTCAATGCTTTCTAGCCTAGTTGTATATTTTGAGAGAGAGACTATGAATATGTGCAATATAAGATCCAGTCCAGAACCACACATTTTGTTGTTTTGATACCAACAAGTAATCCTTTAAAAGTAGGAGGCTAGCTAGGAGAGAATCAGTACTACAAGATGAAAAAAAAAATCCCTCTTTAACAAAGAATGCTTTATTAGGTTCTTGCTGACTTTATTGCTACTCTGGTCACTTGGTTTCTGCAAAGAATTGTGAATTCTATTAACTAGAACAGTGTTTCTCAACCTTGGCATAGCTGGCTGGGGGATTCTGGGAGTTGAAGTCCACAGGACTTAAAGTCACCAAAGTTGAGAAACACTGAACTAGAGGTTATGCTAACTAGGTATTATTTACCTGGATGCTTTCTGTAGCTTGCTTGTATACACCAAGGGAGCAGGACCAGTGGTGGGATTCAAATAATTTAACAAATGGTTCTCTGCCCTAATGACAAGCTGGGTAACATGTCTTGGTGGTCATGTGACTGGGTGGTCATGGCCAACTCAATGCCACTCACATTGATGGGTGCTTCACTTTAGCTGTTACAATGTAATAAGGGTTAACCGGACAGGCAGTTTCTGTAAGCAGGGCAATAAAGATTAGGCTAGGACAACACCAGAATGTTTCCTTCCTGCCTTCCATACAGGATTAGCCCTGTAAAGTGGAAAAAAACAAAATGAGATTTCTTCTAACAACCGGTTGTCCAAACTGCTTACAAAGTTAACAACCGGTTCTCCCGAATAGGTGTGAACTGGTTGAATCCCACCACTGAGCAGGACATGTTATGACACCTACTGGCACATCCTATGCCCTTGCACATATAATTGTTTACCTTATGCAATCTGAATTGCCTATTTACATTGTGACAACAGGCATTCTTGATAAGTATTTGCTGAAAGCTGTGTGTCATCTATCATCACCACAGCATGGGTCCAGTGTTGTTTTCCTCAACCTAATGACTGCTGTGAACTCCCTTCTCCATTTTTACAATTAGATTATAAGAATTGTGACACTAGCTTTGGCAGTGCTTCACCTTACTGACACAGTTTATGTAAAGTTAAGAATATTACACTATTACTTTAAAATATAAGTAGATTGCCCAGTATTGGAATAAAAAGGAGAAGCATGTTCTTAAAATTAAATTTTTTTCCCCAGCCTCTGCCTTTGACCCATTTGGGGGTAGTCCTAAGCAACCTGTCCCAGATCTTTTAGGCTCTTTCCTTTCATCAAATGCCAAAAGTGATCCTTTTCTTCAAGCAACAAGGAGTCCTTCGCCTACAGTGCAAGGGGATCCTTTTAACATGGGTATGATGTCTTTTTAATTTTTGAATTATGAGAAAAACAATTAATGGGGCTAACCTTTTCCCCCTTGCCTTGAAATGTGGGTTATTTGCAAATGGAAGGAGTAAAATGCTTTATTTTCCAATTTCTTAAAATTGTGCTGTGAATAGTACCTGTTTCCATGAAAATAAGATCTCCTGGGATAATAAGCCCAATTGGGCTTTTGAGTGCATGTGGTAAAATAAGCCCGTCCCCCAAAATAAGCCCTTCCTTAAAATATTTAAATGCATGCGCAGCCAGTTTCCGCCATTTCCTGGGGTAAGAGGGAAACATGCCCCACATGCATCTGCCGTCCATGCAGAATGGCCTTGCGGAGGCCGCTCCCGCAAACCCTAGCTACCACACCCCTTCTTTTAAGTGGCAGCCGCAAAAAGAGCAGCAGGCCCAGCGACACTAGGGTTGGCAAGAGTGTGCCAGAAGCAGAGACAGAAGTTCTGGCCCTCTCTGGATCAGCTGATCTGCAGGCTGTGGGCCATGGTTAAGGGACCTCCTGCACCTCAAAATAGTAGTTTAAAAAAAAGTACTATGGAATTGAGAATATAGTAGCGCACTGGTATGCATTAGGACAGGGGTTTACCAGACCTCAGGAACCATTAAATTCTTAATTTTAAATCTGGCAGACCACTAATATGAGGAGGCCAAAGCAAACCTCAAGTCGAAATTTTTGCCCCCCCCCTCCGTCCCACACAAAAAGACCCTGAAAGGGGAGACTCTCCACATCAATACAAATGTTCATTGCACGGATCCATCCCAAGGGGCGTAGTTTGAGGACCCCTGATTGAATGCAATATATTAAAAAAATGCAAATACTTTTTCTGTAGACCACCAAAATTTTATCATGGACCACCAGTTGCCCATGGACCACCAGTTGGTGACCTCTGCATTAGGATCATGTTGGCTACTTGTGGTTTAGGAATTCTTAATAGACATTGTTGCATGACAGCCTTTAGGATTTGCATGACAACTTCCTTCTATGTAAAGTTCATGAACCTGAATTTTCTAGATCAGGGGTCCCCAATCCCCGGTCCGTGGACCGGTGCCGGTCCGTGGCTTGATAGGAACCGGGCCGCAGGGCCGGAGAGGAGGAGGAGGGAGGACGGGGCAGTCCCCTGGGCAGAGCACGCACTGGGGGCAGGAGAGCGCAGGTGCGGCCACTCATGCCGTTGGGGGCCCTAGAGGGGCGAGTGAGCCAACTCTCACACACACCCCGCATGCGCATGCGCCGCCTGTTCCCCCTCCCCCCCGCTCCCCCTCTACGCCAGCCGGTCCGCGGAATTTTCTTTAAAATGAAACCGGTCCCTGGTGCAAAAAAGGTTGGGGACCCCTGTTCTAGATGACCAAAAGCATGTGAAAATGATTTTGTGAAAATGCATTTAGAACATTTCTGGTAAAATTAGTACTCACAATCTACTTATTCTGAGAAAATTGCATATATCCTGAGATTTGGTGAATTTCCCACAAACAATGTGAGAAAGGCTAAAACAATTGCACAAATAACTTTTTATATGAATGTTTTAAAAATATTTAACACATCCTCACGACCGATTCGCTCCCACAGAGAGGGGCTTCTCCGGGTGCCGTCCACTAGACTTTGTCAGCGGGCGACGCCCAGGGGAAGGGCGCTCTCTGTGGCGGGCCCGGCCCTCTGGAACGACCTTCCCCCTGATATTAGAACGACCACCGACCTCCGCTCCTTCCGTGTAAAATTGAAGACCCATCTCTTTCGACTGGCCGGCCTTGAATAGTTCTCTCTGTCTTTTAATTACAAATATTTTAATGGGTTTTTAAATTTATATTTTTAGCACGGGTAATTCTATTTAATTTTATTTTAAGTAATGTTTGTATTATTGTATATTGTTTTAATTATGCCTGTGCACCGCCCCGGGTCCCTGTGGGGAGAGGGTGCGGTTAATAAATCTCAATTTATTATTTATTATTATTATTATTATTATTATTATTGCTGTCAGGCCTGCAGTCATATTCCTTTTAGGATCTTGGCCTGCCACACTCTCTGTCTTTCTTTACTATGCTGTTTCATTAGTGGGTAAATGGGAGGGGGCATAGTAAGGAGTAGAATTGTAGAATATGTTGTTGTCATAATAAAACATTCCTTTTTACAAGCCCAAGGTCATCTTTTGTCTTCGCACCTCTGCACCTGACCGGAACTAGATGGGTGGAAATGCCAGCGTGGCAGAGGAAGATTGGACCATGTGATGGACTTGTGGGTGTGGGGACAAGATCCTGAACTTTAAACAGGGGGGAAACCCAGGAAGCTTTCAGATTCGGGTTTCCACAGTTTGTACCAACATGTCTCTCTTATTAAATTGGAATTTTGATGAAAGCTATGCCTTGAACTCTGATTTAATTTTGGATGATATTTGGAATGCTGGCAATTGCTAAATGGCAATGTTTATCTTTTAAGGTCCTTCAAATACACCAACTGTTTCCATTCAGCCAGATACTTCAGGAGACTGGGAATGGCCTAGTAAATCAGGTTTGTCTGACACTAATATCTGTTTAAGATGATTTATAGCAATAGCACTTGGTGCGTTACAGCCCTCTTTAAGCAGTTTACAGAGTCAGCCTGTTGCCTCCAACAATCTGAGTCCTCATTTTACCACCTCAGAAGGATGGAAGGCTGAGTCAATCTTGAGCCGGTGAGACGAATATCTAATATGTTTAAGATGATTTATGTGAAAGGTGTTCACTTAAGAACTGTGACATTTATCATCAGTTTCTAAGTAGTTATTTGTAAGATTTATATTCCACCTTCCATTCAAGGGCACAAGATGACATACTTAGCAATATTTGGGGTGGAGGGTGCCTTCACATTTGTATTGATTCCTGGTAATTGCTGGGAGCAGTCACTGCAATTTGGTTAGCAAGATTTTTGGAAGTGTTTTGCCATTGCTTTCATCCCAGGGCTGAGAGAGAATGACTGACCGAAGGTCACACAATTGGCTTCATACCTAAGACAGGATTAGAACTTATTGTCTCCTAGTTCTTAGCCTGGTGCCTTCACCACTTCACCAAACGCGCTCTCTCTAAATGAAGTGGCAATTAGGTTCTTATCAGGGATGTAAGAGGGGATCAGCCTCCAGCAATTGTTATTGAAGTTTTGAAAATAGGCTTTTTCAATGAACACAACATATTTAACTTTAATATCTTAAATGTTGAAGAAGAACTGCCCAAAGGTATTACAGGAGTGCTAATGAAATAGACAAATATGATACCCAGAGAAGTATTGATGTATTACAGAGATTTTACAAAAGCACGTGTACTACAAGTTATACATGTTGCTATTTATAGTTGTCAAAAGCCTTTTTATAGTACATGAGCTAAATTAACTTCTTTACTCTCTGTTTACTTAACATGATTTAATGAAAAAGTAGCCTACTCTAGTTGGCCAAAGGTTTTTTGGGTGCTTTTTGAGACTTGTTCAATGCTGTTGATTGAATATATCTTCAATGCAGACCTAGAAAGATATATTCCCAAATTACAGTTTTATAAACAACATGCTTTGCTTATGTTGAGTTAACCGACTAGTTTATGCAGTTGGATTGTGCTACTTTTAGCTCCAAGGTCATTCAATTGTATTTCATAAACATGCTTTTTCTCTTCTTACGTCATCTAGGTATGGTGAGCAAATCAACTGCTTCCAGCCCTACAGGATCACTGCACAACACCCCCACACATCAAGCCAAACCACAAACTCTGGATCCTTTTGCTGACTTGGGAGCTCTTGGTGCAAATCTAGCAGGTTGACTGATGATTGCATGGCCAAAACACATATGTATTCAGAAGTGCATGTTCATATAACAGTCTGCTATTGTTAATGCCTGCTGCCTGCTTCTCCAGAATGAATAACCAAAGTCAATTCATGAACAGCAGATAACAAAATGCTGCCACTCTCTGAGCTCTCAGTACTTCACAGAACTCTTGTAATTTTAAATAAAACTATCATAAGCCATAAAAGACCAAAAAGAAGTAAAAAAGATGAAAAATAGAAAAAAAAATCAAAAATCAAAGAAAAAGAAAAAAAAGTAACTTTCCTTTTTCCCAGCAAATATATACTTTAAAAACATATCACCGTTTCTTAAAATATTACAAACCTCTTCACCTTATATCTCATTCTCAATAAACATAAAAATCCGCATCATTCTTCCTAATCAGTAAAAGTCCAGTAAGGTTCACCAGAAACAACCACTTATCTATTATAAAGGTAATCTAATAAATCTAATAAGCCCACTTAATTTCCTACTTTTATATTTATATTTCCTTGTCTGCTCTTAAGCAAATCCCCCAAACCTCACCAATCAAATACAACGAATAAAGGTTACCAGAAATGATACCACAACTATTTTAAACTTAATCAGAAAAAATTTAAATATAGCAGATAACCTCTTAGCATTAAAGCAAAACTTTAAAACATTATTTTCCAGTTCTAATAAAAAAAAAAAACCTTTCAAGATTAGTAAAAATAAGCAGAACCTATTATATCCTTGATCAAATAAGACCATTTTATATTCTTTCCCCTTACTCCCAAAATCTTGATCTTAATAAGTCTCCTCAAATAATATTCTAGCATATGGTTTCTTTTCATTTATTTTCCTATTCTCACAAAATCACCAACATTAACAAGCCCCTCTTGCAAAACCAGTATAAAAAGATTATATAAGTCATTCTTTTGGCCTATTATTCTCATATCCTTTTTATTTTTTATTTTATTTATTTTTCAAATTTATACCCTACCCTTCTCCTGACAAGGACCCAGGGCGGCGCACAGGCAATCTTAAAAACCATACAAAAATACTTTATTAAAAACTAATTAAATTATATCCCGTGCTAAAAACCCTTATAAAACCTTACGAATTAAAATTTATCAGAATAAAAGTCAGAAACGGGGGGCTATGCTAGGCCGGCTTGTTGGAATAAATACGTCTACGCTGGCGGAAGGTCCGAAGTAGTGCGTAAATCGGGGGGTAGGTCGTTCCAGAGGGCTGGGCCCGCCACAGAGAAGGCCCTTCCCCTGGGTGTCTCCAACCGGCATTGCCCAGCCGACGGTACCCGGAGAAGGCCCTCTCTGTGGGAGCGGATCGGTCGAAGGGAAGATTTTTAATTATTAAACATCACCTCGCTTTATTTATATGTTCAGTTCATCTTGTTCCATACCCTTCTTATAGATTGTCATTTTTAAAAATTCCTATTTATGTCAAATTCATTCTACAGTTAGTTATTTCACTTTCATAGCATGATCTAGTCTTTCAATTACAGCAAAAAGTTTTTTAAAGTATCTGCTGAATATATTTTTTTCACACACATCTTGCAGTATATCCATTATTTTATTTGCTTTTCATGCCCTCTAGTGTCCAACCTTCAAAGACCCAACTTATTACACTGTATGTTTTTTCAAGGAATGCAAATATCCACTGTTTCCCATGGGAAGGATTTTATAATCAATTTCAATGTTCTATTTCAAATCCTTCTGTTTTTTACTATTTTCCAAAAAAATAACATTTTTTCAAGTCCTTAAATTCATATTCAAAACACTTCCTTCACTAAGGATAAAGAGACCTGCAGTATGTAGTAGAAACTCCTCAGTGAAAAGGGTCTTAATATTTTTGCAATAGTAAAAAGGTAATTTAAACATTAATTAAGAAATGAGACTCTTGAACTTTTGTCATTAAAATGCTGCATTACAACTGTAAGGGTAGATGGTATCCCCTCTACTCCCAACCACTCAACTCATAATAAACCAACTGCAAAATTGTGGTCCCTGTGGTCTACTCATGAGAAGTGGTTATCCAGAATACATGTGGGTTATCTCATGATATCTCCTTTTTCTGGAGAGATTTTACCAGTGCAGATTCAGCCTCCAACTATGATTTCCATCATAAATGCCATCCCATGTTGGCAAGACATCTGGCTCTGCATGGCATTCACCAGAAGTCTCAATTCTAGTAGAAATTCTAAGGGGAACAATTTGCTTGTTTTGTCAGGCTTCTTGTCCATTCAAATGTCAATATAGAGTGTTTATGTGTTAGATACCCAGGACAGCTTGGGAATTTTACATGTGTGCTGCACATATCAGGAATTGGTGGTATTGGACTTTGTGTTAAGGATTCCACAAATGATAGCTTTGAGGAGATAGCATTGACTATGCTGGGTTCTTTTGAAGCAACTCAGAATTTTCTGGGCCTGCTTCAATCTGTTATTTTCAACTTTAAGTGTTGAATTCTGGACAATATGCATGGGAGATTTTTCACCAATCTGTTTATTTATCTCTTGACATCAAGATATTATATCTAGTTAGAAGAAGTGACCCCCCCGCCCCCAATTTCTTAAGGGCATTGTTTGTAATTAATTTACTGCTAGAAAAATAATTGCATCTAGAATATCCAAATAATTATAGTTCTTTGACTTATTCCCATAGAAGAGTCTAAAATGGGTGGAGTTCATTTTACCGGATTTTGTCACTGATTCCCTTGATGATTATGCTAAGAGAGATAGGGAGTGATTATGATATGCTTCTATGTGAAGTGTTGTCTGAATTTGGCTTTGAAGTGATTTCCTTCAGACTTACATAACCCACCCCAGAATCTGTGATCATTAAAAACATAATATCTAGTGGTTGGAATTTTCATTCGTTAAGATTTTCAAATGCTAATAGATTATATCATATATATGAATAGTTTGATTAATGATCTTCACCAGTACATTATCTAAATGGTGAGCAATTAGAAGTTACATAATGACATGGTCCCCTTCCTCACCTGACCTAAACCCCATTGAGATCTTGTGGGTCCTCCTTAAACGGGAGATTTATGGTGAAGGAGAACAGTTTGCCTCTCTGAACAGTCTCTGGGATCCACTGCACAAACAGTGGATCCTCAACAGATCAAGAAACCGACAGACTCCATGAATGGAAGGGTTACGACTGTTACTGAATAGAAGGGTGGCTATCTTGGTCACTGAATTTTTTTGGTGAAGTTTCAGAAACGTTTATCTGTACATTTTGAATTATTTGTTATTCTCACTTTAAGAGATGCAAATAAATGAGATGGGCAAAACAAAAAAAAGAAGTTACTTATGTCATTCTATCTATCATTGCAGCTTTGGTTTTGTATGAGAAAAATTGCCCATCTTAACCAACACAATTAAGGAAATAAGTAAGCACATATTAATGCAACCCAATTAACAGATCAATAAAATGTATGGAATTGTCCATTGTTCAATATCTTTCCAACGCCTTTTATAAAACACTTCCCCCCCTTTTTTTCCATTAACCTTTAAAGTCTACTATGATCGTAACAACCACATTTATAGTCTTCTCTGCTGTTTGCTGCCTTGTTTGTTTACATTTCCCATTGAGCTTTCTCCCTAGCTCGCTTTAATGTCTTGCCCTCAGCACTTTTGGATGGTCGCTTCAAGAGGCTCCCGATTAACGAGCGACTATGCCCTTGCGACAGAGCCGAGGTTGAAACTGCGGAGCATGTCCTTCTATCTTGCCCCATGTATAACGCAGACAGATCTAAGTTACTGTCTCTCCTTGAAACCATCCCTTCTAGACTCAATGGTTGTAATTTGATGGCCCACTGCCTAGGAGATGGCTCTCCATATATCACTTTTCAGGCCTCAAAATTCTTCTTAAGAGCTGTAACCATTAGAGGAGAACGCTGTAACTTTCCTTAGTTAAGTTATTGGCGATCCATTGCTATGATACTATGATAATAATAATAATTATTATTTTTACTATTTTTAACGTTTCTTCCTGTAGTACTTGTGTTTTGGTCTGTGACCGTAAATAAAAGTGTGTGTACATTTCCCATTCATGTTGAAACAAAGGCCTTCTTTCCCGGCTCGGTTTTCTGCTGGTTTGCAGAATCAAGGCCAAATAGATAATTGATGTGTTGTGGCATGGCTATTTGTAGTTATTATCTTTTTTATTTATGTCACAGTGTCATGGGGTTCTTTTACAACTGGAGGTGGCGATGGCACACAGAAAAAGCTATTTTACTATTTACAATGAAGGCATTTATAGCAGTTATTTACAGCAGATATATATACACACGCTTTCAGTGTTCTCCCCAATGTCAGGTTTCCTTCTAGTCTCCCTCTCTCCTCCTTCACTACCAAAGAGAGATGACCTCCCCTCTAGTTCTCCTGCTTCTTCCCCCTTTTCTGGGCTTACCAAGAAAGAGTGAAAAGAAAGGAATGGGCTGGATTTACTGTAATGTGCTCAGTGTGGCTTGACTTCCTTCTGGATCTATTCAGCTACAGTACTACTACTCCATTGGTAAACGAACCTTTCTCAGGATCCTCTGCCTCTCAGTCCTTTCTCAGAAGGCTTTGCCAATAACCCACAAACCTCTTTCTTCCTACTTTGAGCCTTGTGTCAGGGTTCCAAGTAATGCACTCATAGAAAGCAGAACTCTGAGGCAGGCAGATTCCTCAAAGAACAGTTTTATTGGATACATCATATTGGCACAACTGGTGTATGCCAACTCTAAAAATTCCCGCGGCTTTCACCCAATTAAAAGTAAAAATTTTCCCATTTTCCCCAAATCACTGGTCACGCTGTCCAATCCAGGTGTTGGCTGGTTGCTTGGTTACTACACTCCTCCTCTGGCCATCCTCCTGTGTGAATGTCCTTAGTTCCCATAGGAAAGCTTTATTGTTTTGGCTATAAAACCCCATCTAACTCTATCCCCCCTCCCTCTGTTGTGTGGCAACCCTGAAGCCTCCGAGGTGGCCTCAGCCATGTCCACTCCAGGGTTGACACCTTGGTGAAGATGACTTCCCTCTAGGCCCTCATTTCTTTTCTTTCAGGGAAGTCCCCTGTGGACCTTTTCTCTCTCTCCCCAACTGGCAATTGCTCTGCACAAAACTTCACTGTCCAACTTCTGTCTCCAACTACTCTATTTTACACCACATTTCTCTCTTGTTTGCTCTCCATGCTCCCTCCTCCCTCTCTCTCCAGCAAGATGTCCCTCAGAAACTGAGCATGTGGGTGCTCCCCCCGCCCAGGGCTACAGTCCCCAACCCCCATATATCAGACTCGGCCAGTGGGCCTGCTGTCTCTACGTCTCTTCACATCAGCCCCGGCTAGCAGTAGTGACAACACAGATGGCCTTCAAGCCCAGGGTTGAGCTGCTTCCCCCTTTTTCTCACTCCCTTTTGTTGACTCACACCAGCAGCTATGCCAGGCCATATATTCTTAATGAATAGAATGATACCTTAAATATGATGAACAAGTCTCTTGATTAAGCAGTACATTTGAGTTGATTGGGTGACTTTAATTTAATTTAATTTATTTCGATTTATAGAACCGCCCTTCTCCCTCGAAATGGACCCAGGGCGGTGCACAGGAAGTTAAAATCAATAAATAACAATAAATACAGAGTAACTAAAATAGATTAAACTAAAAAAACTGTGCTAAAACATCCCATTAAAATTCTAAAATGCATTTACTCATTGGCTAAGCTAGACCGGCTTGATGGAAAAGATATGTTTTAAGTGAGCGGCGAAAGAGGGGAAGGTCTGTGATAGTCCGAAGTTCGGGGGGTAGGTCGTTCCAGAGGGATGGCCCAGCCACTGAGAAGGCCCTTCCCCTGGGCACCACTAGCCGGCATTGACCGGCATTGACCGGCGGATGGTACCCTGAGGAGGCCCTCCCTATGGGAGCGGATCGGACGGAGGGAGGTATGCGGCAGGAGACAGTCCCGCAAACCTTAAGTTTCTCTCCCCACCCACACCCTAAGTCTGTGATGGCAAACCTAGGGCATGTGTGCCACATTTGTCAGGGCACGTGAGGCTTGCCCTGTCACCTGGCCTTTGAAGCCATTTTTCAACCTTCGGAGTGCGAAAAACCGGCCCTACGGGCAAACCGGAAGTCCATTCCTGAACTTCCAGTTTGCCTGTAGGGCCGTTTTTTTGCGCTCCAGAGGGCCTCTGGGTGATGCGGGGAGGCTGTTTTCGCCCTCCCCAGGCACCTATAAAGCCTCTGGAGCCTGGGGAGGGCAAAAAAAGCACACCAAAAATGGGGGAAGCTCTGGTTGTGCACGCTGTGGTTGTGCGCATAGCATTATGGGTGCGGCACTCCCACACACGACCCCTCTGTGCTTCTCCTGTTTTTGGCACGCGAGCCAAAAAAGGTTTGCCATCCCTGCCCTAAGCAGTCAATTAATCACAACTTCATCCTGCACTTGAAAGTAGATATCATTTTATTTGTTCTGGAGCAGTTGAAGGGTACAGCAATTCTCCACTCCTACTCCCAAATCTATTAGCAAATTTGTCTTGTAAGATCTGTGTGCCTATCTATTATTGTGGAGTACAAAAATTGTCAGCATTTATAATCTTGGAAATGTGTTTTGTTTATAGTTCCTATCACTTGATACTTGGTTATAGTGTAACAATTCTCATTCTGGTTTCTTACTAAGCCAAATATAACATTAATACACGTTGCTTTATTTCACATTCCAGGTTGTCCTTCCTTTGCCAGCAAACCCAATACACCTACAGGAATGGGAGGGGTTTTTCCTCCTATGGGATCACCACAGAAACCATCTCCCCAGCCAATGGGAGGTGGCAGCTGGCCACAGGGCCCTGGATTCCCTAGGCCTCAAACCCAGACTAAACCTCAACAAAGCATGCCTCATTCTTCTCCGCAAAATAGGCCGAATTATAATGTGAGTTTTTCTGCAATGCCTGCTGGTCAAAATGACCGTGGAAAAGGATCGGGCAGTTCTGGTAACTGAACTTTTAATTTTTTGTACTATGTTTAAATGCAAATAGTATGTTGCTTGGTAGGCTACAAAGTGCACTATTTTCATGGCCAAATCTCTGTTAACTATGATATTAGTATTAGTGTCTGTTAACTATGATATTAGATATTAGTGTCTGTTAACTATGACATGTCTGAAATTAAACTAGACACACTAGTTCAGTGATGGCTAACTTTTTTGGTACAGAGTGTGTGACCCCTGCGCATGCACCCCAACCCCCACGCATGCGTGCACATCTCTCACATGCGCTCGACCCCCTATGCATATGTGGCAGAGACCCGAGAACCAGTTGGCCAGCGGGAGGCGTGTGTGCATGCGTGGTGGAGTTGAGCTGGGGCGACGGCTCACGAGCCCGCAGAGAGGGCTCTGTGTGCCATCTGTGGCACGTGTGCCATAGGTTCACCATGGCACATCAGCTTGCTAAGAGTAGCTGCACATCAGCTTGCTCTAACCAGATGCCGTCTATGAGTTTTGGAAATACAACACCCCAAATTAGGAATTGTTAACAGGGATCTTGAAAGTGGCACTCCTAACACATCTAAAGGGCCTGGGAAGACTGAATTAGATCTTATTGCAGAAATGGTACCACTGCTTATTATAATAAACCAATGTTTGTCCTTCTTCCCAATGACTTGTAAGTGACGAAACAGCAACAGATAGATTTCTGTAGATTTCTGGATTTTAGATTGTAACTCTTAGTATTCCTCATTGTTGGCAAGGACTGATGGGAATTGAATTTTAACGGTATCTGAAGGTCTACCTATTGCCCATTGTTTTAAAGTGAAACTCAGTGTTTCACTTCACTGAGGTGCTATGGTGCCACCAGTTTTCTATCTGCCAATGATATGGCTTGCATACACGGGGAGCTTTCATATTTGATATTATTATGTTCTACAATAAATTTCACTAGATGTGGAAAGAGAGTAACAAAGCCCAGGGAATAGGCCCATTTTACAGCAGTATAATTGTAATCAATTTTATTTAGTTACCACATGTTCACATGAGTTTAAAAGAACTGAACTTCAAACGAACGAAAATTAGATTCATATTATTTGAACTGCTGAGCGAGCTTAAGTTCAGAATGGGCCTATTTGAAAAAACAGGGGTCTCCAACCTTGGTAACTTTAAGACTTGTGGACTTCAACTCCCAAAAGTCCTTAGCCAGCAACCTCGGCAACTTTTTTGTGGACTTCCATAAGTCTTAAAGTTGCCAATGTTGGAGACCCCTGTGATAAACCAAAGAAGATGGATCTTACTCAGATAGGTAGGCTAGGCAAGGCGATATATGGAGTAATAAACTACAGGTAGTCCTCAACTTACGACCATAATTGAGCCCAGAATTTCCATTGCTAAGTGAGACAGTTGTTAATCTTTAATCTTTAATCTTTGTTGTATTTCTATACCGCCCTCTCTCCCAGACGGGACTCAGGGCGGTGCACAGGAACAATAAAAATATAAAAATATATAGACAATTGTTAAGTGAGTTTTGCATTTGACGACCTTTCTTGCCACAGTCGCTAAGTGAATCACTGTAGTTGTGAAGCTAGTAACGGTTGTTAAGTGTATCTGGCTTCACAATTGACTTTGCCTGCCAGAAGTTCACAAAAGGGGATCGCATGACCCCAGGAAACTACAACCGTCATAAATTCATGCCAGTTGTCAAGCATTCAAATTTGAATCGCAATGCCATGGGGATGCTGCAACAGTCATAAGTGTGAAAAATAGTCATAAGCCACTTTTTTCAGTGCGGTTGTAACTTTGGTCACTAAATGAATGGTTGTAAGTCAAGGACTACCTGTATACATTACATAAAAGTTCTGTGATGGAATTCCAGGGGCATGCTGTTGTGGAACGCTCTGCTAACAACATTAGCACTGAAGGAGAAAGTATAAATTCCCATATTTTTCTACGCTGTAAATGCCTACGTGTTATCTGGTTTAAGTTACGTTTTGTGGTGCAGTAATTTGATCGTGTTAGAGCAGGGGTGTCCAAACTTGGGAACTTTAAGACTTGTGGACTTCAACTCCCAGAATTCCCCAGCCAGCTATGCTGGCTGGGGAATTCTGGGAGTTGAAGTCCACAAGTCTTAAAGTTCCCAAGTTTGGACACCCCTGTGTTAGAGAAATATTGAATGATCTCAAATCAGGAATAATAATACTCATTTTTTATTTCACTGTTCAGATGCTAAGCCCAAATTGTCTGCTGATTTTGAGGATCTCTTATGTGGCCAAGGTTTTAATGCGCATAGAGACAAAAAGGGTCCTAGAACAATAGCAGAGATGCGAAAAGAAGAAATGGCCAAAGAAATGGATCCTGAAAAATTAAAAGTACGCATTGGGATATCTTAGAATTTTTTTTAAAAAGTTTCAGAGATGTATTAGGATGCAATATTAATTATGTATGTTGTACATAAATAATGGCCATACGGTAGAGCACCTTCTCAGGATGTTTTGCATGGTTGCTGCTTTTCTTTATAATTTCAAAATCTTACCATCCACATGGTGGCAATGATGATGGTAGAAAGGAGGGGACAAAAAATCGCATTGAGATATTCTGGCTTCAGGAGAGTAGTTTAAGATTTCAATATGATGAACTAATCATGGTTGTTTTATGGAATTTTGAAACAGTCGAAGCAAATTTAGTCTAATACAGAGTTCCCCAGAACCACCCAGATTGGCGTTTCAGAGGGGTGATTTTGTTGGAAGGGCAGGAAGATGTGTGCATATGTGGCTGTGCAGGCCCACGACATTCACAGTGATACCTGTGCGAGTGGGGCCGCGAGCACTGCAGTGTGGCTCGTGCCAGCGTGGCGATGCTTGCACAAGTGGCGCCCTGTGCACACGCACATGTGTGTACACTTGCTGGCCACTCATGCACCCCAGTGGCAATTAGGCCACGGCCCAATAGAGGGCCACGGCCCACAGGTTGGGGACTTCTGATCTACCGTAATAGGAATAATTCCATCCACCTATGTAACTGTTTGATCAGGATGATATCTCTCTACACAGATCCTTGAATGGATTGAAGGGAAGGAGAGAAATATAAGAGCATTGTTATCTACCATGCATACAGTGCTATGGGAAGGAGAAACAAAGTGGAAACCTGTGAGCATGGCCGATCTTGTAACTCCAGAACAAGTGAAAAAGGTTTATCGGAGAGCAGTACTTGTTGTTCATCCTGATAAAGTAAGAAACAATGTCTTGGGATTTATGTCTTACTATTTTTTTTTCAAATTTATACCCCGCCCTTCTCCCTGCAAGGACCCAGGGCGCCGCACAGGCAATATTAAAAACCATACAAAATTACAAAATACATTATTAAAAAACTATTAAATTATATCCCGTGCTAAAAACGCTTATAAAACCCTAAGAATTAAAATTTATACAGATAAAAGTCAGAAACGGGGGGTTATGCTAGGCCGGTTTGTTGGAATAAATACGTTTTGAGACGCTGGCGGAAGAGGCGGAGGTCCGAGGTGGTGCGTAGATCGGGGAGTAGGTCGTTCCAGAGGGCTGGGCCCGCCACAGAGAAGGCCCTTCCCCTGGGCATCGCCAACCGGCATTGCCCAGCCGACGGTACCCGGAGAAGGCCCTCTCTGTGGGAGCGGATCGGACGAAGGGATGTATGGGACAGGAGGCGGTCTCGTATGTAGCTAGGCCCTGAGCCATGGAGCGATTTAAAGATGGTCGTCAGCAGCTTTAAGCGCACGACCATCTTTAAATCGCTCCATGGCTCGGGGCCAAAACTAATATTTAAACTTACAAAACTAATATTCTAGTTCTATGTATTGCTGCAGGCAACTTCAGATGCACAAACAATTATACATTGCTGTTACCATTATTACCTTAAAATATCAAAATCTTCTACATGAGAGGTTGTTTCTTGGGATATACAATGTACTGTCAAATGTGACTCATCTTGATAATCTTTCATTTAAACTATAGATCTACACAGCCCAGGGAGGAGACTTGAAATTGATTGAGAGAGGCGGTTTAGGTGTGAAATCTCAGGATAGTTTACAATATTTCTCTTTTCAATATTTAAAAAAAAGGCTAAAAAGTTCCAATAGGTTTCATTTAAGTAGGAAAAAGAAAAAGAAAAATTAGATTTCTTGCATTTTAATCCTCACAATGAGTTTTTTTTCAATTTAAAAAGATTATGATTTGAAAAACCAATAGCCCCAGGTTAGAAATAAATACATAAAGCACTCCATAGATCACTAGGATTAAAGTCTGATTTTGTGATAAGCAACGTTTTTTTGGCCAATTAAGTCTACACTGATTGGCAATCATTAGCCAGCTGACAAGAGAGTTTTACATTGCAAGTACTTCTTTAGAATAAATAAACATATACAACCTATATCAATCCCACTATAAACGAACGTGTGCAACGTTAATTCTATTGTCATTTCTTTGTTGCTTTGATTAGGAAGACCTTCCTGAGATAATCAAACTTGATAAAATGTGCACTGTTCCACAAATGAATAATACAGCTGCGTGGTTTGATTTGTTTCAAAAATAAAACTTAGCCCATCTGTTTGTTTGTTATGGAATAAATCTATGGGCTTTCCTGCATTGCCTGGTTGTCCAAGTCCTTTTGGAGGACAGAAATAGACAAGGTCACCCTCTATGAATCCTTACTCACTTTCACAGTGACCTTTGGGTCTCTTCTTCTGAAATAGACTTTTTCCCATTGCCTTGTTTGGAGGGGTCCTGTCAGTTTGGAATGAAGGTTTTAGTTGGCTTCAGGTTGGTCTTCATGGGACACTTTATGGAGGAAGGAAGGGCTTCAGCTGAGTATTTGCTCTTATATCATTTAAACCTTTCTGCAACTGTAACTGAAGCAATACCACAGTCAGTATTACTCTTGCCTTGAAAGTCAATTTTTACTGGTTCATACCTCAACAGAACGTTAAAAAAATTGTTCTCATTCTCCCTCACTCACACACACACACACACACACACACACCTCTTGTGAGGTTCCTAATCATAATTCTCCTTTGATTTTTAGGTTTTTAGGTGGTGGTAGGAAATTGTGAACGAGTGAATATATGTGTGTGTGTGTGTGTGTGTGGTTTTTGAGCTGATCAATAAATAAATCAGGGAGACTAGGATAGATACAATACAATACAATACAATACAATACAATACAATACAATACAATACAATACAATACAATACAATACAATACAATAGCAGAGTTGGAAGGGACCTTGTAGGTCTTCTAGTCCAACCCCCTGCGTGGGCAGGAACCTTATACCATTTCAGACAAATGGCTATCCAACATCTTCTTGAAGACTTCCAGGGTTGGGGCATTCACAACTTCTGGAGGCAAGCTATTCCAGAGGTTAATTGTTCTAACTGTCAGGAAATTTCTCCTTAGTTCTAAGTTGCTTCTCTCCTTGATTAGTTTCCACCCATTGCTTCTTGTCCTGCCCCCAGGTGCCTTGGAGAATAGTTTGACTCCCTCTTCTTTGTGGCACCCTCTGAGATATCGGAACACTGCTATCATGTCTCCCCTGGTCCTTCTCTTCATCAAACTAGACATACCCAGCTCCTGCAACCGTTCTTCATATGTTTTAGTCTCCAGTTCCCTAATCATCTTGGTTGCTCTTCTCTGCACTCTTTCCAGAGTCTCCACGTCTTTTCTACATCGTGGCGACCAAAACTGTATGCAGTATTCCAAGTGTGGCCTTACCAAGGCACTATACAGTGGCATTAACACTTCACGTAGATAGATGTGTGTGTGTGTGTGTGTGTGTGTGTGAGGTGTTTGAGCTGATCATTGTGTCATTCTTTTACAATTTCCCACCTAAAAACCTTTTCGCCTCAGGTGACTGGTTACAAAGCTAAGCCCTAGACTTAGAGTTGGTGTCGTTGTTGTTTTTAATTAAAAGTCCATGGAGAAAAACGGATTTGCCTAATCAGCAACAAATTTCTGTTGGATATTTCTGTGTGCATGTACTTTACAAACGGATCTTTGTACTTATTGAGACCTGTTGTTTTGCTTTTCTTCCAGGCTACCGGACAGCCATATGAACAATATGCAAAGATGATTTTTATGGAGCTCAATGATGCCTGGTCAGAATTTGATAACCAGGGCCAGAAGCCTTTGTATTAGCATTCCTCCTCAGACGTTGCTGTAGATCTGTGCTAGTGCTTGTATTGTTCCTTGCCACATGATTTTCACAGCTGAACTGATGTCTGGCTGGAGATGTAAAAGTATTAATACTAGCCCAATTTAAACAAAAAATACTCTTCATGGACAGGAACAAAAGAGAAGGCGGATCTTCATGAATTACAGATGCAAAAAGAAAGGAGTTCTTGGGACTGATTTATAATGTTCTTTCAGATTTAAATAGGCATTCTAGTAAACTAGGATTGTTTACCTTGGAACAAGTGAGATGAAATGGTCTCTTTGCCTTTAGCAAAAGGGACACTATACCACTTTGGATGTGGCTTGATTTTGAAGTTTGTATCCAGAACTAACTGAAACTATGGTACATCTTCATTCATATGCAGTTATTTAAAACACTCTCTTTCTTATCCCAATTGGCCCTTAAGTTATTTGTTTTCTTATGTTTTGGATATGTCAGATAAATAATTGGATTATGTTGCTGGTAACTTATTGCAGCCTTAAGCATAGAATTGCATTTCAAGTTTGAGATTTAAGCAGACATTCTTCACAATAGTTGAATTGGGAGTTGCATCTTTAAAGAATCTTTTACATTAAATCAGAAACCTCTTGGAGATGATATCAAAATCAGTAGCACGCTGTGTTGACTGTTCTGCACTAATAGAAACTGAGGGTGTGGTTATATTGCAAGCTTTTAAAATTCCCCATTAAGTTATATTATCTTCTTATATACAGGTGAATCCTTGATTTTTCCTTTAATTTATGTTCTTCCAAAATTTTAATCGATTTCGATCAAACATAAGCTTCCCAGATCATTTTTTAATACAACCCGAGTGCAACATGGGCTCACCTTCTAAGCCTCTGGAATTAATTTATTTTGTAATTTATTCAAATGACGGAATCTTACCTAGAATAGATATATTGGCTCAAAAAGCAATACAAACATCTGTACAGTACCTATGAAGATAAACGTGGTTTTTCCCACCTTCTTACAAAACTAATTTTACATAGTAACTCTTTCCGCAGAGACACACATAATGGCAATTTTTATTTAGGGGTATTTCCTGAATGAAATCCAGTCACAAGCAATTATGCATTATTTTTTCCTCCTAAACAACTGTCATTAAGTCAGTTTAAGTCAGGAACAACTGTGTAGACCTGGACTGAGTATTATTGATACTGAAGTGACATTTGAAAATTGTATTTCTCATTTATTGAATGTATGGTAGCACTGCAGTCCTGTCACACACTAGAATATATTACACAGCCTATCTCCTCATAAAGCTGTTCAGAGATAGGCCTAAAAACACTGGGTGGAGGAAAATTGTATTTTCACTAGGAGGCTAGTGGATGGACAGAAGTTTTCACTCTTTCTTAAAGGAAGGAATTTCAAGGTAATGCGAAAATCTTTGTCTATTTAGTGTTTTTAAGACAATCTGTTTTTCTGTTCTGATTTTCTAGTGAGAGAAACCCTTTTCTGCAGATACAGCATGTCAACCAGCCTACATTTATTTTTATATTACATGCCACCTTTTTGTTGTATCGATCCATTATTTATTGCCATTTACTGCCAATGTGAATCAAAAACATCAAGTTCTCCTTTTTTATATATACACAAGACATTACAATGTTTGAAAAAATATAACAAACTGGATGTTATTTATTAACATATTATGAAATGTTTTGATCAAGTATGTGCTTGTCTATTAAAAACATTTTGGAATGTGAATTATGTTCCCGTGAATGTTTTTCACTCTTTTATTTCCCCCTGTAGATGCTTAGAATGCTGTATATAAATAGATTTAATTACTATAGCAAACTAATGATTAGCTTAGTGCAGGGATGCCCAAACTTGGGAACTTTAAGACTTGTGGACTTCAACTCCCAGAATTCCCCAGTCAGCTATGCTGGCTGGGGAATTCTGGGAGTTGAAGTCCACAAGTCTTAAAGTTCCCAAGTTTGGACATCCCTGGCTTAGTCTATCAAATTTATTATTTTTATAAGTCCAGCTAACTCAAGTTTATGTGACACACAAAGCAATCCTTAAATTTCATCTAATTCAGCATCATGAAAAATTAATCCAGCTTAAACACCTCCTCTAACTGTTTTATGCATGAAAATGAGACTTGCTATGCGATCAAAATGATGGAGACCAGACAAGGTTTCCTCTTCTGTCTTTTTGATGCTATCAGGAAATAATCCTTTTATTCAGGTGTATCAAGAGTTCTTTTTTTTTCTTTTTGTAAATCTGCAGTGAGCCCATTGAACTGTGAATAGACTGAAAGATCTGTATATATTAAAAACTTCAAAGAACTCAGTCCATTTGATTTGTATTTATTCTTTGTGGAATAAAAGTTTGAAGATGTGGATAACAAGATGTACAGGTACATCGAACATGGAAATGGTAAATTTGAATCCATTTTCTTTTTAAACAAGCCCATAAAAATCTGTGGTGATTGATCCCTCTCTACAATTTTCTGAATTTATATTCTGGGAACCTCCAAACGACAGTTCATTGTTCGATTATTATTTCAGGGAATTTTACAATATATAAAAATGATGCTGTCTTTTATCTATAGCTTTCCTGTGCTTCAACATTGTTTTTTTTTTTAATCTTCCTTATGAAAGAAAGGTTGCAATTCTTCCAATATCCTCTGGGTATAAATGGTGAAAGTAGCAATATATTAAATCGATATAAATGAAGTATCAATTCTTCTTCATAACCGTCTAACTCTTTAATATTATTCTGTCTGCAAAAAGGGGGGAAGTGAATGGACTTTTTTTGTTGAAGCCACTTAATTTTGTTAGGAGACAAATTATTTATTTATTTATTTGATTTGATTTGATTTGATTTGTATACCGCCCTTTCTCCCATAGGGACTCAGGGCGGTGCACAGGGAAAATAAAAGGTACATTTAAATACAGTCAATAGATAAATTTAAAGTTAAATTAAATAAATTTAACCTGAGTTAGAATAAACTTAAGAAACCCTATTAAAATGATAGTAAAAACAAACTATGCCAGACCGGCCACATGAAAAAAGTAAGTCTTCAATGCTTTACGGAAGAGGTGAAGGTCCGTGGTAGTGCGAAGGTCGGCGGGCAGGTCGTTCCAGAGGGCTGGACTCACCACAGAGAAGGCCCTTCCCCTGGGAGCCGCTAGTCGGCATTGTCCAGCGGACGGCACCCTGAGGAGGCCCTCCCCCTGGGAGCGGACAGGTCGGATGGAGGTATGAGGCAGGAGGCGGTTCTGCAAATAGCCGCAAATTATGCTGATGAAGTGCTTTTCTTATGTAGGTGTGGACATTTAAGGCAGGGAAACATTCACAAGCATATGTAATATTCATATTACAGGTCCAGGAAAAAAAATACCAGGGTAAAATAGCCATAATGCACAGAGGGTACTGAGAAATAGATCAAAAAGTGTAAAACATTTCTAATTCAGGGATTTATTCTCTATAGCAGCCAATGGTATGACCAGAACCAACCAATGGAAGCTTTATAGGGACATATCTAAACTTGAAATAAGGAAGAATTTCCTGACTCTCAGAGGCATTAATAAATTGAACAACCTAGCCATTTGAAGTACAGGGACATCAGTGGACATTTTAAAGAGATGATTGAACAACTATTTGTCCCACACTGGACAGGGATTGGATTAGAAGACTTCCAAACTTTCTTCCAAAGTTTCTGTTTACTGAGAACACCCATCATCCAAAACTTAGTTTAACACTTCAAACTGATGGCATGGCCACGTGAAGGTCTTCCCACTGCTCTAGAAGTAATCATTTTAATGATTTTCTTTCCCTGTCCTATCACCCGCTTCATCTGGGAAAAGAAAAAACCTCATCAAGCTTTTCTAAACATTTTGATCATGGGCTAAACTGCTTTTGAGGAATCCAAAGAATAAAAACTGGAATTTCATTTCCTGTGCCATTACAGATTTTTGCATAGGTATAATATGTTCTAAAAATGCCAAATCATTTCTAAATATCAACATGCCCACCAGAGCCAGCCCAGAGCACCAGATACCATTCCGGTATGGTGCTCCGGAGGGCCTTGCCCGCCCGCCCGCCCAAGCTCCTTACCTGTCTTTTAAGGCTGGAGTGTCACCGAGGCTTGCAGAAGCCTTGCTGACAGGTAGGATGCATGCGTGCATTGCGTGTGTGCACGCGTGTGCTGCGTGCATGCATGTGGGTGACGCCGGGGCTGTTCCAACCTTACTGGCATCAATGGTGGGTTCTGGATTCTGTTCCGACCGGTACGGTTGGAACGTACCAGTTGGAACGGAATCCATAACCCACCACTGATGCCCCCGGGAGAACATAAGAATCAAAGTATTCTGTTAATGCGGTGGCTCAGTGGCTAAGATAATAATAAATAATAATAATAATTTATTAAATTTGTTGACCGCTCCCTCTCCCCGAGGGGACTTGGAGCGGTGCACAGGGCTAATAAAACAATAAATACATACATATAGTTAAAAACAAATTAAATATTAATGCTGAGCTTGTTGATCAGAAAGGTTGGCAGTTCGGCAGTTCAAATCCCTAGCACCGCATAATGGGTTAAGCTCCCGTTACTTGTCCCAGTTTCGGCCAACCCAGCAGCTCGAAAGTACGTAAAAATGCAAGTAGAAAAATAGGGACCACCTTTGGTGGGAAGGTAACAGCCTTCCATGCCTCTTCGGCGTTTAGTCATGCTGGTCACGACCACAGAGACATCTTTGGACAGCGCTGGCTCTTCGGCTTTGAAACGGAGTTGAGCACACATACCCCAGAGTCAGGAATGACTCCACACATGTGTGGGAGAACCTTTACCTTAACCTATTCTGTTGTATGTTAATAAAGCCCTGAGCGATTTTTCCCCCCCAGACAAGGTTCCCCATCCCTCGGAAAATTACCCCCCAAAACAAATATTTCTTAAAATTACAACCAGACGTACATTTATTTTCCTCGAAAACTCTGAGATGACAATAAAGCAAAAACCATTTTAGTCCCAAAGGTGCTTTTTCAGGAGGTAACTAGACTTTCTGATTCATTCCCCACCATCCAGTCAGAGCTGAAGAAGCTTCTTGGATGAGAAGCGAAAGGTCAAAAACCAGTCCAGTTGCCTCTTGGAAAAGTACCTTTGGGACAGCCATGACCTGGATGACTGAGAATCTCCACAGACAGTTCATTTTAGCTTGCAAATTCTCCTTTCCTGCCAAAAAGATGCTCAGACAAAAGCCAGCCAGTTGGTTCTCGACACGAGGGCTTGGCTGCCCTTTAACAGAATAACAAG
Organism: Rhabdophis nuchalis; assembly: GCA_039707465.1. Lineage (NCBI taxonomy): Eukaryota > Metazoa > Chordata > Lepidosauria > Squamata > Natricidae > Rhabdophis > Rhabdophis nuchalis. The sequence continues at coordinate 77,102,171 of CM077644.1, forward strand.
AATAACAGAGTTGGAAGGGACTTTGGAGGTCTTCTAGTCTGACCCCCTGCTCAAGCAGGAGATCTTATACTATCTCGGACTTTAGTCCTGTCCTCTAAACAGATGCTAAATCCAGGTTGATGGCTGTCAACAGAGCAAACTGCACATACAACACTTTGTTTTACACTTTTCATGTATTATTTTTCAGTTGCATGATTGTTAAGTTACAAAACTCCCCCCCCCCCCCGAGTTCCACAGAAGAGCAGTTTTATCTGTGGGCTGTCAGACTGCTAAATGTGAAATAACATCACAAATACATAGTACAATGGCCTTGCAGGGCTGGCGCAACGTGTAACATGTTCACACTGATGCAATAGGACTAGGTGTCTGTTAATATGATTTATTGGTTTAGGGATTTTCTGTCTTCACTGTGTTGTGCTGGGGTGGGGGGGTGCACTGAGGGAGCTCAACCAATCTCACTGTACATACACTATATTGCCAAAAGTATTTGCTCACCCATCCAAATAATCAATCAGGTGTTCCAATCACTTCCATGACCACGGGTGTATAAAATCAAGTACCTAGGCATGCAGACTGTTTTTACAAACATTTGTGAAAGAATGGGTCGCTCTCAGGAGCTCAGCGTGGAACTGTGATAGGATGCCACCTGTGCAACAAATCCAGTCGTGAAATTTCCTTGCTACTCAATATTCCACAGTCAACTGTCAAATGTATTATAAGAACATAAAAGTATTTGGGAACGACAGCAACTCAGCCATGAAGTCGTAGGCCACATAAACTGACGGAGCGGGGTCAGCGGATGCTGAGGCGCCTAGTGCGAAGAGGTAGCCAACGTTCTGCAGAGTCAACCGCTACAGACCTCCAAACGTCATGTGGCCTTTGGATTAGCTCAAGAACAGTGCGCAGTGGACCAACGTCATATTGAACCCTATGGATTAGGAATGGGAGGCCACTTACTGTACATATGCGAATAAAGGCAGGTGAGCGAATACTTTGGGCAATGTAGTGTATGTTGTGCACTGACCAATAAGTAATAATTGGTATCAAAGGTACTAATGATAAACTTTACCAAAGACATAACTAAGCCAGTACAGTAACACCTATAAATGATAAAATGACAAATTTTTTTTATGGTATTTCCTTAGGTTACAACGAGCTGTCATGGAGAGCGCGCGAGAGAAACAAGCAAATACAAGTAGAATTTATTTCTATTTTTTCGTGCGGTGGAGAACTTTCCACTGAGAGAATTCCTGCCTCAAAACCAATGGGAAGGAGGAGGAGGAGGAGGAGAAAAAACAAAACCCTGTGAGATTTACTCGCAAGCTGGTGCTGTTCGAACACGAAGCAGCCCATCCGAAAGATCTCCCGCGATCTTCCCCGGAAGATCTCCCGCGATCCCGCCAGATCCCCGAAGCCCAAAGGGTATTTGAGTATTCTTGGTTTCTGAGAAGCAACGTCTTCCCATTTCTCCCTCTTTTTCCTCCCTCCTTGTGGGAAGGGGCAGGCGTTCTCAGTGGACCACGTGAAGAGAAGGCGGAAGAAGCTTTCCCTTACACTCCGCCTCCGCTGCCTCGAAGTCCGGAAAGCGATCGTGAGAATCGCCCCTTCAAAGGAAGGAGGCATGGCGGGGATCAAAGGTACGAGCCGTCCCCACCCCTATTTCTCTGGGAGGGATTGTCTTGAGGAAGTCGTACGTTCCCACCTTCTCCTCATAGCGACCGTCGCATCTCTTCCCCAAGAGATCCCAAGATCTCTTTCTCTTCCCCATCTTCTCGCCGGCTACTCAGGCGCTCTTCGTAAAGGATTTTTTTTTAATAGTTTGGACGGCTCTTCTTTTCTATGCTGCCGTTGCTAGTGGTGGGGTGGCTTTCTCCTGCACCTTGCCCGGGGGTTTCCCCAAGGACATGACAGTCCCGCAGAAAGCAGAGATCCGAGGAAGGAAGGCTCTTCCCTCTGTCGTGCTTATTCAGCTGGTTCTCTGGCAAGTGCAGTATATGGACCTTTGGGTGTCAGGCAAAGTTTCTTCTTTGGTGATTCCTCCTCTTGGCCCATCCTGTAGAACAGAGGTCTTCAAACCTGGCCACTTTAAGACTTGTGGACTTCAACTCCCAGAATTCTCCAGCCAGCATAGCTGGCTGGAGAATTCTGGGAGTTGAAGTCCACAAGTCTTAAAAGTGGCCAAGTTTGGGGATCCCTGCTGTAGAAGCACCCCCTTGCCTCATCTCCGCAGACTTTAGGGCAGTGGTTCTCAACCTGTGGGTCGGGCCCCTTTTGGAGGTCACATGACTCGTCTAAGACCTTCGGAAAACACATATTTTCAATGGTCTTACGAACCCGAGACACCAATTTTATGGTTGGGGGTCACCACATCATGAGGAACTGTATGAAAGGGTCGTGGCATTGGGAAGGTTGAAAACCACTGCTTTAGGGTATCGAAACCACTAAGACCAGTTTGTCCTATTTCTGTTCCATTCACTTTGCAGAACTGTTTCTGTTCGTGGTGTAATTAAAAAAATTCAAGCCGAAGTCTAAGAACAGAAGCTCCCAATGAGGAAAGATAAGTTTTTGCAAGCAAAAAGTCAAAGTTTGCTCCTTTGATAAGCTGTAGTAGGTATGGAGGCAGCATTTTTAAGGGAAATATGAAATCTATATTGTCAAGTTAATGAGATCATTTATGTCTCTGCTTAGGACTTCCACGATGCGTGCTAACATTATTTTTAAAGAATGTCAGCAGCCAGTGATTTTATAATTATGTTCATGAGAGTTGGTTTATTAAAATTAAACTGAGTGACATTCTTTTTTATTTCCACTTTTACAGCTTTGGTTGGTTTATCATTCACTGGAGTCATTGGTTTGACATTTCTTATGTTGGGATGTGCCTTAGAAACATATGGGTAAGAACATATTACTTTGAGTGAGACAATATCGGGTCTTTGTTATCGATCATGTAAATTCTGAACACATTTATTTGGCATAAAAGTCTATAAATTTAGTAGGGGGGTACAATTTGAGTAGTAATGGTGGGATTAACACTTGGAAACGGTATGAAAAAAGAAGAAAACTGAACTAGTCTGGCAAAAATATACCAAAAACAGTGGATTGAATAAATGCATTTCAGATGTGGATCAAAGAAGTGGGAATTGGGGAAACAGTAGAAAGTGACTTATATACAGATAGTGCTCAACTTAAACCAATTCATTTAGTGACCAACATTACAAAAGAACTAAAAAAAGTGATTTAAGATCATTTTTCGCATTGACGGTGATTGTAGCATCCCTATGATCACGTGATCAAAATCTGGACATTTGCCAAGTGGCATGTGTTTAGGATGGCTTCAGTTAGTGGTGGGTTTCAAATTTTTTTAGAACCTACTCTCTAGGTGTGGCCTATTTTGTGGGCGTGGCTTGGCAGTCATGTGACAGGGTGGGAGTGGCCAACTTGTAAAATGTGGGGAAACTCATTTAACAATGCTCTTGCTTAGCAACCAAAATTTTGGGCTCAATTGTGATGATAAATTCTTTCTTTCTTTCTTTCTTTCTTTCTTTCTTTCTTTCTTTCTTTCTTTCTTTCTTTCTTTCTTTCTTTCTTTCTTTCTTTCTTTCTTTCTTTCTTTCTTTCTTTCCTTCCTTCCTTTCTTACTTTCTTACTTTCTGCCTTCCTTTGCTTTCCTTCCCATTGGGTTACTGGCAGCGGCAGGCCAGACTTACTTCTGGCTCCGTCGGTGGAACCCCCTCTCACCGGCTCTCTAAATTTCACCATCCGGCTCTTGCGAGTAGGTGCGAGCCTGCAGAAACCCACCACTGGTTTCGGTGTCCCAGGGTCATGTGATAACCTTTTGTGACCTTCTGACATGCAAAGTCAAAGGGGAAGCCGGATTCACTTAACCAATTTAGTAATTTATCAACTGCAGTGATTCACTTAACAGCTGTGGCAATAAAAGTCATAAAAGGGGACAACACTCACTTAACAACTGTCTTGTTTTAGCAATGGGAATTTGGGGCTCAATTGTGGTCGCATGAAGAGGCCTACCTGTATTTGTCTCGTGATGAGATAGATAGGGGAATGTGTACAGCTGCATTTTTGTATATGACAAAAGAAGTTGATATTGCATATGCATTTATTTTAAACTTATTTTAAACTCCTGTTCTTTATCATTCTGCAGTACCTACTGGCCATTATTTGTCTTGATATTTTATGCCATATGCCCTATTCCCCACTTCATTGCAACAAGAGTAAGCGATGATACAGATGCAGCAAGCAGCACCTGCAAGGAGCTGTCGTATTTTTTCACAACTGGAATTGTGGTCTCTGCTTTTGGACTTCCTATCATTCTCGCACGTGTTGAAGTGGTAAGTCCTATAGCAAGACAATGAGAGTTTACGTGTAGGCCCTCAGAAGTCTTGCTGTGTGGAGAGATGCTTAACAAACGATTTCTGTTAATTAGCACACTTATAACATTATCACTGGAAAACATTGTATACCAGATTCTTGATGATACAATAGGATGAGTTCTTTCAGGCATTCTCTTCATAGGTGGCAGGAGACATTGCATAAATAATAAAGATTACATAGTTGAAATTGTATTGCTGAGTTCATATTTTGTGCTAAAATTATGGTTTAACAAATCACAACTTCAACCACAAACACCAACCTTTAAATCATGATTTGGAAGTGATCATAGCTGGGTTTGTGATCAGACAATCAATGCATTTTATTGAGGTCACAGAACAATATTTATTTTATTTATTTTATTAAATTTATACCCCACCCTTCTCCTAAAAAAGGACCCAGGGCGGCGCACAGGCATCATTAAAATCATACAAAATACAAAAATACAAAATTATTAAAAACTAATTAAATATTCCCTGTGCTAAAATTAATAAGACTCTAAAATTTAAAATTATCCCTATAAAAGTCAGAAACGGGGTTTATGTTAGGCCGGCTTGTTGAAATAAATAGGTTTTAAGACGTTGGCGGAAAAGGCGGAGGTCCACAATGGTGCGTAGATCGGGGGGAAGGTCGTTCCAGAGGGCAGGGCCCGCCACAGAGAAGGCTCTTCCCCTGGGCACCGCCCTCTGGAACGACCTTCAGGCAATAAGAAAGAAAATAACATCAGTAAGAAAGAAAATAACATACAGTATTAACAGGGGAAAAAAAGACTTTATCTTCGTGTACTTTCTGCTGTTTCTTGTAATATTGCCGTGTCTGGCAAACTGCCAAACAGAATTGTGTTATTTGTTACTTTGAAACTTCCTCTGCAAGTAAAAGTTCAGATAAAAGTTGTCTACATAATCATTACAGAGTATGTAGTACAAAAAAAACAGGTTACTATTTCAGTTCTGTCCCATGAATATTTGCTAGGAATTGGGAGAAATTGCTGAAGGGATGATATTAAAAAACGCAAGAATGAAAATTCTCTGATGCTTTGGAAGAATAAGTTGTTTGAGATGTTTTCTGTCTACGGATTAAATAACTAGTTCCTCGTTAGTCTATTTGCAGAGATTCTATCTTAATGAGTCAAAACTAGCGATATGTGAATCAACCTGTTTTTCAGCAGCTGAACTCATGCAGGCCCCACCTGTGGCTTTTTGAATTTCATTACTTGCTAAATCATATACCATGACTTGTTGACTACAATGGCCAATTTCTGCATTATGCTAAATTATAATCTAGCATACTACTACAGGAAGAAGAATAAGAAAAGTATTTGCATATTTATATGATGCAGTTTATATTTTTAAAGAGGTGGTGTTATTTATTTTCTTAAATTTTGGACTTTGCATTATTTTTTTCAGAATTTATATTGGAAGTTGCAAAACTTGATTTTGATATGTACCATCTCTTTTTTTTTTCACCAGTGGGAATAAGTGTACTGTATGAAAGGCCCTTGGTAGTCTCTCAGCTTTGTAATTTTCTTGCAAACGTTTCATTACCCAAACTAGCTATTATCATCAGTGCACTGTATGTATATATGTATTTATATATACAGTATGTATCTATGTATACAGGGACATAGTGGCTCAGTGGTTAAAGATGCTGGGCTTGTCAGCTAGAATGCTAACAGCCCATGTTCGAGACCCGAGTGCTGCATGATGGGGTAATCTCCTGTCCTTGGCCCAACTGCTGGCCACCTAGTAATTTGAAAGCATGCAAATGCAAGTAGATAAATTGGTAATACTTCTATGGGAAGGTAACAGCATTCTGTGTGCTTTAACATATTGTCATGCTGGCCACATGACCACGGAAATGTCTTCGGAGAACTCTTGCTCCCGCACCTAAGAAACAGAAGAGCATTTCCCCGAATTGTACACGAGTGGATGGGGAAACCTTTGCCATGTATGTATGTATGTATGTATGTATGTATGTATGTATGTATGTATGTATGCATGCATGCGTGCATATATATACAGTATACAGTGGAACCTCTGGTCATGGCCATAATTCGTTCCATAACTTTGGTCGCAAACTGATTTGGTCATGACCCAAACGTAACCAAAATTAATGCAGCGGCCACACAAGGTCACTGTTGTTTGGTGCTTACAAAAAAACTGGCGCGGAAGGGGAAATCGGCCACAACTATGTTTGATCGCCAGCCAAGTATATGTTCATGGCCAGATCCAAAAATGTGAATTTTTGGGTTGGAACCCGATTCGGTCATGGTCAGAAGCATTTGTGACCAGAGGTTCTACTATACTGTGTGTGTTGTATTGCTATACACAATGATAGCCCCGATAAATTTTGATTACATTTAGAATGAATAGAAAATGCAACAGAAGTAAAAATATATTTAGCAGTGTTGCATTCCATTAATTCTACATATCCTGTTTCTCTTGGTTGCTACATTCAGTGATGAGTCTCCTTCCAACCCATTCACATTCTTCTCAACATTAATTCTGTGTACCTTTATTTATTTGTTATTTTTCAAATTTTAAAATCCTGCCTTTATTGTTTTTATAAATAACTCAAAGCAACACACATACCCCTTCCTCCTCCCATTTTACCCACAATAATAACACTGAGTTGAGTTGAGTTAGGCTGAGAGAGAGAGATGTTTATTTTAATTCTATTGATTTTGTTTATCGCAATTTATTAAGCACCCAATGGGATCATTTAAGCAATAGGATACGCAGTAAAACAACCTAATAGATTTCTTCAGAGATTTTTTTGATGATTAAATAATGTCTGTTCTTATTAAAATGTAACTAGATAAAGGTAGCTATACTTTTCATCTTAGTTTATAGGGTTGTTTTGCAATTTCTTGATTCCAATTTTTTGTGTGTTAATTCTTTGACTTGTTGCAGTTATAAAATTGTCTCTGCCAATTTCTGAGAATATTAGCAATAACACCTAATATTTTCTGCTATAGTTTTGGCTGAGTGTATTTTTTTCTAATAAAAGATGCAATATAAGAAAACAAAATTCTACAGTCATACCACTAGAGGGAGCTCTAATTCTTTCCTATTATTACTAAAATAAATGTAGCTCCTGGTTAAAAATATAAAATGGAGAAAAACATTTTCTGACAATTTTCTTTGGAGAGGAAATGTAAGCTCTGTCATATCCATAGAGCTTAAATTTCATCATAAGAAAATAAACTAATAAGGCATAACTTGATATAATGCTGATTCATTGATGCATTTCTGAATCTTAAAAGCACATGCCATACAGCTTTTACATTTTACAAGCAGAACAATACTGTATTTTACAATACAGAATAACAGAGTTGGAGGGGTTCTTGAGGTATTCTAGTCCAACCTGCTGCTCAAGCAGGAGACCCCATATCACTTCAGACAAATGGTTGTCCAATCTCTTAAAACCATCCAGTATTGGAGCACCCACAACTTCTAGAGGCAAGTTGTTCCACCTATTAATTGTTGTAACTGTCAGGAACTTTTTCCTTAATTCTAGGTTAGTTCTCTCCTTATTAATTTCCATCCATTGCTTCTTGTCTTGCCTTCAGGTGCTTTGGAGAATAGGTTGATTCCTCTTCTTTTTGGCAGCCCCTGAGATATTGGAAGGCTGCTATCATGTCACCCCTAGTTTAAAGTGACCGGATTTTCAAATCCTAAAGCGGGACACCGTCGATGGGGGGGAGAGCGTGCGCACGCGTGCCTGCGCAGAGGGCGTCAGAGCAGGGATGCGCTCCCAACAGCCGCCGCGGGGGCCACTTTAAAGGCAACGGCGGCGGACCAATCCTCTGTAAGAGTGATATGCTGGGATGCGGGGCCCGCAAGGGGCTGCCCGGTGCAGGGAAGGGCATTAGGTGAGCGGGCCAGGCCCTTGCGAGCCCCGCGTCCCAGCGTATCACTCTTGCCTTCCGCACTCAGAGCCATTGCGCTGCTCGCCTGACACCTCCTGCACCGCTGCCAGACCCAGCAGCCGTGCACCTGACCATTGGGCCGAAGGCCGTCCCTCACGCGCTGAGAGCTGCCGCCACTGCCTTTAAAGAGTGCCCCGCGGGGGTGGGTGGGAGCATGCCCTGACACCCTCTGCAGGCACGTGACGCACCGGAGCGCACACGCCCCCCCTCCGAGGCCCTCCCCACCCGAGCTGGCGCTCAGAGGCGCTTGCCTCTGAGCGCGTACAGAGCGGCCGAAGCGGGACATTTTGAAGAAAAGGCGGGTGGCGGGATATCTAATGGAGAAGCGGGTCTGTCCCGCCAAATTCGGGACGTTTTGTCACCTTACCCTAGTTCTTCTTTTCATTAAAGTAGACATACACAAATCCTGCAACTGTTCTTCTTATGTTTTAGCCTTCAATCCCCAAATCATATTTGATAAAGACGATAAAGCAAATTTATCAGATTGGCATCAATGGCATGCAAAAGACAAAACTTACCTATTTTGAATTAAAACTCCACTATTCAATGAGGTTTTCTCTATAGTAAGCATGTTTGTGATTCTTTTAGTCTCATAGATAAGCAGCATCTCCGCTGTACTATGAAAAATAATTATGAACATACCCAGAAAGGGAAAACCAGGTACAAGAGCACAAAATATTTAAATCTATTTCAACTTTTAACCAAAAATATTAATAAAATAAAAATGGGAACTTTGACATTTTAATACTGAAATGGATTATCTGGTTGAAATAAACAATACTTGGGAGACTAATCACAGAAGGATAGGCTTTCCAAGGGGATTAGCAATATAAAAAGACTGAAAGCCCCTCCCTTTAATGTGTATTACATGCATCTCATGCATGTAAAAAGGGGCAGGATTTTGATTATCTGGTCTTGCCTGCTATTTAGTCATTTTTTTCTGCCCCACCACACCCTGGTTCAAAGTTGTCTCTGAGATATCTAGTTAATAAAGTACAACTGCTGTATAGACAAATACTTCTTTATAAATCTATGGTGAGGCCCCATCTGGAGTATTGTGTACAGTTCTGGTCACCATACCTTCAGAAGGATATTATGGAAATGGAAAAGGTGCAGAGGAGGGCAACCAGAACGATTAGGGGGTTGGAACACCTTCCTTACCATCTGAGGCTGCAACGGCTGGGCCTCTTCACTCTTGAACGACGGCGCCTAAGAGGTGACCTGATTGAAGTCTATAAAATCATGCACGGTGTGGACAAAGTAGAAAAGGAAAAACTGTTTTCTCTATCGCAAAACACTAAAACTAGGGGGCACTCCATGAAACTTTTCATAGCTAGACCTCAAACAAATAAGAGGAAGTACTTTTTCACCCAGAGGATCACTGGTCTATGGAACTCCCTGCCAGAAGAAGTGGTGACAGCTGTCAGCCTCGACACCCTTAAGAAAGGATTAGACGAGTTCATGGAGAACAAGGGTATCAATGGCTATCATTATGGATGCCTAAGGACACCCTCCGGGTTGGAGAGATAGGCAGGATATTTCTCAATGCCATTTGCAGGGAATCATAAGCAGGTGAAGACATCTGCTTGGGAATACCCTGAAGCAAATGGTAAGCCACTGTGTGAGACAGAATGCTGGACTGGATGGGCTGTGGCCTGTTCCAGCAAGGCTATTCTTATGTTCTTATTTTCTCATCTCTCTGTGATGGAGATGGGTGGATTCTAACTAAAACAGATGGATGGATGGATGGATGGATGGATGGATGGATGGATGGATGGATGGATGGATGGATGGATAGGCAGGCAGGCAGGCAGGCAGGCAGGCAGATGATGGATGTGGGGGGGGGAGAGAAAGAGATTGATGGATGGATGGATGGATGGATGGATGAGCAGATGATAAGAGACAGACAGAAACCATGTTTCCATCGGGTCTTATACTCATTTTTGTTCCAAAAGATGCATTAGGGCTTATTTTCCGATTAGGTCTTATACAGTACTAAATGTGTCCATCTGGTTGACACTCTTAACGGGGGCTTATTTTTGGGGTAGGCCTTAAATTATGGGCATTCTGAAAAATCATGCTAGAACTTATTTTCTGGTTGTGTCTTATTTTGGGGGGAACAGGATAGATAGGTAGGTAGGTAGGTAGGTAGGTAGGCAGGTAGGCAGGTAGGTAGATAGATATAGAGGCATTGCTTTGATGTCATTCATCCTCTTTATGTGTTGTCTGCCTCCCCATTTATTTCTCTTCTCTTGTCAGACTTGCCAAATTTAATAACTTTTTGGTGGGAGGGGGTTGTCCATCATCTCTGGAGGATAAAATGCTTCTTGCTTTAACATTTTTATAGCATCTTTTGAAATAATAATAATTTTATTTTTGCTCTTTCGCAGGAAAGTAAATGTATACCTATAAAGAAAAACTTGCTCTCAGGACAGGAATAGATCCATGCCGTGTAGTGTGCTTGATTTACAACTCCATGATACTCTTCATAGTATTTTGTCAAAGCATTAATGATTTGAATCTAAGTGAGAGATCTGTCATTTAAAAAAATGCTTTTGGTGCACTTTCTAATTATGGTATCCCCAATCCATTATGCCACATAATATCTTGTTCAAGCACCTCTCCATTTACTTGTTTGATGTGAAAACAGAGCATATGTGAATGTTTCCCTTCTCCCATTTTCTCCTTCCTTTGACATCACTTTGTTTGTTAAATTGCAATTTTCCGTGACATCTGAATTGGGGAATTATAGTTTAACAAAATGTGGAAGTACTGAAGTATGAAAAACATAGATGAAGGATCAAACACGCACAGCTTGCTCCTTCCTGATCAAACAAACCGCACCTGGACTAGGATAATTATGTCTGAATTAATGTATCTTTGACCATGCCACTCATACTTTCAGGCTTTTCTTCTGTTATAATTGCTGGCTGGAAGATTTAAGGCTTCCATTTCTGAAATTTTCCTTGAAGCATGGAGAACTGTTATGATCTGAAATACGTTTCCAAACTTGGTGCTTTTCCTATAACTACATATGTCTTATAACACATTATTACTGTATACCACTAGATACAAAATGTGATGAAACCATGTAGCTGACCTCTTAACTTCCCCTTTTGACAGTTTGAGGCTTGGCATATTAACATTCTTGCACAATATTTAATAAAAGTTCTCAGTTCTCATGGGGATTGCTGCATTAGTTACAAAACCTTTAACTTTGGCACAAATATACATTCACTTTACAGAAATTATGCCAGGCCACCAAGAGAGAGAAAAAATATTATAAGATGAAGAAAGATAAACAATGTCAAGTCACCCTAAAATGATAATTGCCGTTTTAAGAGTAGGCTGAAATTCTTTGTTGTTGGAGTCTCTTTTAACAAACAACTAATTGACTTCTAAATGACTAAAAAAATGTCCAAAATTTCTAGCCAGTTGTTAACTTTGGGTACTATATTCCAGTACTTTGTGTCCACTTGTTCTCTAAGGGCTTTTAAACTATCACTCACAGGTATTATTTTCTTCAACATACAGGTAGTCCTCAACTTATGACTTCAGTTGACCCTCAAAATTATGTTGCTAAGTGAGACATTTGTTAAGTGAGTTTTGTCTCATTTTACAACCTCTCTGGCCACTTGTTAAGTGAATCACTGCAGGTGTTAAGTTAGTAACACAGTTCTTACAGTAAGTGAATCTGGCTTCTGCATTGACTTTGCTTGTCAGAAGGTTGCAAAAGTTGACCACGTAACCCCAGGACATTGCAACCTTCATAAATATGAACCAGTTGCCAAGCATACAAATTTTGTTTATGTGACTATTGTTCCGTCCCAGGCCTCGGAATATACAAACGCATAGGCTTGGCTGTCTGCCATGACTAATGAGTGAGAGCTAAGCAAACCCCCTTGGCTGAGAGCCCAGAAACTAAAAGCACAGGCTTGACTCACAGAAAACTCTCCACACGAACATTCATGACTGTCTCACTAAACGGCTACTGCAACTGAACGGTTGTTTCCTGCAAATGTCCCCTCCCATTGCCTCACCTATAAGCTCTCTTGGGAGGGGCCAATCAACAACCACCTCGAATCGAATCGAATCGAATCGAATTTTATTTATAACCCGCTCTCTCTCCCCGAAGGGACTCGAGGCGGGGCACAGGGAATTAAAAACAGTTAGAAAGAATACAAAATTTAAAACAATAAACGTACATAAATACTAACTAAAAGGCATATTAAACAGAAAACCCTGCGCTAAAATTCCCAAATATTTACTAAAAATCCCTAAACAATCAGAAGAGACTATCCTAGGCCGGCCAAGCGAAAAAGATGTGTTTTTAATTTCAGACGGAAGGAGCGGAGGTCTGTGGTAGTTCTAATATCGGGGGGAATGTCGTTCCAGAGGGCTGGGCCCGCCACAGAGAAGGCCCTTCCCCTGGGCGTCGCCCGCTGACAAAGTCTAGTGGACGGCACCCGGAGAAGTCCCTCTCTGTGGGAGCGAATCGGCCGTGAGGATGTATGGGGCAGGATCCGATCCCGCAGGTAGCTAGGTCCCGAGCCATGGAGCGCTTTGAAGATGACAACTAACACCTTGAAGCGCACCCGGAAGACGACAGGCAGCCAGCCTGTCGTCTTCCGGGTGCTTAATCACCTTCTGTGAGCCTTCCTACAGAATTGCTGCCTCCGCCTCTCAGCTCTTCTCACTCTTGCATCATGGACAAACTGCCTTGATCCTCCCCACTGCTCCATGACTCAGGTGCCTCCTGGTGGCCAACCAGCCTCTCTGGTTCCTGCTCTGACTTCCGGGGCAGGTTCAGACTGTGCCTCGCTATCAGAGTCCATCAGCAGCTCAGTCGGTCCCTGCTGGGCCACAATACTATGGGGATGCAGCAGCAGTTGTAAGTACAAAAATAGTCATAAGTCACTTTTTTCAGTGCTGTTGGAACTTCGGTCACTAAGTGAAAGGTTGTAAGTCGAGGACTACCTTTTCTCATATAACAATGGCAGCTTTTCCACCTAATAATTTATAACATTCCCATAGCATGGGTACCCAGCCCCCAGGAGGTCCACTACTGGGCCATGGCCCATTCAGAACCAGGCCACATGAGCCAAAGGCCAGCGAGCTTGCACACAGCTTGACTTGTTGAGCAGTGGGCTGACATGCATGCACACAGCTCAACTTGCACGAGCAGTGGGCCGGTATGATTGTGCACCCCCCCCACCCCATTGCTTGCGTAGGCCAGTCCCCCCCCCCATCTCTGTGCCACCAAGCCATAAAGGTTGGGGATCACTGCCACAGCAGCTATAGGTTAGAATCATGGAGAAAATGTATGCTATCGGTCCTTCCTTTGATTGAAAAGTAGTACAAATTCTGGTGACTTCCACTACTATATGTATTATTGTTACGTTATTATGTCCCATGTTACGTCCCATGTTATGTATATGTTACGTCCCATGGCTCGGGACCTAGCTATCTGCGGGATCGGATCCTGCCTCACACATCCTCACGGCCGATCCGCTCCCACAGAGAGGGACTTCTCCGGGTGCCGTCCACTAGACTTTGTCAGCGGGCGACGCCCAGGGGAAGGGCTCTCTCTGTGGCGGGCCCAGCCCTCTGGAATGACCTTCCCCCCGACATTAGAACGACCACAGACTTCCGCTCCTTCCGTCTGAAATTAAAAACATATCTTTTCTGCTTGGCCGGCCTAGGTTAGTCTCTCTCTATGGGGTTTTAGCTGTTTAAGTGGGAATTTTAGTATGTAAATGGGTATTTTAGCACAGGTATCGTTTAATTTGTTTTTAATATGTCTGTATATTTATTGTATATTTATTGTTTTAGTTTCCCTGTGCACCGCTCCGAGTCCCTATGGGGAGAGGGAGCGGTCAAGAAATTAAATTATTATTATTATTATTATTATTAATTTGTATGTGATTTTTACTGTCTTTTACAGATTTCTACCGATAGTAGGAAACTTCTGTTTTATGTTGTGGCTGATAGCTTACAAATAATTCTTCACAATTAGCTTTATTCTTTAGTGGATGAGCTTTCTTGTAAATTTTCATTAATTGCTCTCTTGAGCCATTCAAGGACTTGTAATTGTTTTCATGTCAAGTTTGTTTTAGCAAATTAGAGGATGAGTTCTATAATGACTCCTAATTACATAATTAGTAGCTCTCTTGGTTCTTAAAGTTTGGTGTTTTTATCTTAAGTGCTTTTACCATCATGATGTTGTATTTCTTTGGAGATCTCTAATGCTCAAAATAGCCCATATTTTGTATCAATGAATGAAAGGTTAATTTTATTTTATTTTCTATTTCAGATCAAGTGGGGAGCCTGTGGCCTTGTGCTGGCTGGAAATGCCGTAATTTTTCTTACAGTTTTAGGCTTCTTTGTTCTCTTTGGCAGAGGAGATGATTTTGCCTGGGAGCAGTGGTAGAATTTATGGAGATATTAATCTACAGTACATATGTTATACAGGCCTTCCTTGATCTTTATTCATTTACTTATTATTATTTGAGTGTGTATATGGATATACTATGTATACATGCGCACATGTCAATATATTTAGTATATGAATAATTTGATCAGTATTAACTTAACATAAATGAAACATACCTTATATACAAGTACCTTTATTTCACAAGTTGTAAGTAAATTTCCACAGTACTGTGGGTGATGTTTTTAGAATGCAAGAAAAACTATACAAGTAGGGATTATTTTATAATTTGGGGGGGGTGGGGGGTTGTTTCTGAATTAGGAATCACATTGGCTTTAAAGCAAAATAATAAAAAGATATTAATTTATCTTCAAGATAAACACACCATAGTTCTTCAATATAAACTGTTGACTATTCAAAGAATCAGCATAGTGAATGACTCTGGTTTCATACAGTTTTAAGAAGCAATTGCGAGATCAACTGAATTTAGAGCAAAAAGTCATCTAGATACCCTTTTATCTTCTGCATGATTAAGAAAATGGGACACAATCTTGCGTATACCTGGTTTGGATCCAGATTCTGCCACCAGTGACTAGAAAAATTACTTTCCTCCACTAGAAACTTCTGATCCAGCAGAAAAACTCCACTTTTGCAATATAAAAAGATGCAGCAATCTTGGTTTATTTCTCCTGCAATCTCTAATCCTGCTTCTCACAAATATGCTCTAGAGCAGGGGTGGGCAAACTTTGCAACTTTAAGTCTGAAGGA
The DNA here is from genome assembly GCA_039707465.1 of Rhabdophis nuchalis. Lineage (NCBI taxonomy): Eukaryota > Metazoa > Chordata > Lepidosauria > Squamata > Natricidae > Rhabdophis > Rhabdophis nuchalis. Next base: position 77,117,689 of record CM077644.1, read on the forward strand.
CTTCAGCTCCCAGACTTCTCCAGCCAGCTTTGCTGGCTGGAGAATTCTGGGAACTGAAGTCCTTCAGACTTAAAGTTGCAAAGTTTGCCCACCCCTGCTCTAGAAGATTGAAAAGGTTTTCAGAACATTGGGAGGTAAATGCTTGGGCGGCAGGGTTGGACGAGATGGCCTTCCAAGGTCCCTTCCAATGCTGTTAATCTGTTAAATGCTCCCACGGTCTCAGGGTCAGAAAACCTGTTTCCAACTTAACAATATCGCTGTTTGAGAATCCATGTATTCCTTTAAATAAAAAGCTAGTTTTTATAAGAACGAAGTTGCTAAATCATGGGTGCCTATCTGGTAGTAGGCTTTATTTAATATAATAAAGCATATTTCTGAGTAAGGATGTGCCTTATAAATATTAAATAATTAAATAATTAAATTAAATAAATACTGTGCTTTTGGTCTCTGTTGCACTTTAGAAAGCTACAGTGTATTTTCTATCCCCAAATGAGTATACCATTTGTATAAGTGAAATGATCCATAAGTGTGATAATATTGTAAAGTAACCATATTACTTTTTAGTAGGCATTAGACTATTGGGGGTTATTTTCCCCCTTTACAATACGTTCTTTTGAAGATGAGGGAAATGTATTTTGTTTGCTTCTGGTATAAACTTAAGTAACTCCGACGTTTCTGTGGGTAAATTGTTCGAAACGAAATTGTTAGGTTCATAAAGATTCACAATAGCTTTAAGTAACAATCTCCAACTTAGTCATCCTGCAACTATATGTAAGCAAATATGTACTGTAGTGGTTTTCATTAGATTATAGAAAAGCAAACTTCAAATTTGCCCAAGATTATTGGGATCTAGGGAGAGAATGCTTAAATAATTCCCAGGAATTTCTCTGTGTTGAAGAGATTTTTCCCCCCCTGCAATAACCCAGAGGTGATATTTAGCCAGTTCTGACAGGTTCTGGAGAACCGGTAGTGGAAATTTTGAGTAGTTTGGAGAACCGGCAAATAGGCTGCCTCCCTGCCTCCCAGCTGATCTTTTGTTGCCCTGAATAGGAGAACAGAGCTGGAAAGCAGGTTAGTGGAATGGGAAGGGAATGGGGATGTTGCAGTATCCTTCCCCTGCCACGCCCACCAAGCCACACCCACAGATCATTTTTGAATCCCACCACTGCAATAACCAAAGCAGTTTTGAGTAGTCTCTTTCCTTTTGGGGAACATTGAACATAAATAAATTTATGAAGTTTAAATACTGACATTTTAACTATCCCAGAAAAGAGAGCTCTCCTCCTCCTTACTCATTTCATCTCATTTTCCTATAAAAAGCCCTCTGATATAATATTATTTTTTTTCTTGATGCCGCCCAGTGGTGGGTTCTGGATTCCTGTTGCAATTGGTACGGTGCAACGAGGCCAGGCATCCACCACTTGCACGCACACAGCATGCGTGCACTGCGCACATGCGTACTTACCGCCTGTGATGCTCCATGACGGCTCCGCAACGCTCCAGCTGCTCAGCAGAGTGTTGCGCAGGCGCCATATGCTCTGTGTGCATGCGCGGAAGCCCCGATTGGCTCAAACACAGGTAAGGAGGCCGGCCAGCTGGGTGGGCTTTCCGGGTGCACTGTACCGGAACAGTACCCGGTGTTCCCAGCAGGCACCGATACATCCGTACTGGGGTGTACCGGTCATATCTCACCACTGATGCCCCTCCCTCCCCCAATTTTTCCCCCTGCCATTGAATGCCTTTCTGTACAGCCATTACATCAAACGTGATGGAAGAAACGTGCAACCCTTTACAAAAATGTATGAAAACTGATTTGCTTTTGGGGTCTGATTTTGAAAAAAAAAAAGGTTTTCTTTTTCAGGCTTAGTCCATATAAAAACTTTATAATGATTTTATAATCTGTATCATGTGAAATACTGTGCAATATGTTTGTGACCTGAAACACATCTTTTTGATCTTTAATAAAATAAGATTTTAACATTTTTGTTGGGTATCCTAAATTACTTTGTGTCAACTTGCATCTGATTAGAAATGGCAACTTGTTAAAAATTACATTGATCTTACATAAAGCAATACAGTATATGCCAATAATAAAAACCTTCTGTAGCATTTTTTTTTCCTATACAGGAGAGAAAATACTTTGAAATATTTCAAAGTCAACTTATTTGCATTTTCCTATCTAAAATGTGTATTTAACAGGAAGTATAACAATTATATTCCATACAGCAATGATTATTGGCTTTAAATTGACTTTTTAATGTATACAGGTAGTCCCCGATTTACAATGGTTTGTTTAGTAACCAAAGTCACAATGGCACTGATAAGCCACATTCACTTAACAGCCATGTTACTAACTCAACAACTGCAGGGATGCACTTAACAGTGGCAAGAAAGATCCTAAAATGAGCCAAAATTCACTTAAGAAATGTCTCGCTTAGCAACAGAAATTTGGGGCTCCATTGTGGTCATATGTCAAGGGCTACCTGTTGTCAGGGTTCCAAATAGTATCCAAAATTAAATCAGAGTCCAAGGCAAGGTATTGCTCAAAGTTCCAATTTATTAAGAGGGCCATGTTGGCGCATCTGGGAAAACCCGCATCTGACAGTTTTCCTATTTTCCCCACCCAGTTGAAAGTTCAATATCTTGCCCCCACACCCACAAGTCCATCACATGGTCCAATCTCCCACTGCCATGCTGGCAGTTCCACCCATCCAATTCCGGTCAGGTGCAGAGACAAAGGATGACCTTAGCTTCCTGGAAAGAATTTTGTTATGGCTACATAGTATGCAACTCCTTACAATCCCACCTCCCATTTCGCCGCAATAGAAAATGCATAGCAGAATAATAGAAAGTGTGGCAGGCCTAAGATCCAAAAGAAAAGATGGCTGCAGGCCTGAGACTCGTATTGTATTGAATTGCATTGCATTACATGCATGTAGAACTTGGATTGCTTAGTTATGACTTTTGGAAGCTAGTGACCATTCCTAGGGATGCTTTTCGCTAGGCATACTTAGGAATATTACTTCAGTAACATTTCGAGAGCCGTAGTCTCTATTCCTATTTATATTGATCAAATGTGTGATGTCTTTAATGTACAGCTCTCTTAAATGTAATTGTGTGGAATCTAACATGCTGATGCACTGAAGTTGTTGGAAATAATAGTGATTTGAGATTTTTTCTTAGTCATTCAGTAATTTTTAAGTAAAGTAACTTGGCTGTTTATATATATATTATCAGTAAAATGAAGTCATGCGTCCTTTGGTTTTTCCATTTAGCATCTTGTGAAAGATAAGTTAATTATTTTTAATATTATAAAATCATTACTCTGATGAATTTATAAAATATGTTCATTTCATGATGTGGCTCAGAGTGCTATGAATTTGTTTTATAATTGTGGATAATTGGTTTTCGAGTCAAGGTTTCAAGTCTCAGAAATAAAGTTTAAATATATTGAACAAGGTTTGAAAAGGAAGTCAAATGGCAATTTATGTTTTCAAACAATTTATTTACTGAAATTCCAAATATAACTCTTTGATTTGAACATACATTATATCTTTCAACATGTTTATTAGGATAACTGCACTCAGCCAATTTTAGTTACTCAAGTACACCTCAATCATTTCCCCAAATATTTGTTTTATTTTTTATTTATTTTTTATTTTATTTCGATTTATATAACCGCCCTTCTCCATCGAAATGGACCCAGGGCAGTGCACAGGGAGTTAAAATCAATAAATAACAATAAATACAGAGTAATGTCTAAAATAAATTAAACTAAAGACCTGTGCTTAAACATCCAATTAAAATTCTAAAATACATTTACTCATTAGCTAAAATTGAATTAAATCAGAGCTCTAAGCTCTCAAGCTAGACCGGCTTGATGGAAAAGATATGTCTTAAGTGAGTGGCGAAAGAGGGGAAGGTCTGTGATAGTCCACAGGGTAGGTCGTTCCAGAGGGATGGCCCAGCCACTGAGAAGGCCCTTCCTCTAGGCACCGATAGCTGGCATTGACCGGCGGATGGCACCCTGAGGAGGCCCTTCCTATGGGAGCGGATCAGATGGTGGGAGGTATGCGGCAGGAGACGGTCCCGCAAATAGCTAGGCCCCATGCCATGGAGCGATTTGAAGATGGTAACAAGCACCTTGAAGCGCACCCGGAAGGCCACAGGCAGCCAGTGCAGCTCGCGCAGGAGAGGTGTTACGTGGGAGCTTCGAGATGCTCCCAGAATCCCCTGCGCGGACGCATTCTGCACTAACTGTAGCCTCTGGGTGCAGTTTTAAGCATGTAAAGTTGTGCCGTTTCCTCTTTTATCTGCCTATACACATATTTATTATCTAATTAATTTCAGGGTAAGTAATGTTACACTCAGTGCAAAAATTTTATAAAAATAGTAAGGTAAATTGAATGCAATTACATGCTCCAACATTTAACTATGAGTTTCTAACATATATAAATAATAGGAAAAATGTAGCTAAAACTCATTTACACCAACAACATTAGAAAGTATACACTTCCATATGCTTTTATTTTTGCAATTCATCCTTATGCTCATCACGATGTTACATTGCTTCATATATATTACCCTCTTTGTTCTTTAAACCCCAGATATTGTATTTCTTTTTGAGGATTCCATTAACACTATCCAAATGAGATTTTCTTGGCCTTTCCTCTCAACCAATTTGGTCTTTCTTCTTATATTTATTTTGCAATTTAATCATTCATTTTTTCCTGTGTGCCAAAACCACATTCATAATATGTCTTCCTTAAGGGTCACTTGATTTCTGCCCCAATTTATTCTTGACCCAGTTTCCTCTTATTTACCAAACACATTTCTTAAGTATATTATTCCCACCGCATTATATATTAGGTTTCTCCTGCCATACCCAAATCTCACTTTGAAACAAGGAAGTGGGCAGAACCACATTATTATAAACAATCATGTTTCCTTTGTTCAGAAAAATTCCTTGCAACAGCTCACCCTTTCTACCATTATTTGTACATCTTACAATTTCTCCATCTACTTTCTTATAAATATTCTGCTTAAGCCAGGGGTCTGCAAAGTTGGCTCTTTTAAGACTGGTGGACTTCAACTCCCAGAGCTCCCCAGCCAGCATAGCTAGGCCCCGTGCCATGGAGCGATTTGAAGATGGTAACAAGCACCTTGAAGCGCACCCGGAAGGCCACAGGCAGCCAGTGCAGCTCGCACAGGATAGCATAGCTGGCTGGGGAATTCTGGGAGTTGAAGTCCACCAGTCTTAAAAGAGCCAACTTTGCAGACCCCTAAGCTATTCAAATTATCTACCTGTTTAGTATTTCACCATTTATGTATTACTTATGGTTCGTCCTATGTTACTTGTCAAACATAAGTACCTTGGTCTTTGATACATTTTTTTCCAGAGCCATGTTTTCCACCAAATAATCCAATATAACTTTGTTGCCAAAAAATTGAGTTCTTCACTAACAGCACAGCACCATCAGCGTACAAAAGTTCACATAACATGATCCCAACATATAATATGTATAATATGACTGCAAGCATTTTATATTTTCATCCATAAGTACATTAAAGAACAAAGCGGATGTCACATTTTTCACTCCCTAACTGTTGAACTCTTTGCAAAATTTTCCTTTCCCATGCATTCATTACTTTAATAATTTACCATTCTCTTGTCAAATGTAGCAATTAACTTTCAACTGCATGTTCTATGGAGTCAACTTCATGCAAAGTGTTCTATTATTTAGTCCTATTTGTGTTTGTGTGTGCGTGCGTGTCCACATGCACACACGCTTGTGCACTTGCGCATGCACTTTCATGTCAGCTCGATTCCCGGTGATTTCCTTGACAAGTTCCTGCAGTTTTCCTGGTAAGATTTGCAGAAGTGTTTTGTCACTGCTCTTTCCTAGAGAGTGATAAGGACTGGCTCAAAGTCACCCAGCTGGCTTTGTGCCTAAGGCAAAACTAAAACTCACAGTCTTCTAGTGCCTTAATCCATTATACCCGTGATGGCAAACCTATGGCATATGTTCCACAGGTAGCATGCAGAGTCCTCGTGAGCCACTGCCAGAGCTTAGCTCCACTGTGCATGTGCGTGCACCTCCCACCAGCCAACTGATTTTCAATCTCGGCTGTTCATTTGGGAGATGTGTGTGCATGTGTGTAGGAAGGGCATGGGAGGAGTGCATGGGGTATGTCACATAGCCCCCTCCCCATTTTTGGTCCCAGGAGGCTGCAGGGAGGCCTGCTAGGCCCAAAATAGGACACGGGGGTTCATGTGCATGTGCACAGCAAGGCCGGAGCATGGGGGGGGTTGCATGTGCATGCTCAGGGGTCAGGGAGTGCAGGGGGTGTTATGCAGCATGCGCACTTTTGCACACCATCATGTGAGGACAAAAAGGTTAGCCATCACTGCACTGTACCAACTAGTTCTCCGTATGCATTTTACAATATACTTTATCTAAAACAATAAATACAATAAATTTACTTTCTGAAGCATTCATTCCTCAGTTACCCACTGAATAGCAAACTCTGTTTTGAGTGTCAGTTCCCTGGCATAATATAGAGAATAGAAACCAAAGCCAAGAAAGACAAATTTTTTAGGAAGAAACTGAACAGAGTTTCAACCTACAGAGGTTTCAAAAGGGAGAAGAAGCAGAATTCAGCAACATCTATTAAGATACTGAAGATGGAAATAGAAGAATGGTCTTCTAAACGAACTGAGGTGCAACTTCCAACCTCAAATTTATTTTATTTTATTTTATTTTATTCAGATTTATACCCCGCACCTTCTCCAAAAAGGACCCAGGGCGGCGCACAGGAAATTTAAAAACATAACAAATATAACAAAATACAAAATTTAAAAAACTATTAAATTCCCACCCTGTGCTAAAATCGTATAAAATCCCCCAAATTAAAACCATCTAAGAGCGGTCACAACGGGAGGTTACGCTAGGCTGGCTTGATGGAAAAGATGTGTCTTAATACACTGGCGGAAGAGGTCTGAGATGGTATGTAGTTCAGGGGGTAAGTTGTTCCAAAGGGTAGGGCCCGCCACAGAGAAGGCCCTTCCCCTGGGTGTCGCCAACCAGCATTGCCTGGCCGACGGCACCCTGAGAAGGCCCTCTCTGTGGGAGCGGATCGGACGAAGGGATGTATGGGGCAGGAGACGGTCTCGCATATAACTAGGTCCCGAGCCATGGAGCGCTTTAAAGATGGTTATCAAAACCTTGAAGCGCACCCGAAAGGCCACAGGTAGCCAGTGCAGCTCGCGCAGGAGCGGTATTATGTGGGAGTATCTGGAGGCTCCCGTAATTACCCGCGCGGCCGCATTCTGGACTAGCTGTAGCTTTCGAGTGCACCTCAAGGGAAGCCCCATGTAGAGAGCATTACAGTAGTCAAGTCGGGATGTCACGAGCGCTTGAGTGACTGTGCGAAGGGCAGCCCGGTCCAGTAAGGGGTGCAATTGGCGCATCAGGCGTACCTGATGGAATGCCCCCCTGGTCACGGCTGCCACATGGTCCTCCATGGACAGCCAGGAATCTAGGAGGACACCCAAATTGCGCGCCCCCTCCACAGGGGCCAGTGTTTCGCCCCCAATGGCCAGAGTTGGAGTTACCTGGCTGAACTGGGGTGCCGGAAACCACAGCCACTCAGTCTTGGACGGGTTGAGCTTGAGTTTGTTACTACCCACCCAGATCCGTACGGCCTCCAAACACCAGGACAACACCTCGGTGGCATCGTTGGGGTGGTCTGGGGTGGATATGTACAGCTGAGTATCATCAGCGTACAGATGATATCCCACCCCAAAACCACGGATGATCTCGCCCAGTGGCTTCATATAGGTGTTGAACAGGAGGGGCGAAAGGGCCGACCCCTGAGGGATCCCGCATAGGAGGGGTCTCAAGGCCGACCTCTGCCCCCCTGCCAACACATATTGCAACCGACCAGAGAGATAGGACGAGAACCACCATAAAACGGTGCCTCCCAGCCCCAACCCCCCCAGTCGGTGCAATAGGATATCATGGTCGATGGTATCAAAAGCCGCTGAGAGGTCTAATAGGACTAGGATAGAGGAACATCCCCTATCCTGCGCCCTCCAGAGATCATCCACCAACGCGACCAATGCCGTCTGTGACCGGGTCGGAAGCCGGACTGGCGCGGGTCTAGATAATCATCTTAAAAGTATACTAATGGACAGACAGTAATTGGTTCCCTCCTTAGGAGAACCTGTAGTACTAGAAACCTGTCAGCCTTCCCAGGTAAATAAGAAGCAGGAATAGATGAACTAATTCTACTTCATTATAAACCTACATCAATAGAATTTTGCAAATCTGGCAGCAAAAACTTTCTGCCCACCACGTATAACTCATTGATCCATTAGGGCGAGTCCTTTCTGTAACAATTAAGTGACTGTGGCCTCCTGCCCCTCTTATTGGATCATTCCATCTCTCCTTATCTTTCCACAAGGCTACTCCTGCATTCTATAACAAAGACAGATGGACTACAATGCCATGACAAGAGTGATGATGAACATCTGAAGAAATATTATTTGCCTGCAAATTAGAACTGATGGGACCACAAAATAGTAATAGAAAATGAAGAAACTAAAGTGCTCTGGGACACTAGAACTCAAACAGACAAGCGTCTAGTGCGCAATTATCTTAGACTTAACAATTGTTGAAAAGAAAGATAGGAAAACCTGAATGTGATTTGAAATCTGTTCCAGTAACTGAAGACAGCAGAACAGAAGAGAAAGATTTGGAGAAAATCACAAAATATAAAGATGTTCAAATAGAAGTTGAACCACTGTGGCAAAAAAAGCAAAGATACTACCAATAATAACAGATACCTTATGTCCAATCCTAAAACAACTGGAGCACCACTTGAATACCCTTGACATTGACAAAATCATCATCAGTCATTTGCAAAAGGCAATTTTACTTGGAACAATTTTTACAACATATAATTGTGACTCAAAAGCAATTTATATAATCTTTTCCTCCTTCTGTGTTCCATAACTCTATAGAAACAACTTCCTACACAATGTCAGATATTTTAAGTAATCAATTACCAAATATTTAGAATTTTTCTTCATCTTCTCAATATTTGCACGAGATCTGCTGATCTTCTGGTTACAATTCATATTCTAAACATGCAAAACCTGTTTGCTATATGACATAAATATCCCTGCATCTGGGCAATACATATAAATTCTATATTATCTGTTTTCTTCAATGTAAAAAAAGATTTAGTTAATATAGAAGAAGAGCAAAACGTTATCAGTACATCAAGTTGTTAACACAAGTCAAAAAGCAAACCTCAATAATATTGCTGTTTTGTTTCTCTGACAGAGAAGTGGATGTTTTCTTGTACACATCTCTGGAGAGCTAAAGTAAGAAATTATAACTTGCCAAAATGAATGTTATTGCTTACGCTAAATCTCTTTTGTAATGTGTAGATAATGAGGAAGTCTTCTAGTTAAACTCATTATTAGGAAGTATAATATGTGTTTCCCTCTAGCACTTTTTGTAATTTCATTAACTCTGTGGTATTTACATCAGCTTTTTACACACTGTGGGTTTAACTAATCCTTTAAAAAAAAAAAAGCTTTTAATGCATCTAGTATTGTACTATACATTTTTCCCAGAATAGCAAACATGACACAGTAGTAAAATTTCCAGTAACAGAAACTTATTCCCTTCACAGTAGAATGTCAGCGTTCCAAGTCACACCCCCAACGAAAGAAGATTCTGAGGCCTGAAGTTCCTCCAAGTTCCATTTTATTAGAGATGTCATATTGGCACATCTGGGAAAACCCAAATCTGAAAGCTTCCAGGTTTCCCCCACCCAAATGAAAGTCCAAGCCCCTGCACAGCATCCACATGTCTGTCACATGCCCAATCAGACATCTTTTGCATTGGGCCTTCAGGCCTGCCATAGCAGTGATGTCCTTATCTTATAAAATACACAACCCTTCTATTCTGACAAACGTGAACTCTTCAGATGCTCAATTAGCTTGAAATGTTCCTTCTTCAGCAATTAATATACTATACTGTCTATATTGGATTAACTTCTCCAAATTTTTATATTCTAAAATGTCAGTATGAGAACCAAGAGTGATCTAATAATGCACTGATCTACTTGTCCTTCTATCCACATCTACAGTTAGGCTTAGAAAAATACCGTCAAGTATGACCTATATAAATAACATGAAGGCAACAGGTCTCTCACGGTACTAGACATTCTGGGGTTGTGAATGGTTTAATTCACAATGAAAGGGAGAGACAAGGGAAAAGTTATTAGGGATTAAAGAAGGAATAGTTCAGGTAGCCCTCGACTTACAACCACTCCTTTAGTGACTGTTCAAAGTTACAACAGCACCAGTGGTGGGTTTCAATTTTAAAAAAAAACTCTTCTGTAGGTGTGGCCTGCTTTGTGGGAGTGGCTTGCTAACCATGTGACCGGGTGGGAGTGGCCAACTTGCAAAATGTGGTGAAACTTACTTAACAACGCTCTTGCTTAGCAACCAAAATGTTGGCTCAGAAACTCTGGCATTTGAAGAACGCAAGTCTTAAAGCTGTCAAGTTACAAGACCCTTTCACCCCTAACCCTTTAGAAAAAAAAACCCCAGGGGTATTCAAATTTGACCGCTTTAAGACTTGTGGACTTCAACTCCCAAAATTCCTCCTCTCGCTCTTCATTTTGATGATGTGCGGACGGGAGGGGGGAGGGAGCTGGAACCGGTTCTAAACGGCACTGTAGATTTGTGGAACCTCTTCTATAGAAGAGGTTAGAACTGGCAGGAACCCACCCCTGAACAGCACTGAAAAAAAGTAACATATGACCATTTTTCACTCTTTTTTTAGTTTTAGTTTTAATTCGATTTATATCCCGCCCTTCTCCACGAAGGACCCAGGGCGGATGGGTCTGTTACCCCATCCTTGTGCTCGAAATTCAGATGCTTGGTAACTGGCATGCATTTATGATGGTTGCAGTGACCTGGGGTCATGCAATTTATCTTTTGTGACCTTCTGACAAGCAAAGTCAACTGGGAACCATGTTTCTAATTTAATGGCAGCCATTTCCTTAACGGTAGCAAGAAAGATTGTAAAAATGGGGCAACTCACACATAATAACTATCTTGCTTAGAAATGGAAATTTTGGGCTCAATTGTGGTTGTACGTTGAGGACTACCTCTATTCCTTATTTGGAATAAATGTGCACGAAGAATTCACACACTATGAGATTAAGGGACTGCTTTATAGGTGAGATATGCTACATATTTTTCAATCTGAAAAACTCGAGTATTAAAATTAACCACGTGTGTGCTGAATCCATGCCTATTGTAGTTTACACATGTGCCAAGATGGGGGTCAGGAATTGATTGGGAGGATGACAATAGTGGATATCACTTTACAGCAAGGAGTAATTCTTCACTGAACCCACCATCGTATACAATTTTCTGTCCTTCTGCAAGATGCTAAAACAGTGTTTCCACAGCTGGCTGGGGAATTCTGGGAGTTGAAGTCCACAGGACTTAAAGTCGCCAAGGTTGAGAAACACTGTGCTAAAACATGTTCTGATGGCACGGCTCCAAGATATTTGGAAAAAAGTGGGTTATTTAAATCCATTTAACTTTGGATTTGGGCTAAGCTACAAGCCAGATAATTGTTTCAATGGATGATATAGTCTAGGAACCAAACAGCAGGAGCTTGATCCTGTTACACTGATGGACTTTCAACATATTTCTCTATGTAACACATAAAGGATGGCAATCAGCACCTTTGGATGCCAATGTAGATTGAAATGAACCTCATGGGTTCTTAGCTTATATGTTATATCCCTACTGGAGGGTAGCCTGCCTGGGTTCATGATCACTGAAGAAAGGGTAAAAAATAGGGAGTAGGAGGAAAGAAGAGAGCGAGGTGAGTAGGGGCATCAAAGGAAATAAAAATGAATATTTTTTTCTGAGTGTTGGGAAAAGTCACTACTGTCCCACCTAGAGACTGCTAGGGAAAGCAATTTTGTGAGCTTTAAGAATTTAGCAAAGAAAGAATGAATAATTGTTTATGTAGGCTAACAACAATGCAGCATAATTTTTAAAAAGAGTCACATTTTTCCCAGAACGTTTCAGGATGTTTTATTTATGAATGTGCTGTTTTAAATTGAAAATTGACATCTCAAGGTTTCGTTGCTCTCTTCCCCCCTTCCATCATTCCTTAACATTTCATATGGCGGTTTCCCATAGTTAATTCTGCTGTGAAGATTATGATTGGAGTAAATGTTACTTTCCATGATTGGATTTTGTACTTTTAGTTTTTAAATGATCCAATCCCGTGTGTCAGTACGTGCATGTGTCGTTTAAAGACTTTGTCCTTGATTTTTATTGTCCTTACAAAATGCTAATTTTATACGGAAATGGCTTTGCATTTTGAAAGGAAATGGCTTATTGGAAAGAAATAAACCCAATTTCTGAAACAGTATTTGAATCTCAGCTACTTTAATCACTGCAATTGGGGGCACCCGAATGGGGAAATAAAAAGGCAAGATTATGTGTCTGAAGGTCCTTTTCAGATTTGAGGCTTTGATTGTTTTGATCACCATTTTAAAAACAGATTACACTAAATTTCTTAGCAGCCACAATGAAATTTATAACAAAAATGTACTTAGGCATACGTGTATATGAAATGTCCCTTTCCAGCATCAGAAAGGCTTGGCTTTTCAATCACAATATTTTTCCAAGAAATCTTTATTTTCAAGAACATCTGCTAGGAATAATATAGAATAGACAGCATTTTTCAAATTTACCCTAAAAATGCATGAGAAGTCAGAATACAGAATAGAGAATAACAGAGTTGGAAGGGACCTTGGAGGTCTTCTAGTCCAACCCTCTTCTCAAGCAGGGGACCCTGTATCGTTTTGGACAAATGGCCATCCAATCTATTCTTAAAAACCTCAGTAATGGAGCATCCACAACTTCTAGAGGCAAGCAATTTTCCACTGACACAACATTTCTCTTTCATTCTAGGTTGGATGCTTCCTTGATAAGTTTCCATCCTTTACTTCATGTGATTTACAGACTCATATCTTGATTTGAAACAGATGGATTGAAGCTGATTGCTCTAATGAGAAAATAAATAACATAAATCTAGTCTGTCTAATCTCTGGACAAGCAAGGGAAAGAAAGAAGCAGACAACTTATAAGATCGCATTACACAAAAATTTGAATAACTATTGTTGTGAAAACAATCCAAAATTTAAAAAACAAAACAAAATCAAGCCAGATATTTGATTTTAAGTAAATGCCTGCCAGATGAAGAATACAGACATTTAGTAACCCTGTTTGAGTGGGATAATTTGCAGGAGAGGAGACAGATGTAAGATTTGTAACTATAAAGGTAACTATAAAGGTAAATACAAACACAAGATGCTTGTGAATGGGCTTAAACACTGCAGATCTATTGGAGTATAGAAAATGGGCGGAAGTTAAAGTCTAGATGCCTACCTACTTTTTTCCATGCAACTTTCCTTTTTTTCTTTTCCTTTTTTCCTTTTTTCCTTTTAGTATTCATAGGTAACAATGCAGTGAACACTTGGTATTAAGCTAAAAGATATAAACATTTTCATGTTATAAAATAATACTCTGCAACCTTTTATCAATCTCATATTAATGTCAGCACAACCTATACAATTTATGTAACTACCATTTGCATTAGGGAACACCTCTCTCTCTCTCTCTCATACACATACACAAATCTATCTATCTATCTATCTATCTATCTATCTATCTATCTATCTATCTATCTATCTATCTATCTATCTATCTATCTATCTAGTGTGTAAAAAAAGAAAGTGGATTATTAGTATATTTGCTTCATTAGGGAAGCATTCACTTATATCTATTCCAATTTTGTCAAACATTTTCTCAATAAAACTGATCAATGCAAGTAAAAAAACACCAAGGCAACCTCAGGGATGAGACTGAATGGCTGTTACCTATAAGACAGTGTAGATTGATACATGCTGACTTATGGTTTACCTTCAACCAGATAGGTACTAATGTACTCATTTATATCAATTGGGAAGTATCAGTATCATGTCCCATTGAATGATGTGAGACAAGTTTTCTTCCTTTCCTGCTTTGAAATTAAATAAAAGGAACCATAAGTACTTTGTAAGGGAAAGAAAGAATGAGTTCAAGAGGCTTGAGGAGTAATAAGAACCAATAGAGAAACAACCTTATACTTTGAGTTACACAGACAGGATAGGCAGATGTGGTCAGAACTGGTCTCAGCCAGAAGATACTCCATAAAGCAAATCAAGCATACACAGGTGAGTCCTCTATTTATGGATAGACATGAATACCCCATATGAACAGACAAATGCTTGAATCATGTACCATAAGCAGATGTGTAAGATAACATAGTCGATTTTTTATGCAGTGCTTCAGTTAAATGGGGAATTATTACATCTAGTGTATTTCCAATATCAAATAATAATCTTTAAAAAAAATCAAAAGAAATATCTTTAGATTTATCTTGGACATAACATACAAGGCAGGATTCAGTTCCAGAAAAGAAAAAACAATTTGAATGGTGCAATAACAGCAAAGTACTGTTTTCAATAATCCAATTCACCAGAAATTGGAGAAATTATTGTCTGATAAATATGGAATAAAAAGAACTATGGAAATGGCAGGTTGTGAATTTTGTTTGCCAATTAGGAAAAAACTGACCAGAAGAAAATATTATGTAGATAATTATGCATAGGCTTAGAGAAGAAAATAAGTGGAAGGGACATAATTAAATGGGATACATTCTAAAGCAGTGATTCCCAATCTTCACAATTACAAGATGTGTGGACTTTGAGACTCAGAATTCCACACTCCATATGTGTTAAAGTTTCCAAGTTTGAGAAAGTGTTCTAAAATAAGAGCAACACAAAATGTTTTACTTGACAAATACCCAATTGCATGTTATGAAGATAACAATGTCAAGAACACATGAAACATTTTTAAAAGGGTAGAATAATTAATTTCATCTTGAGATCTAAGGTGTCAGATTCATAAATGTTTGAAATTCTTTGCTTTTCTAGAATAAATACTGTATGCTTTTCCTCAGGACCAAATGTTTGTAAAGAAGTTACATAGCACAAATGGAGACAAACATTAAATTATTTTTTATTTATCTATATAAATAAAAATGTAAAATAGTTTGTGCAAAGCCACTAATTTCAGAAAGTACTGTACTGATTGACACCAAATTTTCACACAATGTTCCCAAGGACTTCCGATGTAATCGTATGTACATTTTGTGTGGCTGGCACATGTGTGTCATGTGCAAGCAGCACAAACGTAAAAGGTACTCACTTCTCAGGTTTTCACCTCCCTGTAACTCCTCCCATCCGGCTGCTTATGATGATGCGTCACGCACACACCCCTCACATTTCCAACAGTCGTTTCCTCAGCAACCGAATAAGCTTCCAATGTTCCCATACTGCATGGAGGCCTACTAGGCCGAAAACTAGGCATGGGGGGTGACACACTCCCAGGTGGCCCATTTGTGGTCCCAGGAGGCTGTATGGAGGCCTACTAGGCTGAAAACTAGGCATGCGGGGGTGACACACTCCTAGGTGGCCCATTTGTGGTCCCAGGAAGCTGTATGCATACCTACTAGGCCCAAAGCTAGGCATGGGGGGCGGCACACTCCCAGGTGGCCCATTTGTGGTCCCAGGACGCTGCATGGTAGGTAGGTAAGTAGAGGGCTAGAGAGGGGGGGGGAATACAGTAGGTAGGTAGGTTGGTTTGTAGGTAGGTGGATAAAGAGAGAGAGGGGAAAATACAGTAGGTAGGTAGGTGGATAAAGAGAGAGGGGGGAAAATATAGTAGGTAGGTAGAGGGATAGAGAGAGGGGGGGAAATACAGTAAGTAGGTAGGTAGGTAGGTAGGTAGGTAGGTAGGTAGGTAGAGGGATAGAGAGAGGGAGAAATACAGTAGGTAGGTAGGAAGAGGGATAGAGAGGGATAGGGAATATACAGTAGGTAGGTAGGTAGGTAGTTAGGTAGGTAGGTAGGTAGGTAGGTGGATAAAGAGAGAGGGGGGGAAATGCAGTAGGTAGGTAGGTAGGTAGGGGATAAAGAGAGAGAGGGGAAAATACAGTAGGTAAGTAAGTAGGTAGGTAGGTAGGTAGAGGGATAGAGAGAGGGAGAAATACAGTAGGTAGGTAGGTAGAGGGATAGAGAGAGAGAGGGAATATACAGTAGGTAGGTAGGTAGATGGATATAGAGAGAGGGGGGAAATACAGTATGTATGTAGGTAGGTAGATAGGTAGGGGGATAAAGAGAGAGAGGGGGAAATACAGTAGGTAGGTAGGTAGGTAGGTAGGTAGGTAGGTAGGTAGAGGGATAGAGAGAGATAGGAAAAATACAATAGGTAGGTAGGTAGAGGGATAGAGAGAGAGGGAGAAATACAGTAGGTAGGTAGGTTGGTAGAGGGATAGAGAGAGAGGGAGAAATACAGTAGGTAGGTAGGTAGAGGGATAGAGGGGGGAAAACAGTAGGTAGGTAGGTAGGTAGAGGGATAGAGAGAGAGGGGGGGAGAAATACAGTAGGTAGGTAGGTAGAGGGATAGAGAGAGAGAGAGAGGGAAAAATACAGTAGGTAGGTAGGTAGGTAGAGGGAGAGAGGGGGAAATATAGTAGGCAGGTATGTTGGGGATTATATGGTGATTGTGTGTACGTGTTTATGTGTGCAGGTGTACATCTACACACAGATTGGTTGGCCATTTAACCAGACTAGGCCCCACAATGCGTGGCTAGGTAGAGCTAGTTAATAAAATTTATATAGCTGTCCATCTCATGAAAATTGATTCTGGTCAGCATACAACCAAGAATTAAACAATTATACAATAATTATTGAAAATAATTAGAAATTATAAAAGTAGTTTTAAAAGAAAAACAGAATAATAGACTGAGGAATGTTAATAATAAGGGCACTATAATTGATGCTTTTTCAAGAGACACTGTAGATGCAAGTCAAATAGATTTCTCCAAGCAAATGATGCAATAAGATAATTTGGTAATAAAAATGGAGGAAAAAGATCACCTCTCAAATGGAGGTGAGAGTTTAGGTACAAGAATGGAAAGAGACCCAGATTAGATTCTATGTATATCCTCCACTTTTGTCCCTTCACATTTACAGGAAAATAAAAAGAAAATGCAAGTTAGCCCATTATAGTACTTACATTTGTCTGGAATTTCATTGCCATTTGTTCTCATTAATTGAGATATGTTCTGAACTTGTTAAATTGCCCAGTAACTAATTCATGTCAGGTCCTGGAGAATTTTTTTATTGGCAAAACTTAAAAAAATGAATATTTGTTTTCATGTTATATACAATTACATGCTTATTTGTTCCACAGTTCTTTCCATACTTTTCTGCCCAAACAACTTTCGATCCAACACGTACATCTTATTAAGCCACAAGCAGTTTGTGTACAGCATGCTATGCTGCTTTTTCTACTTGCATAGCATGAAAATGTATATTAGGTGCCATGCTGGTTGAGATATGCCCCATAATTAAAGAATAACTTCCCTATAACAATAAAGCAAAAGACTACTAAGGATAAATGTTAATTAAAAATGGTTTCAAATTAAGAAAGAACAGTGATTTCTTTGCTGGGCTGCAGAAGCTGTACACTACCAAACTAAAAATTAAAGATCTAGCTGCATATGACCAAAGTTAATTATATGGTGGTGAACAGTGAAAAAGATATAGATAATTAGCGCTCCCATATATGGTGGACTTCAGAAGGGGCAATTACACACTACCAAAAAGATAGATAAAATGGACTAACCAAGGGATCCAAATATATATAACATTTTACAGTGTAGTATACCAGTAAATATAGGAAAAATACTTTAAAAATATCTCTCTCCACAATTCCTTTTCCCTAGAAACCATCCTATGTACAATAGGAGCAAAGGAACTTATAGCATGCTGAATTATATTTGCCTCCTGAATCGGATTTCTGAGAAATGTAGTTTACCAGCATGTGGAGTGTCTCTGAGTACCATTTGTTCTATATAACTGGGATGGATAAGAGAGGAAAATGTTAGGCCTCAAAGATCGGATGATACCTCAGTTTCCATTTCCTGAAATGGGACAGAAAAACTAACAGTAGATAATTCACTGAGTAAGATGAATACAAACCAGTATTTTTATAATGAAGAGTGAAAAATGACAGAAGAAGCAGTAAGAAAATTGTGATGGATAAACATTAAATGTAATCTTAACTAAAAATAGGGAATAAGCCAAGTAGCTACTTTCCATTTATAAGTGAGGAAAAAATGATGGGCCTTAGTCTATCATTTGATTCCATGGAATAGCTGCTAAGGAGTAGCTAAGGAATTTGTAGAAGGCAGTTTTTGTTACTCATCTCTTTTTTCTGTTTTTATTTCACTTTTCATGAAATTTCTTAATCTAATCTTCCAAAGTTTGGAGCCTTCCTGATGGGTGCACTTTCACTCCAAAAATTCCAAGGAATGGTCACATTCTCTAGGCAATTGTGGGTGTTGACATCTGGATGTTACCTAAACAAAGATTTTAACCCATTTTCGGGGAACAATTTCCCTCAACATGTTCCCAGTTTGGTTTTGGTTTATTCAGAATTACATCTTTGGAGAGAATGGCCCCATATAACATTTACAGTCAGACTACTTAAAACTTCTACAGTCATATGAAATAAATAATTGGAAAGGAAGACTGTTGTACCATGAAGTGGATGTCCAGCAAATAAGTCAGATGATTTGATTCTTTCAGGAAATGAGGTTTTGCAGGGAGGTTGGGTAATGTATAAAAGGCTAAGGACTATAATACAACCTCTTTTACAGGAAAGCTTCTAGTAGCAGCATAGAAGAGATGGGGTTTTTTGGGGGGGGGGGGCTTTTGGGGAAGAGGCAGAGATTGGAATGGAAGTCTGACACAATTGCTTCAAACCATGCAAATTCCTAAAACATCAAATTGCTAAAATTCAATATTTGGCCATTGAATTTTCACAGCCGTATCTTGTGGTTCTAGAAGGACCAGCAGTGACCTACAGGTAACAGGTTGCCTTCCATGGCGTACAATATTATATCTAATAATCAGCATTATAAACAATTTATCAATTTAATCCAATCAGAACTTTCTCAGTTTCTTCTTCTTGACCCATAAACTCATGTAATTATGTTGCCAATTAATCATTTTGTCTTCATGACTAAACCACTCAATAAAGGTTTCTCCCTTTTGCATTTAGTTCACATTCATTCTGGAGCCCATTGCCTTCAGTTTATTTTTATATTTCTCCTAATATACCAAGTTACCATTTCTATTTAACAAAGTGGACAGAATCATGATCTTCTACACTTCTTGAAGGCATAACTGGTCACAGAAATTACCACTTCTTTATATTGGGACTTTTGAATGAAATGAAAACAAACAAATCCCAGAACAACAACAACAACAACAAACAACCAATTATATTATATAGAGAGAAAGAAAGTCATTTGTTCCAATTTGACATCTTATAATTAGACCTTAATACACAAAATCAAATTGACCTGTATTTCCATTAAACTGATAGTTCATAGGCAGAGAGTTAACCAGTGGTGGGATTCAGCCAGTTCGTACCACGTCGGGAGAACCGGTTGTTAACTTTCTGAGCAGTTTTGTGAACTGTTTGTGGGAAGAAATCATTAGGGCAGAGAACCGGTTGTTAAATTATTTGAATCCAACCACTGGAGTAAACACATATAATTGATCGAAAAATACACTCTTGGCACAATGTACACTACATTTACTTCAGAGATTAATCCTTTCTACTGCACACATGCTCAGTAAAGGAGTGAGCATAAAAAGAGAGGGTAAAATCCTACTGCTTAAGGCCACACAAACAATATAAAACAAACATAAAACAAAAGCTACACCCCACCCAGTGGTGGGTTTCTGCAGGCTCGCACCTACTCGCTAGAGCCGGTTGGTGAAATTTAGAGAACCGGTGAGATGGGGTTCCACCGGCGTACCTGGAAGTAAATCTGGCCCGCTGCTGCCAGTGACCCAATGGGAAGGAAAGGAAAGGAAAGGAAGGAAGGAAGGAAAGGAAGGAAGGAAGGAAGAAAGAAAGAATTGATCATCACAATTGAGTCCAAAATTTTGGTTGCTAAGCAAGAGCATTGTTAAATGAGTTTCACCACATTTTAAAAGGTGGCCACTCCCACCCTGTCACATGACTGCCAAGCCACGCCCACAAAATAGGGCACACCTACAGAGTAGGTTCTAAAAAATTTGAAACCCACCACTGACCCCACCCCACCCAATCAGTTTCAACTTTGACTAGCAAAGTCCTATCCCTATCCCAAAACAGCTTTTCCTTTGGGTGATACTCCCTTAAGTGCTATTTGTCCAGATTTCATCCTCTGGGGGTGATCAAGAAAGGGATCTCATAACCTTTCCAGCTCGCAAGCATTACTCCAAGTTGCTGTCAGATGCCATCTATGGTTTTGCTTGGTTACCTACAGTATGCTGGCAATATAATACCAATAGTTGAAACCATTAAGGTTTTAAAGTTATTCTCGACCAACTTATCATCTCTCGTATCTTGCCATTTTTGGATGGTGGAATTTAAGACAGGTATGCCTAATTAAAGATGGTAAATTGGTCATTAGGGTGGATACAGGAAATAGGTATTAGTGCCAGGAAGACTTCTCAGGTTCCAAATATATAAGGCAGTGATGGTGAACCTTTTAGACACCGCGTACCCAAACTGCGTGTGTGTACATGCCCAAACTGAAAGGTGCACGTGGGTGCACGCATGGACATGTGCGTGTATGCATGTATGGACATGCACGGACGTGTACATGCGCAGCAGAGACCGAAGACCAGCTAGCTGGTGGGAGGTGGGGTATCCCAACACCAGCAGCGCAGCAAGAGGTAAGATCTTTTGTGAGCTTCTGTTTCCTCGTTTGCAGGGAAACAGAAGCTCACGAAACAAATGCCACAAGATTTCATCTGGGGCGACAGTGCGCATGCCAGCAGAGAGGGCTCTACCTGCCACCTCTGGCATGTGTGCCATAGGTTTGCCATCACGGATATGGGGAATACTTCATCACAGCTGAGATGAAGAGGCTACTTAGAAAACAATCACACTCTACTTCTGTGGTTTCGGCTCATTTAAAATGAATTCTTCACTTCATGTGATGAAAATTACAGCAGTTTTAAGGAAAGAAAGTGAGCATACAACATACCAGGATTGTTAATGTTTTCTTGGTGGGACTGTTATATTATTTTCCTTCCTTCCTTCCTTCCTTCCTTCCTTCCTTCCTTCCTTCCTTCCTTCCTTCCTTCCTATACCTGTCATGATCATTCCCTTCTTTTTTCTGTGATTGGTTTCAAAACAGCCAAAATACACCTTAACTAATGGTCTGAAGTTTGTAAACTTTCAGAGGATTTTTTAAATTCATTTATTGAAAAATAAATTTGTTCTATGAAAATATAAAAATTCACAGGCTAGGATTCTCTTTCTATATATTTGGCTGCCAGCATAATTGCAACCTGTGATGCAAATGTTACTATAGAAACTGATTTCATTTAAAACACTGTAAACAAGCCTGCTAAACACATGCATATGAAGAGTTGTAAAATGAGCCTGTCTGGGTTTACATTTTCCTTGCATTTTCCTGAATGACGTGGCCATCTTCTTTGTATTGTAAAACTAGGTATTTATTCTTCCATTGGTGTTATATTACCCTTAATTAGGCAGGGCTCTTCACAAGTAAAGTAGAAAGAAAAAGTAATTTTCTCTTTAGCATTAGCATTACTGCAAGCTTACCACTAAAGCTGTGGTTTCTTCTTGTTTGGGGCAGACAGACTGCAATTGAAGAAATGTGCTGAAAAATAATGTAGTAGTTATAAGAAATGATTCCCTTTATAGGGCTCTCCTTCACTGAATATTTAGGAAGGTAGTTCTTCATATTGACAATTTTCTTTTTCCTTAAATTCAAACTTGTAAATTTTCTACTTGAGAAAACCTCCAATGGTGTGGCATTTTTGGCAAAGACGCAGCATTCAGACATAAGAATAGGGTGCCCTCAGGAAGAAAGGAAGATGCCATCAGAAAGAATCAGAAATCAAGAAAAATATATATGTATATTTTCCTTCTGGTAATTGACTGAATGCTCTATTAAATAAAATAAATGTGTACATTTACGTGGTTGCTCATAATAGGAAATTGCTTCTGCGGTACAGATATATATATCTGGTATCCCTGTGATAATTAGTCTTCATTTAAGAGTCCTGTAAATTGGCTGATATATCAGGGATACCAGATAGCTCAAGGCATAGAGAGCTTGCCTCAAATGCTGGAAAGCCCTGGTTCAAATCCCAGTAGAAGGAGTATGGCCAGCTGAAGAAGGCTAATAAGCCTGAAATGGATCCATCCTGGTCTCTTTATTTTCAGCCCTTAAAAATCTAACATACATCTAAAAAATGTCACACAGCAGTAATCTAATTTGGTTCTCTGTCTGGATGACTCTGGGTTGAGTCAAAGGGCAGAGAGGGATGACGTTGAGTCTCCTCCCCTTAAAGGGACCTCTTCACAGGAGCTGTGATAATTAGTCTTCATATATATATATATATGTAATTGTTTCACAACACCTGTTATTAGGCCCCAATTAAGAGAGGAGACATACTGTTTCCTTTCCTGCCTTTCGGCTCATCCCCAGAGACCATCTAGACAGCAAGCCAAGAATTATGTTGTGTAATTTTTTTTTAGATATGTGTGTTAGTTTTATGTTAGTTTTATAACATAAAACTAACACTTCAGCTGGCCATACTTCTTCTACTGGGATTTGAACCGGCACTTTCCAGCCGGTTCAAATCCCAGTAGAAGAAGTATGGCCAGTTGAAGAAGGCTAAAAAGCCCGAAATAGATCTATCCTGGTCTCTTAATTATTAAATCAGCCCTTAAAAATCTAACACATATCTAAAAAACAGCAGCAATCTTAATGGGTCTCTGTCTGGATGATCTCTGGGTTGAGTCGAAGGGCAGAGAAGGATGACAGTTTGTCTCCTCCCTTAAACGGGCCTCAAAACAGGAGCTGTGAAAATATTTTCTCATATATATACATATGAGAGAAACATATATATATATATATATATATATATATATATATATATATATATATATATATATATGTGTGTGTGTGTGTGTGTGTGTGTGTGTGTGTGTGTGTGTGTGTGTGTGTGTGTGTTAAATTTCTTTAATATATATATGTTTCAGAATTCCTTAACTAATAAAATTTCACAACAGTTAAAAGTATATGACGTTTGCAAATTTCCTAAAAGAGGAAGGAAGGAAGGAAGGAAGGAAGGAAGGAAGGAAGGAAGGAAGGAAGGAAATGGAAAAGCAGAGATGATAATAGAAGGAAGTTGCAGAGCATGTATGAGAAGCTGCTATTATATGTTTAATGCTTAATATTTCAACAAGTGCTGTCAGAAAGTAGACAACGAACAGATGAAAATACCTTTCTGCCTAGACCCGTGATGGTGAACCTATGGCACGCATGCCACAGGTGGCACGCAGAGCCATTTGTCAGGGCCCTCCAGAGGCCCTCCGGATGCTTCAGCGATTTGAAGCCTCCTGAAGGTCGCTGAAGCTTCAGGGAAGCCTCCTGAAGGTCGCTGAAGCTTTCGGACCGCTCAGAATGACGCTCCAAGCAAATCGGACGTGACTTCCGGTTTTGGCGGTGCGTCATTTTGTGTGCTCGGGGGCTTCAGGGAAGCTCATGAAGCCTCCGAAGGGCCTCCAGGGCGGTGGGGAGGCCCCTGTTTTCACCCTCCCCAGGCTCCTATAAAGCTTCTGGAGCCTGCGGAGAGCGAAAAGAGCATGCAAAAAATGGGGGATCACGTCTGTAGTGCACGCATGCGCACTGGGGGGGGTTCGCGCATTGCATTATGGGTGCGGCATGCCCGTGCACGACCCCCCTGCGCTCCCCCCACTTATTGTACGTGAGCCAAAAAAGGTTCACCATCACTGGCCTAGACTATTTCCTTATATACTTCCAAGAGCTGTCATAAAAGTACACTGATTTTGAAAACTTAAAATGTTAAAGGGGCACCTTCTTTCACCAGTGGTGGACCTGCCCAAAGGTTAAAAGGTACTGGACTACTATCAAAAATTGGTTGTTAGAAATCACAGGATTTGATTTTCAATTGGACCCAGTTATATTTCTGTTGGGGATAAAGCCAAGAGAAGTACCTAAAGATGCATGGTACTTATTAATACACATCACAACAGCGGCACGCATGACATATGCGCAATTCTGGAAGTCAAAGGAAATCCCAACGAACCAACAGGTCCTGGATAAGATTCTACGATGTGCAGAAGCGGACAGGATGACACATATTCTTAAAGGGAAAAGTGAATCGCTTTTTAATAAAAGTTGGGATTTCTGGTATCTATGGCTGGGAAACAGAGTGTCGGATTTTAATGGGAGTAGTGGTTAAGATTTAGTTAATAATTGTTTTGAATCTTTTTCTCTAAATAAACTCTAATAAACAGCTATTATTAGAAGTGTAGGAGAAATATTGAGAATTAGGGATTTATAAGACAACTGTAAGATGTGTATAAGACCTATCAGCTTGGGATGAATTAGACTAAAGTTGGAGGAGGCATTAAACTCCTCAGTCTTTGTTCAATGTTTATGTGAATTATTGTTTAATAGAAACTTATTTTAAGGGAAAATATATATATTAAGTTTGGAACGTTGAAACGCCACCCCCAGAACCCATCAGAGAAAATAAACAAGCAAAGGCAACAACGGAAAGAGGAGAGACGAGGAGGGAAAGAAAGAAAGAAAGAAAGAAAGAAAGAAAGAAAGAAAGAAAGAAAGAAAGAAAGAAAGAAAGGGTAAAGTAGAGAAAGTAAGGGTGGGGAATTAAGAGTAGGAGAGAGGATAAGAAAGAAGAGAGAAGAGAAAGAGAGAGGAAAGAGAGGGGGAAAAGGGAGAAGAGAGGAAAAATGAGAGGAGGAAACAAGAAGGCAGAGAAGGAAACTTGAGAAAGTAGGAGTGAGGCTGTTGCAAAATAAGATGGAGATACGGGGTGGCAAGAAAGCGATCCAAACTGTATCATATAGTATATATGTAAGAATGTGTATAGAGATTAATGATGAATAGATAAATGTTAAATAATATTTATAAGAATGTATATCAATGAATGTTTTTGAAATGGGAAAAAAAATAATAATAATAATAATAATAATAAATTTGAATTTAAAAAAAGAAAACTTAAAATGTCTGATTTTATAACATTCTGCTTCATGAATGAATCTAGTCCTTAGAAAAACTCATAAAAGCTAAAACACTGTAGTAAAGAATAGTAGCATATATTCTTTCCATGAAATGAGACACATACTAACACATGTATGTGCACCAGAGGGGTTCCTACCGGTTTGTACCGGTTCGGCTGAGTAGATAGTAACTTGGCCAGCCAAGTCCCCGAACTGCTTCTATCGGTGGCGCCATAGACGTCGCCATCTTGTTTTTTGCTTCTGCTCATGCGCAGAAGCAATTTTTGCACTACTGCATATATGCACATGAAGCGTACGCGTGCCCAAAGCATGTACACATTCAAAGGGTATCTGGCAATAACAGAAGCTGGAACCCACCCCTGGTGTGCACATTACAATAATGACAAAACATAATTGTGACATCACAAAGCAAGGTCTGCCCTTTCATATCTGTATCATGATGTCACATGCACATGACTGTTTTCATTGCAATATTATAATACTTGTTTCATCACTTGGTCCACTTTCATGAACCTGTGACTACCTATATAAAACAACAAGGAGTTTGTTTATCACATTTATATAGCTGCCTGTATTATAACTATATCTTGACAGGTCCCAATAAAAACAACATAAAACCATAACAAAGCTCAACTGGGACTAGAATGCTGGATTTTGGACAGGGATGATACCGTGTTTCGCTGAAAATAAGACAGGGTCTTATTTTCTTTTGAATCCCGAAATCAGCGCTTGGCCTTATTTTCGGCAAGGTCTTATTATATTTGAGGTGCAGGAGGCGGCGAGCGTGATCACCTCATGGCTGCTGCAGTTGTGCAAAATTTTCAGAGAGGGCTTATTTTCGGGGGTGGGTGGGTTTAGTTTAGTGCATGTGCTCAAAAGCCCGATTGAGCTTATTATCCGGGGAGGGCTTTTTTTCAGGGAAACAGGGTAGTTGTTATGATCAATATTTTTAGCTGAGCAGAAAAATATATAAAGATGGGAAAGTGCAGATTCAGAGAGCAGTCAAATAGCCAAAGAACAATATGTCAGGAAGCACTCATGGGAGAATAATTAGAAAGGCATAATCACATTCTAATAAGAGGTAAAATTAAAAGGGTAAAACTGGAAAGAGTCCAGGGGGAAAAAATAGGCAGGCAAGCTTGGAGGAAAACTATCACAACCATTTCACAGAATGTCTTCAGCATTTCTAGTAGTCCTAAGCAGAAGTTTAAATACTGAAAGCTCCTATTCAACCCCACCCTGCTAGTGCTATTCACAATTACAGGTAGAGTAGACCTCAACTTACAACCATTTGTTTAGTGACTGTTCGAAGTTACAGGAGCATTAAAAAAAAAGAACATACTGTTTTTCACACTTATGACCTCTGTATCCCCATAATCAAATAATCAAAAATTGAATGCTGTGCTGTCATTCCTGCACCTTCCTGATCTTTGAGTTTTGGTGAAGCAGCAGCAATACTGACTTGTTTAGGTGGCCAAACTATGTAACAGAGAATCAGGAAATATGATGCTTTAACAGATTAACGGAGTTGGAGAGGACCTTGCAAGTCATTTAGTCCAACCCCTTGCCCTACATCTGCCTCTACCTAGGATGGAACTCACAACCTCCTGCTTGTGAGGCAAGAGATTCCACCTATGATTCTGATGTGAAGGTCTGTCCCTCTAAAATTACCTGAACTTACTTTTATTCCTTTTCTTCAGATAAAGGTCTTCTGAGAAGGGCAATGAGCCCTGTTACCACCACTCCATAACGTTAAATTTGCACGAATTTTCTGGAATGGAATGGAATGGAATGGAATAGAATAGAATAGAATAGAATAGAATAGAATAGAATAGAATAGAACAGATTTGGCCAAGTGTGGTTAGACATACAAGGAATTTGTCTCTGGTATTAAAGATCTCAGGAGGAAGAAGAAACCTAAGGAAACAGTTGGAGAAATTCTCTAAGGAAAATAACTCAAGCTCTCTTTTCCCTCCTTGCCATTCAGGTGGTGAAGCTTGGGTTGGTTTCTCTACTAAGTCACTCAAGGATTAAAGATCTCCAAAACTGTATAGTATTAAGAATGTGCATAATCTTGGTCAGACATGTTAAATAACATTCTTGGGCTGAAACCACCAATATATGTAATTACAGAGTTCATTTCAAGCAATAAAATTCAAAATTGTACAATCTACATCAACTAATCCTTATCCTAACCCTACGTAGATTTTCCTTCCCAATAAGATTTTTCCATATATTTTACCAGGAAACCAAAATAGGTCAGATTGGAAATGGAAAATAAGCCCTAAAATAATGAACTTCACAGAATCTAATTCTGACATTTATTTTACTCTTCAAATTCACGGAGGCCTAATCCTAACCATAAATGGATTTCATCCCACTCTAACCCTGTCTTCATAATGTTTGATTTGCCAATATCAGCAGTCCCCAACTTCTGTGGCTTCATGGACTGGGGAGGGGGGAATGGTTTCATACCTAGATCCCACGCATGCACAGATGAAGCTCACCAGCCCCTTGCACAGCTCAGTCCCCAACCGGCTGAGGACCTGTACTATTCTGCAGACCAGGGGTGGGGGAGACCCCTGCCCTTTATGAATTCATGGAGGCTTAACCCTAAAACTATGTGGATTTCTACCCCCATAAGAATTTTTCCATGAATTTCACCAGCAAAGGAAAAAGAAATTGATTGCAAGTGTGAAAAACCTCACATAAACGCATAAATCCATAATATGTTTTCCCTCCTCCAAATTTACAGAGGCCACCAAAGAAGAATGAATTCTTTAATTGATGGTGTTTATTTTACACTCTGAATTCATGGACATCAAAACTTAAAAGTGAGATCTAGAGCTAGTTTTAGGGTTAGGATCAAGGTCAGGGTCATCTTTATTGTTAGGATTATCATTGGGATAATGATGGAAATCTTTTTAGGATTGGGTCAGGAGTTTTATGAGTTCGCTAACAAAAAAAATCTTATGGAAAGAATAGAAAGATTCTTTATGCTTAGAAGACCTCTTCCATTTCAACTCTACCTTATTTAGTTTTCCTGGTAAAATATATGGGGAAAAATCTTAATAGAGTGCAAATCCATTTGGGTTTAGTGTTAATCTAAGTCTTGGGTTTGTGTTTGGGCTTTGGTTTGGGGTTAGGGCTAGGGTTAAAATTAGGATTAAGGTTAGCATTCTGTTAGGGTTAGCATTCAGGATAAGGTTAGGTTTAGGCCTAGGGTTAGGCTTAGGCCTCCATGAATTCTCAGATTAAAATGGACATCCCCAATAGATATGAAATGCATTGGTATGCTTAGCAGACCAGTAGCATTTAGATACAGATTTATCTGCATTTCCTGGTAAAATGTATGGAAAAATCCCATTTGTGTGTCTTAAATCAATTAACGATTAGGGTATGGGTTAGGTTTGTGGTTAGAGTTACTTTTTGGATTGAAGTTTGGCTTAGTGCTAGTGTTAGGGTTACAAAGGTGGGGAAATTTTATAAAGACAAAACAGAAAACCCCCAAAGGTGCTTTTCCAAAGAACAGCTGGAATGTCTTTGTTTTTTCCTTGAAAATGTTTCACTTCTCATCCAAGAAACTTCTTCAGTTCAATCCATTGGCAAGGTCCATTTTGCTTTCCTAATTCATGGAGATTCATGGGAAAAGTGGATTTTTCACAAATGGGGGTTTCCCATGTATTTTGCTAAGAAATGTAGATAAGGCAGGCTCAAAATGTTTGGATACTCCTAAGCATACTGACGGGCTCCTAATCCAATGATGAGGTCCATTTTTCTCTCTGAATTCATGGATAGCTATCCCTAAAACTAAGTGTGGTTTTCCACGAATGGGATTTTGTCATGTATTTTTCCAGGAAATGCAGAGAAGGCAGTCTTGAAAGGAGTGCACCCTCCTAACCATAACCCGGGGATCCGAATGCAATGTTGATGTCCATTTTGCTCTCTCAATTCATAGGAAACCAAACCCTAACATTAATTTGATTTTCCACGAATGGGATTTTCCCATGTATTTTGCCAGGAAATGTAGATGAGGCAGGCTCAAAAAGTGTGTACCCTTGTGACTTTACTGATAGGCTCCGAATCCAATGAAGATGTTTATTTTGCTCTGTGGATTCATGAAGACTTAACCGTAACACTAATAGGATTTTTATTGAATGGGATTTTTCCATGTATTCTGCTAGGAAAAGTAGATGAAGCAGGCTCGAAAAGAGTGCATCCTCCTAACGATACCGATGGGCTCCAAATCAAAAGGCAATGTCTCTTTTGCTGTACAATTTCACTCAGACCTAACCCTAACCCTAACCCTAAATGGAAATTTACATAAGGCCGGATAAAAAGGCGTTAACCCTCCTAACCTTAGTGACAGCCTCTGAATCCAACGGCGATGTCTGTTTTGCTCTGCAAATTCATGGAGAGCTAACCCTATTCCTAAATGGGATTTTCCCAAATGGGATTTTGCCAGGAAATGTACATATGGCCGCCTCTAAAGGCTTGCCCCCTCCTACCATACTGATGGGCTCTGAATCCAATGGTGATGTCCGTTTTGCTCTGCGAATTCATGGAGAGCTAACCTTAACCCTAAGTGGAATTTTCCCAAATGGGATTTTCCCATGTATTTTACCAGGAAAAGTACATATGGCCAACTTAGAAGGTGTGTCCTCTCCCATCCATACCAACAGGCTCTGAAACCAATGGCAATATCCATTTTGTTCTACAAGTTGATTGGGACCTAACCTCACCCTTAGTGGATTTTCCGCAAATCAGATTTTCCCATATATTTTGTTTGAGAAATGTAGATAAAGCAAGTTCAAAAATTGTGCACCCTCCCAACCATATGTAGGGGCACCAATTCCAATGGTGAGATCCATTTTGGCCTATAGGTTCATGGGGACCAACCCCTAACCCTAAATAGATTTTTCACAAAAGGGATTTTCCTGTGTATTTTGTTCAGAAATGTAAATGAGGCAGGTTCAAAAAATATGCACTCTCCTAACCATGTTCAGAGGCTCCAAATCCAATTCTTATGCTTTTTTTGGTCTATGAGTTTTTGGGATTAAGGCATAACCCTAACCGGACTTTCCATGAATGGGATTTTTCCATGTATTTTTTTTTCAGGTAATGTAGATAAGGCAGGCTTAAAAAGTTTGCACCTTCCTAAGCATACCCAGGGGCTCTGAATACATTCATGATGTCCAAGGTCTGAGTACTGCAAAATGGAAATCGACATTGGATTCGGAGCCCATCAGTATGATTAGGCGCATGCACGCTTTTTGAGCCTGCCTCATCTACATTTTCTGGCAAAATACATGGGAAAATCCCATTAATGGACAATCCAGTTAGGGTAGAGTTAGGTCTCCATAAACTCGTAGAGCAAAATGGATATCACCAATGGATCCATAGCCTCTGGGTTGGTTAGGACGGTACATACAGTAAATAATACAGGAATGGAAAATCCTAAGCTCTAATGTAGACCCATGTTTCTCAACTTTAAAGGTACATGGACTGAAATTCCCAGAATTCCCTAGGCAGTATGAAGTTCACCTATCTTAAACTTGCCAAGATTGAAAAACACTGATCTGTAGATAGAGATTTTCTATTCCTCTTGTACTGGTTCTTATAAGCAATCATAGTGGGAAATCCTCATTCCCTCTCCACCCCAGAGTAATGATAATGAAAAATCCTCACTTCTACTCCATCCCAGAGCAATCACAATTCCGTCACTCACCTGATTTCCAGCTCCATTCTCCTGTGTGCAGGGCAATACAAGAAGACCATGTCACTACTAGTTTTAAAAAAGTGCAGTGAGACCTTCCAACTTCTCAGGAAAAAAAATATCTTAGTTAGAAAGTCTGATTGAACTTTTTTTTTAAAACTGGTAGTCTCGTGCCAGAGAACGGAGAGCTGGAAAGCAGGTTAGTGAGGGAATTGTGGTTGCTGCAGGATTTAGCAGGAGGCAGTCCAGGCCAAAAATGAGTGCCCCAGCTTCTCAACTGATTGGCGAGTCTGGTCCATTCACTGCTCCCCAGCCTCCCAACTGATCAGCATGGCTGGTCCATTTGCTACCTCCCAGCTTCCTAGCAGATTGGTGCGGCCGGTCCATTCACTAGGACTTCTGGTAGGGGCAGGGCCAACCAGTAGTGAGATTAGCCAATTCTCCTAACTGCGCAAAAAGTTAACAACTGGTTTGCCCAAACTGGTGCAAACTGTCTGAATCCCACCTGTGGGGGTTAGGTCTCCATGAATTCATAGAGCAAAATGGACATTGCCTATGGATTTGGAGCCCATGGGTATATTTGGAGTGCGCATGGTTTTTCAGCCTGTCTTATCTATGTTTCCTGCAAAAACAGAACCCAGAAGAGAACAGCTGTTCAGTGCGCATGCATGCTGGATCAGCTGGCCAGTGTGCATGTGCACAACATTACCTGGAAGAGAAGCTGGCTGCTACACTTGCCCACAAAGAAGGCTCTGCATGTCACCTCTGGCATACATCACGGTCCTATAGCATGTCCAGAGAAGAACAATTAAAAAAAACATCAAGGAGACTGGAAGAAAATACTTACCAGGATTGGTTGGATGTATTGAATGTCCTTAGCCTATCATCTAGATTTTGATTTGACATCAAAAGAATTTTCTAAGAACTGTCCAACAATAGAAAATATTGCTTGGGAGGGGGTATACTGGAAGCATTAAAAAGAGATCAAAGCAGAGGTGATATTCAGCATGTTCTGACATGTTCTGGAGAACCAGTAGCAGAAATTTTGAGTAGTTCGGAGAACCAGTAAATACCACCTCTGACAGGCCCCAACCTCATCTATTCTCTGCCTCCCTGGTCCCAGCTGATCGGGAGGAAATGGGGATTTTGCAGTATCCTTCCCCTGGAGTGGGGTGGGAATGGAATGACTTTTTCAAACAGCAGTGGCAGACAAGTGGGTGTGGAAGTGAGAAAGAATTGGAAGAGAAAGGAGCTGAGCTGAACCAGAAGAATGGTCAAGTGCAAAAGGAAAAGAGAGGGGATGGAGTAGAGACACAAAGAGATGGGAGACCAGAACCACAAAGAGAGACTAGACAAACCACCAAGGCAAAGGCAGAACTTAAGTAAGATGGGAGATAAGGGAGGTATTTTCTCAGCTAATATTAATGGTTTGAACTCCCCAGTAAAAAGGAAACAAATCTTCTACAAATTAAGGAAACTCAAGGCAGAGATTATATGTTTGCAGGAGGTTCACATAGCTAAGAAATATGGTGATGATTGTCTGAAACATGTTGGAAATGTGAGTCTGCTAGAGGCACGTACTACCACCAGTGGTGGACATGCCCAGCGGCCAAAAAATATTGGAAACAAATTCTAAAATGGATAGGTGAGATAACGGACACACATATACAAGAGAAACCAGAAACAATATTATTAGAAATTCGCCCGGGTGTCATTAGAAAAGAAAAATGGTATCTTATATTACATATATTAGTGGCCTCAAGGATTTGTTATGCCCAAAAATGGAAAGATGAGGCAATACCTGATAACTATCAAATTATACAGAAAATATTAGAATGTGCAGAAGCAGATAGATTATCGTATATACTAAAGGAAAAAGAGGAATCTGAATTTTTTAGGAGTTGGGACTGTTGGTGTAAGTGGTTGGAAAGGAGGAAAGGAAGAATGGATGAGTAGTATGAGAGGAAGGGTCCGCAACTCAAGTTGATATCAACAATATCGAATTGGAAAATAAGGAAGTTCCGTTCTGTGCCGCAA
The DNA here is from genome assembly GCA_039707465.1 of Rhabdophis nuchalis. NCBI lineage: Eukaryota > Metazoa > Chordata > Lepidosauria > Squamata > Natricidae > Rhabdophis > Rhabdophis nuchalis. The sequence goes on from CM077644.1 coordinate 77,150,784, forward strand.
TCACTTGGATTAAATTTGGGCAGACGTGAGTTCTGCCAATGTGAGTATGTTTGTATGTTTGTAGGGGATGTTTGAGGGAAGGGTTGGTATGAATGTATAAAGAGGGTGGGGGATTCGTTTTTTCTTTTTTATATCTGTATAAAATTCAATAAAATATTTAATTTTAAAGGAAAAGAGATTTTACAGTACCCTTCCCTTGCCATGTCTACCAAACCACGCCCATCAAGCCACACCATGCTTACCAAGCTACGCCCACAGAACCGGTAGTAAAAATGTTTGAATCCCACCATTGGATCAAAGGGCCACATTTTGGGGATATTGAGATAATGGAATCCTGTACTGGGGAAGGGGCTGAACCAGATAACTTCCAGGCTTCTTTCAATCCTTGTGTTGTATGATTTTTTGATGTTTCATTGATAGTAATACAGAAGAGATTTGCTATTGCTTTCTTTTAGGATCCATCCTTCCTTCCTTCTTTCCTTCGTTCTCTAACGTATCACTCCAGGATCTCTTGCTAAATACTCATCCACATACTTGACTAGGTCTCCTGCTTATCTTTTGGGGAGAATAGTTAAGATCATCTAAGTATCAGTACTTAAAACAATAAGTATGATACACCTCTCTGGGTTTGCTATGTCAGGTGTGTTTGAATTACTCAAACTAATTTATCGCCCACTTTTTCTGGAAGCAAAGATAGTTTTCCCAATATTTCACCTTGCTGTACATCTTGATTGTGTCCTCAGTGGGATATTTGTGGCACTTCTTTGATCTACTCCATATACAGAATTACTGTACTAAGAAAAATATTACCTAAAGTGAAATGTAATTGAAGGAATTGCAAACTAGAACAAACTGATTGTACTTATTGCCTGGAATAAGTATGGCTGTTTATTATTTAGTACACAATTGTCTAATTTTGTAAAGCCTTTTTTTTCTTCCCGTGTCTTCAACTGTGTACAATTCTCAGATACTACTGGGACAAGTCCCTGCAGTTTTCCTGATAATTTTTTTCAGAAATGGTTTGTCATTACCTCCTTAACTAGGACTGAAAGAAAATGACTGACTCAAGATCACCCAGTTGGCTTTGTGCCCAAATTGGAACTAGAACTCATGGTCTCCTGGTGCAAATATTTGGGGATGGCAGGAGATACACAATGTTCAGATCATTCAGCAGCTGGAACCTGTATTGAATTCTGAATTTGTGCATATTGAATGTCCTGGCTTGGTTTTGGTCATTTTTATAAACTAACAAACTTTGTTCCACAATCCAGCTCAATAAACATTAAACTATTGGAGTCTCTATATTTCAACTGTGTCCTGTGGATATTTTTGATCTACTCAGCCAGATTATACTTTCCTTGTTGCTTTTCTATCCAACCTTTATTAACACATCAGTAGATATAGCTATTGCGATTGTGCTCCTGGCTCTATAATAATGGTCATATCTCAAGCTGAACAAATCAGGCTTGGTACTTGCTGGTAACACTAAAACTGTAAAAATATGACGAAGGAATAAAAGTGCTAATTGAAGATTTAAAACTGAAACAGTGGAGAGCTTTAACATTCTTTTTGGACACCTTACTTTTGCGATAAAACTTTTAAACATGATTGGTATAGAATTGTACATATTTTTCATAATCAGTTGTACTAGGTTAAAATTATTTATGATCACATATGATTTTTCAAATGTTAAAGGCTTTGGTTTGCAGATCTAGTCTATCGACAAGTAAGCTGATAATGCACAAGAGTTAACTTATTTGTTTATATGAATGTACTAAGGAATGGGTTTGGACACTTCAGCCTTAGTATTTGAAACTCATGCATACATACAGGACTAAAGAGAGAGCAAGATTTCCAATTAGCCATAGATGATTAGCCTCTATAAAATAATAAAACAGCAGAATAGAAATTCAGATTATAGAAAAACCTAATAAATACTTAAACCAAGACAACGATGTTTTTATGCAGATTTATAACCTTAAGAACTGTTTTGTACAGTTTGCTGTTGTTGTTAATCGCAAAGTTGTGTCTGATCCATTGTGACCCCCATGGATAATATTCCTCTAGGCCTTCCTGTCTTCTACTATCCCCCAGAATCCATTTAAGGTCACACCGACTTCAGAGATTCCATCCAGCCACCTCATTCTCTGTAGTCCCCTTCTTCTTTTGCCCTCAATCGTTCCCAGCATTAGGCTCTTCTCCAGTGAGTTCTTCCTTCTCTTTATAGGTGGTCAAAGTATTTGAATTCCATTTTCAGGATCTCGCCTTCTAAAGAGCAGTCAGGGTTGATCTCCTCTAGAACTGACTGGTTTGATCGCCTTGCAGTCCAAGGGACCCAGAGGAGTCTTCTCCAACCCCATAGTTCAAAGGCCTCAATTCTTTGGGGCTCAGCCTTCCTTATGGTCCAACTTTCACAGCCATACATTGAAACTGAGAAAACCATAGCCTTGACTATACACACTTTTGTTGGCAGGGTTATGTCTCTGCTTTTTAGTACACTGTCTAGATTTGCCATAACTTTCCTCACCAGGAGCAAGCATCTTTTAATTTCTTGGCTGTAGTCCAGAGGTGAAATCCAGCAGGTTCTGACAGGTTCTGGAGGACGGGTAGCAGAAATTTTGGGTAGTTCAGAGAACCGGCAAATACCATCTCTGACTGGCCCCAGAGTGGGGTGGGAATGGAGATTTTGCAGTATCCTTCCCCTGCCATACCCACTAAGTCATGAACACAGAGCCTGTAGCAAAAAAAATTGAATTTCACCACTGCTGTAGACCCCATCTGCAGTGATCTTAGAGCCCAGGAAAATTTAATCTGTCACTACCTCCATTTCTTCCCCATCTATTTGCCAGGAATTGAGAGGGCTGCATGTCACAATCTTAGTTTTCTTAATGTTGAGTTTCAAGCCAACTTTTGCCTCTCCTCCTTCACCCGCATCAAGAGGCTCTTTAATTCCTCTTCACTGTCTGCCGTTAGAGTAGTATCTGTATATCTGCAGTTGTTGATATTTCTCCCGGCAATCTTAGTTCCAATTTGTGATGCAACTAGTCTCGCCTTTCTCATGATGTGCTCTGCCTATAAATTAAATAGGCAGGGCGACAGTATACAGTCTTGCTGAACTCCTTTCTTAATTTTGACCCAATCAGTGATTCCGTGTCTAGTTCTCACTGTTGTTTCTTGACCCCCATATAGGTTTCTCAAGAGACACATAAGATGGTCTAGTACTGCCATCTCTTTAAGAGCTTGCCACAATTATTTGTGATCCACACAATCAAAGGCTTTAGCATACTCAATGAAGCAGAAGTAGATGTTTGTCTGCACAGTTAAAGAACTTTAAAGGAAAATAAAAGGAACACTCTGTTTATTAGGAAGTACATTTATGTAGTGCATTGGTTAAGGCATCAGGCTATAAACCAGGGGACTGTGAGTTCTAGTCCCACCTTGGGCAGAAATCCAGCTAAGAATTGTAAGAATTGGACACAACTGAATGGAAGAAAAAAATGCCTTTAGTCTGTTTGTTCAATGCAAATTCTAAATTCTTTCATTCTTTTAATGATTTTATAAAGTCTGTCATATTCAATTTGCATAGTACATTGCAATAAAATGGAAGATGTTTGGATATTTCCCCCAAAATGGAAATTGTCTGAATGTACATATTGTAAAATAAGTGATTATTTTAACTTTTGGAACAAGGTTACCCAAGTTCTAGTTCTTTCTTAGAACTTGGAAACCACTTGGGTGTTTTTGGGCCAGTCACTTTCTCTTAGCCCTGGGCAGATGACAAGCTATTTTAATATATTCTTCCATTTAATATATTTATTTATTTATTTTTTATTTTTATTTTTCACATTTATAACCCGCACCCATCTCACCACAAAGGGACTTGGGGCGGCGAACAGAGATTTAAAATCAATTAAATATAAATACAAAATATTATTAAATAATAACTAAATTAAATCAATACCCTGCTTAGAATAAGTTTAAATTTAAAACCCAAATTACAATTTTGATTTGTTGTAAAATAATGGGTGTGGAGTAGATCATGCTAGGCCGGCCAGATGAAAATAATAAGCTTTTAGGTGCCAGCGAAACAAGCGGAGGTCTGTGATGGAACAGAGGTTGGGAGGTAGACCATTCCAGAGGGTAGGGCCCACCACAGAGAAGACCCTTCCCCTGGGAGCCGCCAACCGGCATTGTCCCGTCGACGGCACCCGGAGAAGACCCTCTCCCTGGGAGCGAGTCGGTCGAAGGGATGTATGGGTGTATGTATATATAATTATATATGTATGTATATATAATTCAAATAATTAATATTTAATGTATAATTAAATGTATAACAATGTTAACTATGAGCATAGCATAACCCTTATAATAACAATAATGATTGCATAGGTAGGAAAATGACAGAGAACTTAATACTTCTTCTTTCGTGTCCAGATCAAACTTTAGACCACCAGAATGAGACCACCTTCTGATTAACACTTATCTAAAACTGCCATTTGCGTTTAGAAGAAATCCCATATTTAAACAAATATGTTCTTTCCTATTGAAACAAACAATAGCTTATAGGAATGTCATTTTGCCAAGTATTAAAATTTCCTCTCCCTGCTTGTAGAAATTTCAACAATTGCAGTCTCCCTAAGTGTTGTTTTTTTCAGTGTTGCATCCAGATTAGCCTTGACATGATTAAATATGAAAAGCCTTTCTGATTTGTCATGATTCATGTCAGATACTGCAGCACACCAAAAGTAAATTTATGGGTAGGAAGGAGACAAAAGGCTTAAGTCATACGTTGTTCTACTCAATGTTTTCCATAAACTCTCTCTGTCTGTTGACTGTTGATCAAATATCATTTTCATGGGTCAAAAGTAGAATATATGCAACAGGGGGCTCACAAAAACATTTTTTTTCTCATAGGATCTGAATGCCAGTTTCCTCTTCAGTTCTTCTTTGTTAAAAGAAGTGCAGAAGCAAATTCCCTAGCAATTGTATTTGGACATAAAGATGGACCCCAATCATATATAGACTTCTTCCCTTCTCTTGCCAAATTCCAATGAAATTTTCTATAGGAAAATTTCAGTTTTGATAGACCAGAAATCATTTCCATCAGATAAACAAATGATGTTGATTAAAAGAAAGAGGGAAAACCAGTGAATGCACGGCAGTTTTTTTTAAAAAAAGTTTTCAGGGAATAATGAATGTACTCAGGGAGTAGTGACAGTATAGAATGTCTACTATACTATGAAATGGATATTTTTAAATAAATATAGTCAATCAGTTGCCAAACTCTTTTCAAGATCTTTCATTTGCTTGTCACCTTTCACTGATCCCTTCACTAGACAAATTAAGATTTTTGGAGCATTCTATCTCATTGTTTTGAGTTTAACTATGAAGCATACTTAAGGGAATGTTTGTTTTTGTAGTTCTGCTCTGGATAATAGCAGAATGTGAATGACTTCAAAGATAAAAAGGGATGGTGTTAAACTGGCAAAGATAGGTTACTAGTCTTCCATCCAGTGCTTGTTCTTTTGGAGTTGGTAAATGTCCTACCCTGTACCAAACAAATATTTCAATCTAGAGTTACTATAGTTTTCTTTAAAGCAGCCGTCCCCAAATGTGAAAACCATCGGATGTGTTTGGACTGCAATCCCTAGAAGGATGCCCACATCTGGAGTGTACCTTATTAGAAAAAGCTGCTGTTGCTTGCTAATTATATAATTTAAAGTGCTCTCATTAAAGAATCCCAATTTTCATAAGAAGCCAAATATTCTAAGAACATATTAGCTAAAATGGTACCATGTTGAGTAGCTCGACTATGGGACTGCTAAAAAATTAATGAAAGAATTATTTTTTTAAAGCTTACCACATTTTTAAAAATTAAACTTTAAAAATGGTAATGCTTCATGAAATGAAAATACAATCTCTTAAATATTTTTCTGAATGAATATTACTTTAAACAATTTTAAACAAGAGTAAAGTAAAATACATGCTTAAACATATTGTATACCCACAGATAAACAACTAACAAAAGGAGAAAGGAAGAAGTTTATAAACTGTGGAAAAAACTATACTTGCTTAGACAATCTGGCCATATTTTGGTTTTATTGAGGTTGACAGATTTTTTTCTGCCCAAAGAATCTCTTCACAAAATATAGTTTATTGCCTTATTTAAACAGAATATTAGAGTGTGCTGTTAGGTTTTTAATGGAAATTTTAGCACAGGTTTGCAATTTAATTTCTTTTTAACTTATTGTATTTGTTGTTATCTATTTATTGTGGTTTTTAATTTCCTGTGCACCGCCCAGAGTCCGTCTCGACGGAGATTGGTGCGGTTTACAAATCGAATTTTTTTTAAAAGTCAATACATTAAAATATAACTAGTTGAATCTCAAACATATTTGTAACAATTCTTCAAACATTTCAAGCTGATATGTGCCCAGAATCAATTTGGAAAGTTAGATCGGGGGGGGGGGGGGGGGATATAAATTTAATAAATAAATAAATATTATATTACTTGAATACTAATAAGGTAAAATTTCTTGTGAAGGGTCCCTATTTCCGGTCAAAGATGTAATAATGTGCAATATATAATTTTTCAGAATTCATATTGGTCTTTTGGCTTTAACAAAATTCTAAAAATTATCAGAAGATGCTTTTCACCTATAGGAGTAATCCTAATTTGTTCCTTCCTAATTCATTTTAATAGATCGTAAGAAAAGCAGAGATCTTTTATGCTTCTATCTTTTAAGGACATGAATCTAGAAAGGATTATAGGACTTTATTTTGATAATAAACATGTTTGTTTTCAGGATGTTGACATACACATTGTTTGCTGAAGTCTTCTTCAAAGCTTGATATTAGTATCACCACAAATCATGCAGTCATGAGTTTTGTGTTTCCTTGGAGCCAATGCTAAACTGAAGAAGCTTCAGCTCTTAAAGTTATTTTTTAAATTGCCATATTGCACTTTTGCATTCATTAAAGTCTTGAACATTCAGAAAATAAAATTCTGTTGATTGTTCATATGCAACTGTGAATAGGCTGAGCCTGCAATACAATACTTGTTTAAATAATGTATAAAAGTAAAACATTAAGTTGAGTTTTTTTTTAAATTTAAAACTGAATATACCCAAAAGCTATCAAAATAACATTTTTCCATTCTCACTTCCTCTAGATGGCAAGACGTTATGTGTTATAGTAATAATTTCCTTCTCCTGAGGGATAGAGAACACTACTTTTATTTTTCTTTGTAACCCACTGAGAGATTTCAGTAATTGAAGAACTTGTGCAAGGACTAAAACATACTAAAGGTTTAAGTTGCTGCTTGCGTATTTTTTTCTATTTATGGATATAAACGGAGAAGAAAAGTAAATGCAATTTAACATCAGGCACCAACACCACTGATCATATTCTGAAGGAAACAACTTGGACCATAATAACTTCTGGACTGTTTCCTGTCATGTTCAATTTCTCCACACAAAACAAAGAATTGTAGTTTTTCAGCTAAGGTAATCCAAATTCAACTGTACAGGTAGTCTTCATTTAGCAACCACAATTAGGATTTGCAATTCAGTTGTTAAGTGAATCAGTCACTAAGATCAACTATGATTGTGATCTTACTTTAACTGTTCTTTGCCTTACAGACCTGCAAAAGTCATAACTGTGAGGTTTGGTTGTAAAGTTACTTTTTCATCATTATCATTTCTGGAATGGTTGCTACTGTAATACAATTGTTTTTCTATTCCTCCCAAAATTATAACTTGACCACCTTCAAATGCAGGAGAATGAGAGAGTTTTGCCATCCACAGTGTTCAGGGCAACTATGGAGTAGGGTGGAAGAGCAATAAAAATAAAATCAAGATGGTGGCCAAACCTACATGATGGAAGCACTGCTCCTTTTTCATGTAGGGGTGCTCCTCTTAGTAGTATTATTTAATTTTTTAAAATTATCCATCAGTTGCCTTGCAATTTAATACATTTATAGCAATTTAAAGCATTCAAATTTATAACCAAATTATTCTCAACATACAACAATCACATGTTCTATTTTTTAAAATGAGGCTATAGGGCGAGCAAGTAGAACGTGTGAGACAAACAATATTTATATTTTACTGATGTGTCTTCTACCATGACATTGCAATGGGTTTTGATGCAGTTCATAGTTGCTGAGCTGGAACAATCAAAATTGATAGATCTAGAAATTTATTAATGAAAATTAGTGTTCGGTTTATAGTTAACATTTCCTGGTCTCCATTTTTTTTGCCAACCACATTAAAACTCCTTCCAAGTGTGGCATGGAAGCCTTCCATGAATATGTTACTACAAAAGGAAATTAGAGTACACTCCTTAATTAACTTGGTGTGTGACTTAATTTAAACCTACTCAGAGCATTGCACCACTCATCAGGAGAGCATCTAATAAAATCCAATGCCTGCTTTGAAGTCTTGGTAAAGGTAACAGGAACAGGAACAGAAAATTATTCAGTATTTGTTTTTCAGAGTTTATATAAATCCTGAATGCATTTGGTAATTTATCTTGTCCATTTTAAAGCACAATCTAGCTTCCATTAACACAAACATAATTCATACAAGCTAAGTTTACTTTTTATTATTATAAATTCTATCTCCAGAAGGCCTCACATGCTCCCTCATCATAGTAGTGATAGGAGCTGTTTCAAGATGTATAATAATAATAATAATAATAAATAAAATTTATTTTATATACCGCATCCTCTCCCCAAGGGGACTCGGAGCGGTGCACAGGGAAAAATTAAAAATACTATAAAATATACATACAAAGATAGATACAATGAATAAAAATGAATTAAATTTGGTTGTCCCTGCACTAAAATCCCCACATTAAAACTAGCATTCCCTAACGCCCTTAAAGGTAGAGACTAACCTAGGCTGGCCAAGCAGAAAAGATATGTTTTAAGTTTTTGACGGAAGGAGCGGAGGTCCGTGGTTGTTCTAATGTCGGGGGGAAGGTCGTTCCAGAGGGCTGGGCCCGCCACAGAGAAGGCCCTTCCCCTGGGCGTCGCCCACTGACACAGTCTAGTGGACGGCACCCGGAGAAGTCCCTCTCTGTGGGAGCGAATCAGCCGTGAGGATGTATGGGGCAGGATCCGATCCCGCAGATATGATGGGGTGATGAGTTAAGAATGTCAGGATGCCAATGTATATATGCCATGTTATGCCAGTATTATATAACCCCAATATGGTGGTAAAACTAGCTGTCCAGCTAAAACCAAGCAGGCATCTGTATTAGACAGTAGTGATATAGGAAGATGGAGCAGATGATCACTTTAGTGTAGAAACATGAAACGTAAGAAGTAAGAACTGGGAAAACTGAACACAGTGAAAGATGTAATGAATTGATATCTGTACACATTGACATCTTAGCCATCAGCAAATTGAAAGGGAGAGGAACTGAATATTTTCAGTCAGAAGATAATATTGCTTATTAAGGCCATAAAAACAAAGAAGAAACAGTTTAGCTTTTTTAGGAAGGGGATATACTGCTTGGGTACAATAAAAACAATGACAAAATAATATCAAGTAGACTTCAGGGACCCTTGTTTAATATGATTATCCAAGTTTATACTCAATCACTTAATTACTGATGCAGGAAAGAGGGGTTGATTAATTTTATAGTTAAATCAACTAAATGCAATTTATAGAACATGAAAGTAAGATGTAGTTGGAAACTACCTGCCAAATCTGGAAATAGTATGGAAAAGAACATAGAATGTATAACCTAGGAAACAGAAATGAAGAAAGAGAATTACTTACCAGTTTCTGCTAATTCAGTGACTTTTTTTTATTTGCATATTCTTCAAACAAACCAAAACAAGACTATATATATAAACATCACCAACTGGAGTGTAACAACATCAGGTTACCTATATTGGTGGTTCACAGAGGTGGAAGAGAATAAAGTTAATGCAAGGGGCTGATTGTGATATAGAACATGAATCATTTATTTGCAAGTTCCAAGTTAACCTAAACTTGAGGATCAAAACGAAGCAATTTCCACAATATGATATTGAATGTACACCTGCCATTTTCAAGGAGAACATCTACTTAATTGATATAGAAGCAGAGCAACTGTAGAATGAAATCAATAAGTTGTTAAGGATGAATGTCACAAGAGATTGCCAAAGACTAAGAAATAGGAAAAAATAAACTCGGGTTCAGAATAGATGTTGGAAATCACCAAGAAAATAAAGGAAGCCAAACAAAAAATACAGAGATAGGGAAAACTCTTAACAAAGAATTCCAAATTTCTGTTAAAAGGGACAAGGCACAGTGAAAGAATAACATATGTTGTTATTGAAGGAGGAAACAGATATGGAAAAATAAGGGAAGTCTTTCAAAAGTTGGTTCTAACTTCAAATTGGTATTGTAAAACATGTCAATGGACAGATAGATTCAAAGAAGACGAGAGATAAATTCGGTGCATTTGGGATACAACCTATCTTAGAAGTTATGTGCTATTTACAACAGCTTCTAGTTACATTTTTCTATTTGAGACTCGTGCACAACTGGTGGATCCGCCGGGACCTACAGCTACTGCCTGATGACCAAGTGGCAGCTGTGGCCTGGAGGGCCTTTGCATAAGTTCATCTTCACAGATAATTTTATTCTCATTGATCTTGTGCACTGGTTGGGCCATTTATTACGCAGGATTGTCTCTCATTACTCTGGTTATCTCACAACTGGACTACTGCAATGCAGTCTACACAGGGCTATCTTCCAAACTATTCAGAACTTACAGTCAGTTCAGAATGGTTTGAGCAGAAACAAGTTCTTCTTTATGTCCATGTGTCACTGCTGCTTCAAAAGCTGCATTGGCTGCCAGTAACCTCATGAATGCAAATCTGGATATTGGTTGTTATTTACAAAACCCTTTATGGCATAGACTCTGTCTATTTGAAGAATCACCTCTGTCCAGTCATTTCTTCTTAACTGATATGTTTGGGAAAAGTACATTTAGTCCAGGGCTCCTGAGTTAAATGTTGTCATCCTGTGCGACTCAGGAAGCATACCTTCTTTGTTGTTACCCATAAGGTCTGAAACCACAACCTCCCGTGGAAATATATGGCACTCACTCTCCTAAGGTTCCGGAAGGCCCTTATAATCTGTTTCAGTTTCCAATCCTTGGGGTAGTTTATGTGATGTCCTACCATGTTTTTATTGTTCTTTCTTTTAGTGGGTGACTTCTGGTTTGCTCGTGGGGTCATTTTTAGTCCTCCGGAGCCTTCAGGGAAGCCTCCTGAAGGTCCCTGAAGGCCGTGGAGGGCTTAAACCAGCCCTATGAGCAAACCAGAAGTCCATTCCTGAACTTCCAGTTTACCCGTAGGCCCGTTCTTTTGTGCTCTGGAGGCTTCAGGGAAGCTCCTGAAGCCTCCGGAGGACCTCGGGGAGTGGAGGCTGTTTTTGCCTTCCCCAGGCTCCTAAAAAGCCTCTGGAGCCTGGGTAGGGCGAAAAATGGCTTTAAAAAAGACTGAACTCAGCTGACAGGGCAATGCCTCGCGTGCCCTGACATTTATTTATTTATTTATTTATTTATTTATTTATTTATTTATTTATTTATTTATTTATTTATTTATTTATTTATTTATTTATTTATTTATTTATTTATTTATTTATTTATTTATTTAATTTATTTATTTATTTATTTATTTATTTATTTATTTACATATAAATACAATCAGTTGAATAAATTTAAAATTAAATCAAATAAGTTAACCCGTGCTAAAATAATTTAAGACCCTATTAAAACAATGGTAAAAACAAACTATGCCAGGCCGGCTGCATGAAAAAAAAAGGTTTTTAATGCTCGACGGAAGAGCCGAAGGTCCGTGATAGTACGAAGGTCGGGGGCAGGTCGTTCCAGAGGGCTGGACCCGCCACAGAGAAGGCTCTTCCCCTGGGAGTTGCCAGCCGGCATTGTTCAGCAGACAGCACCCTGAGGAGGCCCTCCCTGTGGGAGCGGACAGGTCGGATGGAGGTATGTGGCAGGAGGCGGTTCTGCAAATAACCAGGACCCATGCCATGGAGCGCTTTAAAGATGGTCACCAAAACCTTGAAGCGCACCCGCAAGGCCATAGGCAGCCAGTGCAGCTCGCGCAGGAGAGGTGTTATATGGGAGTGTCTTGGTGCTCCCAAGATCCCCCGCGCGGCCACGTTCTGCACTAACTGGAGCCTCCGGGTGCACCTCAAGGGGAGCCCCATGTAGAGGGCATTGCAGTAGTCTAGGCGAGCTTGCGTGACTGTGCATACGGCGTCACAATCCAGAAAGGGGCGCAACTGGCGTATCAGGTAAACCTGATAAAAGCCCCCCCTGGCTACGGCCGTCACATGGTCGTCCAAGGACAGCCGAGAGTCCAGGAGGACACCCAAGTTGCGAGCCCTTTCTGAGGGGGCTAATAACTTGCCCCCGATAGCCAGAAATGGAACCAACTGGCTATGTCATGGCACCGGAAACCACAGCCACTCGGTCTTGGACGGGTTGAGTCTCTGTGTGCCATAGGCTCTGTGTGCCATAGGTTCGCCATCCCGACTATATACCATATTTTTCGGAGTATAAGACACACTCCCCCCCCACCAAAAATGCACGGTAATGTCTGTGCGTCTTATACAGCAAATATTGTGGTGAGGGCAGGAGGAGTGGTGCAGCGCCGATAACTGTTCTAAAACAGGCCATGGTGGCAGTCATGAATGGGTGGCAGCAGTGGTGAAGAGGGTTGAATACCGGATGGATGCTGATAGTCAGAGGCAGATTTTTTTCCTTGTTTTCGTCCGCAAAAGCTAGGTGTGTCTTGTAGTCTGGAGCATTTTATAGTCTGAAAAATGTGGTAGTTACTTAATTGAATCATTAATTGATGAAATGAAACAATACTGAACACTCTTTCCTTATTTATTTACTCTGTATAGGAAGAAAGGCTCTATTGGGAGAAGATCAATACAGTTTTAAAATTGAAGGAAGAAACATCAGTAACCTGTGCTATATGATGATACTAATTGCTGAGAATGCAGATGATCTGGAAACTCTGGTAATGAAAGTCAAGGAGCACAGTGAAAACATGTGATTAAGATTAAAATAAAAAACACCAAGGCAATGACAACAGGTACAGCAACTACTCTGCAAACTAACTGTGAAGATATTGAAGTGTTGGATAAATTCTGATGTTTAGGCTTGATTATCAGCCAGCATTGAAGAAATAAGCCTCAGACTAGAATTTGATCTTGGAAAAGCTATTCAGATGCTGTGTCTACACCTACAAAGACACTTGTCCTTTAACTCATGCTAGGATTACATGACTGTTACATTATTGTTGTTGGGCATAACAAAAGAAACTTGAAAGCTCACTTCATCCATCACCTCTTATGCCAAATAGATTCAAAGGCAGATTAATTGTTTCATATTTTCTGCCTTAAGTATTCCTGCATATCTTCTACAAGGTTGTCTTTGCATTTATCTACAAAACATCAAGTTTACCCTGTAACACTCTAACAAAGTGAAAGTTGGACTTTGAAGAAGTGTAGAAAGAGTATTGATGCTTTTAAAAATTGGTATTGGAGAAGTTTTCAAAGATAAGTAAGGTAACAAACAAAATAATAACTGAAAAGGTCAATTTGAGGCTTGAGGCACAAATGACCAGGCTCAAACTATTATATTTCGGACACATTATATGAAGACTTCTTTTAGAAGCTCCTTTAGGAAATCCATAATTCTTAAAACAGCTAGCCGGACAGACATGATTATAGCAGGAATGGGTGTACTGTTGAACAACCTGAGAGGCCAAGTTGGGAACAGATTGTCCTGAGTTTGTTTCCATATGGGGTCATTAATGTTGATACTGACTTGATGGCATATAACCAATCAATGAAAGTTGTTATATGAATGGCTGTAACTGATTATGGACCTATAAGAAGATCTTCAATTCACACTCACTTTCCATATTGCCAGTTTGATAAGAAAGCAGTATGCATTTAAGTTCTTACTTATATATGCAAATAAACACTACCATGTGCATATAAATTATGCTATAAATTATTCTGCATTACCTTGTTTTTCCAGGAAATTCTCTGTATGCTATAAATACATTAATAGATATTTGCATTGCATGTGATCTGTTCCTGGCTACAGCAGTATCCAAGGCATGTTTTTTGCCCTAAAATTACATGGGTTTCTAGGCACAAATGTGGAACTCTAGACAAAGATGTAGACATTCATTGTGGAAGAGAATAAACAAAAAGAGAGAAGGGAAAGTGTTTAATATTTTTACTAATAAAATCATGTATATTTATGCTGAATTTGATTCTTAAATAGTCCAGTATTTAATCACAAATTTATCAAATCAGCATATCTTTATTATTATTAAACTTAGTAATAATGTCATCAGCTTCATTTTGCTTCATCTCTTTCATCTCCACGGAACACAGTGTTATAAGAATCACTTCCCTTCTCATATTACCCAGTAACATCTGCATATCAATATTGAATGTGCTGGTGGATGATAACCAGCAATTGCTCCCTATTTATTTAACTTTTCTGATCCAGCAGATACATCTTAAAACCTATTGTGATCAGCTAAGGATTATTTGTATCAATGAGAGATAAGCAGGTAAGAGCTTCAGAGAAATCAAAATCAGTTAAAATTCTGTAAGTCTCAGTTCTCTGGGCAAGAACATTTTCAATGGAAGTCTGCTATGAATCCAACTCATTACCTATAACAAGAAAAGAAATGGAGTTGACTCCTATATTTGAATTATTAGTTAGCAATCTATAAATTGGGTTTAGGTTTCCACAGTTGACTATATTTGGAATTAGAGGCAAGGACTGTGGCTTTTAGATAAATATGCTAGAATTGACATATTTTGAAATGATAACTAAGTTGATTAGTTAGCTCACTTATCATTTATTGAACATGCCATTACATTTTAGTGACATAGCAGCTGTATTAAAGTGGTGTATTAGAGTCTCTGATATTGGTAGTATAGTCCATGTTAATAAATGCTTACCCTACAACCATCCAAACTGTGATCATGTTAACTAGAAATTTTGAGAGTTGTACTTTCAGTATATTTGGTGGATGTCGGGAAGGCTGGTTTATATCTTCACTAGACTCATAGAGTATCAGACTAATGATAAGAATAATGTACCACTACAATTCATTTCAAAAAAAGTGGTAAACTGTAAATTGTTAAAATTATCTTGTTATACAAAGTACCCATTTTAAACAAATTGTTTATATATTGTTTATATTGCATTTACAGTCAAACAGCAGGGTAAATAAAACAAATTGTTTAACTAGTGTGATGCTACAAGACGCATTACAATTTTATATAAATTACTGCATAATTTATATTTATTTCACCTATATTACAAAAATTTGATATTCCCTGAATAATGCAGGAAAAATACTGAATCATCCCACAATGACATATGATTTGAGAGAAGCAATATTTTAATATTTTCCATTACGCTATAGTATTTTTTGAATACTGCACATTATAAAGTTATAAATAAAAATTCTTGAATAAAGTACAATTTAATTCTTAACAAATTCTATGGATTTAAATCAGTCTGTTTTGTCAGGGAATGAGAACTTTTGGGAGTAGAGAAAGAAACAGAATGCATGCATTCACAAAATATACATGACCTAGTGGTTAAAGCATCAGGCTAGAAATTGGGAGACCTTGAGTTCTGGTCCCAGCTTAGGTATGAAGTCTGCTGGGTAACCTTGGCCCATTCGCTTTCTCTCAGTCCTAGGAAAAAATCAATGTTAAACCACTTCTGAAAATTGTTGTCAGAGGAAACTTCAGGATTGCCAGAAAAAGTGATTCAGAGGCACAATATGCCCCTTCTTCAATCATTTTGGACTGCAACCTCTTGCTTTGTGCAGTATATGTCTTTCTTTTGTTGTTGGAAAAACTTCTACTGATGGGGAGCCCATTGCATCCATTGATACTTTCACTATTAAACTGGTATTATTATTGATAAAATTTCCCTAACTTTTCATCTGAATCTGCTTTCCTGGAAGCCATCAGTGTCAAACTCACTGTGTCATTTTGCTGTGATGTTTTGCGATGTTTTTCCCAGTGGAACTGTGGTGAGTGTGGCCTGCACATGACACATCTGGTCCGCGGGCCGTCAGTTTGACACCCCTGCTGTAAACTAAAGCCTTGTTTCCATGCCTTGTGACTCTAGAACAGGGGTAGTCAACCTTTTTATACTTACTGCCCACTTTTGTATCTCTGGTAGTAGTAAAATTTTCTAGCCGCCCACCGGTTCCACAGTAATGGTGATTTATAAAGTAGGGAAGCCAATTAAATTTAAAAAAGTGCTTCAGTATCGGACAAAACCCCTACCACCCACCATGAAAGCTGGAATGCCCATTAGTGGGCGGTAGGGACCGGGTTGACTACCACTGCTCTAGAATGTCAGAGAACAGATCATACTTTTCTTCAGTATGTAATCCTCTCAGGTGATTGAATTTGAATTTGCACAGTACATTGATTCAAAATAATGCTATTGTGTATATGTATATGCTATAGCTTATACAGCAATCTAAACCTTAGAAAACTAGGAGAAGTTAACAATCAGGCAGTGGCATCCACAGCAAATTATCAAGATGCCAAAATGATAATATGCATGTGGTCAAATAATTACATAATTGTGTCAGGATATAGGAAAAATGGCATCTTTATTTTAACCAGCATAAAATAACATTTAATTACATAACTCTGTATGTTTCAAAAATTATTTAGAAGTGCATGACCTTCCACAAATGCAGCACCTCTGTGCTGTTTATTACAATATCTCAGCTTTTTTCAAGACCCAAGAAAGCCAAAAGAAAGCCATCCCTGATTTTAGGAATCCTGTTACTAAAGTTAAGTAAAATTAATATATCATATTTATTCAAACTGACCTGAATCAATCTTATAAAAAATCCTTCAGAATTATTAAATATATTTTAAAATATTGGTGTTAAACTGTTGATTCAATTTGGAAGGCTGGCTTGATTGAGAAACAGTGTTAAGCTAGATCTATTGTGGGCTAAAATGAGAACATGCTTAAAACAATTCTGCTTTAAAATTGGTTGGTGGAGCATGGTCTATCTCAGGTCTTATTTTTAGGATAAAAGGAGAAGTGGGGAGGACAAGGAGGAAAGGAGATAGTGAGGATTGGTATCTATTAATCTGATTTGAGGACACAACCTTCAATGTTTGGTTTGTAATTTTGTTCCAATGCAAACATATTTCAACTTATTTATCTATCTCCTTAAGCTAACATCTGGCTACAAGAGTTCTCATATTGGTACAATTGTTAAAGTGGTTAAAGTTGGTGAAACTGTGGTAATTGGCAAGCCAAGATTTCTTTTTGATAAAAACTAAATACAGCTTGCAATAATATTTGTACATTCTTTTTCCCCAAAAAGACTAAATTACAATGCTTAAGACAATGAGTAGTTGTGTTCAAGGTACATCATTATCTTGAGAAGAGCTACATACTTTTAGTATTAGTTTCTACTGAACTGTTGCAAGTTTATCTTTCAATACAGCTTCTACAGGGTTATGCTACACAAAGGCTGGTCATAGAAATTGACTTTCTCACCTCCTGGGTAAGAAAGTACTGATGGGCAGCCTGAAAGGACCTGGAACACCTTTTCTGACACTTGAGGACTATTCACTACAACTGGTGCAAGAGGCTCATGGGGAAATCTAAAATCAAAACCACACATTCCCCAAGACAGAGGCTTGATAGTGGGATTGTTATCATTGAATCTGATGATATTGGATATTAGAGTGATACTTGAGTATTTTCTTTTTGTATATGAAAACCAGCTGGGTAACTGAGCCTGTCCCTCAGCCCAACCCACCTCAAAGGGTTGTTGTTGTAGGGAAAATAGGAGGAAGGTGTACTGGATTTGTTCACTGCCTTGAGTTATTTGTAAAAATAATAAGGCCAGGAGATAGATGAAGAAATAGATAGATAAAGTAGATAGATGATTGATTGATTGATTGATTGATTGATGATTGATTGATTGATTGATTGATTGATAGACAGACAGACAGACAGACAGACAGACAGACAGACACAGTACATAGATACTGTATAGTAGAGAGATATAGAGTAGAGAGATACAGTAGATAGATATAGGGATACGATAGACAGACAGACAGATGTTAGGAAGATTGATATAGACTAGACAGTAGATAGATAGATAGATAGATAGATAGATAGATAGATAGATAGATAGATAGATAGATAGATAGATAGATAGATAGATAGATAATGTCAGCCTCTGCTTTGCTGCTTGCTTCGGCTGCCATTGTAACCGGGAGGGGGGCTGTGGTATTTGGGAATGGGATTAATTGGTTCAGGAGGGAGATTGAAAAAAGGGAGTATGTTCTCACCATCTACTGCGCATGCCAATGGCTGGTGCCTTGAGATGGTCAAGGCGAACCGTCCTGCATGCCAACCTGATGATGCTCCTGGAGATGCTGCCCACATGATACCTGAGGGATTTGCAGATTGGACAATGGGGGGGGGATGTTGGGGGGAGGGAGTTGGACATATATTGATATGTATGATTTCACGTGCTTTGGCTTCAGACCTTGCTTTACTTAGCTGCTTTCTTTTCATAACCAGTAAAAGTACTCTTAATTCTTCAAAATGGAATTGAGTGGTTTCTTTCTTGGTTAATGACAGAGACAGACCTGACAGATAATGATAGATAAGATAGATACAGTACATAGATACAGTATATAGATATAAAGTAGACAGCTAGATACAGTAGGTACAGTAGGTAGAGATAGATAGATAGATAGATAGATAGATAGATAGATAGATAGATAGATAGATAGATAGATAGATAGATAGATAGATAGATAGATAGATAGATATGCAGATAGTAAGCGAACTACCAGGGCTCCAGCTTGACAGTTTCCCCCCCTCTTAACAAACTTTTCACTTTGAGGGATACACACACTTCGTTTGTATATCATATCTGATATACTATTAGCTGGCCATATGAGGGATGAACCCTGCTTCCTTTCATTACACGCAGGAAACTAACATAAGATGCCAACGGTTTCCTTTCCACGGGAGAAACTTGCACACCTTAGCGCACGAGATAGCAGCAGGTGCGGGTCAGAATCCGGAGGCGGGGGGTGGAGAGAGAAAGGCATGCCACATTCAGGTTCTCCGTTTTGGTATCGCGCAAGGGCGCCAAAACGCAAATCTCTCCCTCGCTTTTCCCTTGCCCGTCAGGAGCGAGCGAGGGAAGCTGCCCAGGTAGCGCGAGCCGCCGCCGCCGCCGCTTTTCCCGCCCGCCGCTCGAGCGTCGCGCGCCCTCAGGGCCGTCTCAGCAGACGGCGCCGTCGCTAAGCTAACTGGCTGGGATAAAAACCGGCGGGGGCTTAAGCAAAGGGGAGCGCGGGGGGGGGGGCGGCGGCAATCTAGCACCCCGTGGCCCGATGGCGTGGCCATTGACAGGGGGAAAAAAACACTAGAAAGCGAGGCGGAGGAGGGCTCAGTCTCCTCAGCCCTCCCTCCCTTTTTCAGGAAGCCCCCTCCAGTGGAGGAGCGGGGGAGAAATGAACTGACCGTCGCAGCGAAAGGTACGCGTTGTTTTTTCTCCCCCCCCCCTTCCAGCTGCAGAAAGTCCAGGGGGGTTATTTGTGGAGGGGGGCAGAGGCTGCGCTTGGGAGAGAAAAAATACATTAAGGGGGTATTTATATGTGCGTCGGTGCAGCCGCATCTCTTCCTCCGAACAGTTCAGGTAGCTTTCCGGCTACTTTTAAGCGAACTTTGGGTACCTTGAAAGAAAAGACTGATTAATCGATTATGAGGCGACGTGGGCTAGAAATCGTGCTGTAAGAAGTGGTGGGCGTGAGCGCATGGGCTTTATTTTTATGGGTCTTTGGGCGTAAATAAAACTAAAACTAATGTCTTTCTTCTGGAAAGGGAATATGCTCAGGAACCTGCCCTCATCAATCAAATGAGATGCGCATGGCGGGCTTTGGGAGACCCTCCTCCCAGATAAAAGTGCTCTGATCTGACGTTTGCCACAGGAGCCTGGGCATTGTGCTTTAATTTTCTTCCATAGGGCAGGCTCTTTTCTGTTATTTTGGAAAAAAAGGAGGGAGCGGAGGGGATGCTTCTTGCTCTGTCGTAGCTGGTTCGTCTTAAAGAAGCACTTGACTTGCTGGAAAAAAAGTTTTAAAGTTGGACGAAAAAAGGCGAAACTAACAAAACGCCTGGGAAAGAAAGACGAAGGAAGACAGGCAGCAGGACAGAGGTTTGGAAAACTGAGCAGGGCTGTTAAAGCTGATGGCTAGGTTGCTGTTTGATTGGCTGATTTGGTTTACATCCTGTCCTTTCTCCAAGAAACTTTTCATAGTGTCTCTGTGAGGAACATTTGTTTATGTGTATGTGCATATGTAAGAAGGATGAAGAGTTGAATGTGTGACATGGTAAATTCAAGGCTCTAAAATTCATCATACTTGAATGGTCTTTGACAGTAAACATAAATCTATATTTATCTGACTGATGCTCAACCAAAGACTGAAATGGGGATGTTTTTGATCCACATTAAAAATACCTAGATTGTTCTTGATTAGAATGTACTGTTGGTTTTACATTGTTTTTGCCATCTTGTTCCAAACTGTTCTTTTTCATACATAGACATGTAATGCAAGAATTCATAAGAAGGCTGAAATATTAAGGATAACGGTACTTTTGAATTACTTCAGTTCAGAGGACTGAATATTTGAGCTCAAAAGTTTTGTAGATCCTTCACTGTATTGTCAATCAGAGCTGAAGAACCCTATGCTGATTCTGGCAAACACTCACAGTTGAATAGTTTTCAGAGAATAAGTTGGCTTATATATATTAAATGGTTTGTTAATTAGGAAAATAACTTTTTCAGATTTATTGCAAACATGTTACATCTAAAACGGCCCTTCCTTTTGTCTAAGTAACAATCGTATTGTGTCAACATGCCAAATTTGGGGACCTTCTGGGCACATAAATGTCTAGGGTCATTTTAAAAATGATGTATCACTGATTTACAAGAATACTACTTATGACCCTATTGCCACTCCCTTTACCTCTTCCAGGTAGGTGGGCATATTTACTATGTAGTAGCTACCCATTAACATTATGGGGTTTATTTGTGGCCCATAGAGATTCTTGGAGATGAAGAAGATGCTGAAGGATGACATTTTCCTTTGCAACTTTAATAAAAAAATATTTCTGGTATAGCCTTCAGTGAAAAAAATCTATCCAGTTTATGGATGCCTTAGATGCCATCTTGGGAACACTTACATTAGTTTTTGGTGAAAAAAATAGATTGACTAGTGAAAGGTTCTTATGAGTGCTACTCATTTTGAGGTTGCTTGGGATGTTTTCTATGTAAGTTTGTGTTCTGAGTTTGCCTCTTTCCGGTAGCCTTTAGTAATAATTTTTGATGCAATTAGCTCATTCATCTCCAATGCTGAGATGAAACTGAATTAAAAAGGCAACCAAGGAATTGAAAGGGCTGTCCATTGTACCTGTTTATGGATCTCTGTTTTACACATGCATACTTCTAATGAGCCATGCACAACCCTGTGACTCATGTCAATGATTTATGGTATAAATCTGGCAATTACATTATGTATTTTGTTGGATGCAACTTCAGAAACATGGAGAGATTTATAAAATGTAAAAATATGAATATGAGTGCAGTGTCATTGCTTGGAAGACTATTACTACAGGTACCTACTATCTTGTCTGAATGTAATTGGCCCTATTTACAGAACATTCTTGAACAAGTCATGAGTTATTATAATTCATACATACGTTCTGACCTAGTTAATTAACTCTGACAACTAATCCAAAAACTGTTTAGGACAAAACTGTTTTCCTCTGGTCAACGGTATTGGGAAAATGATTACCAGGAGATTAATTATATCTTCCTACCCCTGAGACCAAAGAGAGGCTCCATGAAAATGGGGCTTCCCTAGGCACTCTATTCCTCACTCCTGTTTGTTTCTTATATCTAGTGGTGGGTTGGAACGGGGCCGGCGGTGTCCTCATGGACTCTATGAGATCCTCCGTGATGTGCCACGCTGCTTCAGCTGCTCTGTGGAGTATCGCACAGGCGCTGTATGTGCCATGCATGTGCGCTGTAGCGCAGAAGCTTTAAAACACAGATAAGGAGCGAGGGCAAGCAGGCGGGCCCTCCGGAGCACCGTACCGGAACAGTAGCCGGTGCTCCAGGCTGGCTCTGGTATGCCCGTACCAGGGCGTACTTCAGGCAACCCACCACTGCTTATATCTAAGTAGAAGAAAATAGGTCAGGTACAGCATCACAATCTCTTTTGGCATGATTGGGAGGATTCATAAAATGCCATCTCCTAAGTGACTGAATGATCCATGATTGCATGTCACCAGCTCATGGGAATAATAGGATGAGTTGGCCAGTTGTGTTATACAAACATAGCAATAATGATTATGTTCTAGATATCTTGTAGTTAGTTTTATAAAGATACTGCAAGTATTTTTTTAAAAAAAATAGAATAACTTGATTAAGTAACAAGACTCTAGGATTTTAGTGCTTTCTTGCACGTCTCTTTGTAATATTTTTCATCTTTAAATCTTGTGGATCATAGATAAGCAAGTCATGTTAAGTCCAATCAAACTTTATTACAAGTCACTGATCCAAACTTCATTAAAAAAATTAAAATGTAGCACATGAAAAGCTTAAAAAGGTCTACTTTGCTATCAACAACACAAGAATTCTACAAGCTACAAATACAAAATCTGCAATAGTTTAGGATTGTTTTGTTATCTTGGAATATTTATCTGACAAAAGAAGCCACATAAAGAATTATTTTGTCTAATATGAAAATGACCTTGGAGTATATGCAAGTAACATATTGGGAGTGCCTTGGTAAAAATTATCATATGGCAGATATGATCCAATGCTCCCATCTTTGCAGGGATAAAGTATAGGGCATTTTGAGGTCCCCCCGCCTTGCTATTAAAGCACAACAGTGTAAAATGTCCTTCAAAGTTTTTAATTTGTAAGTTGAGCCAGATATAATGCTGGTTTAAAATGAGATTTGCTCTGATCCAGTCAAGGTGTCTAAGTGACATCTTGGAATAAGCAGCCCCTTTTAATTTGTTTTTGAAAACTATTAGAATTTTACATAATTACTCAGTAACATTGTACATTATTCTTATATCATAAATTCTAAAATAATTGTAAAACAGTAAATTAACATTATACTATGGTTTGTGTATGCCTTATGTTTATGTGATGAAAGGAAAATTCTTCTCCATTAGAAGAATTTTAATAATCTTAGTTGCCTGCATCTTTGTATGATAGTGCTGTTAGTGAATTCCTTGTTGGGTAATTTAAATTAATTTAAATATTTCATCTATTTGTGCCTTCATTATGGAAGAAAAAATCAGGGGTGTTACAAACCATTTGTGCCTTGTATACATCTTTTTAGAACAATTAATGCATGCTCAACTCATTCTTCCTCACATTATTTTATCTTGGAAAATAAGGGTAGGTTTCCTGGTTGCTTTTATGCTTGCTCTTTTGAGCAATCACCACTTTTGTCTGCTGCCAAATAAAATGGGTTTCAAAGGAGTGATACTTCACTTCTGGGATGTTGTTGGGGAAAGCACATGCTTCTTATAAAAGCAGGAAAACGAAGCAGGGTAATTTTATGTAGACATTGTGAAACATGGAACATATGAATGATTAGCTTTCAAAACTCTTGCAATCATATCACAGTGTGATGTTGACTATTAGAACATAACAAGTTCCAATTACTCAGAAAAAGAAACTACTGGATAAAATTCAAGGTATACAGTGAGGAAAGAGAAAAACAACCTTTTCCTTCCATTTCTGACCCAAAATAAACTGAGTAATTACAGTATAGACCAGTAGATGAAGTGTTCAAGGGGGTGGTGGCTGATCTTGGTTGAATTGGACTCCTGGGCCTGTTAGTGGCTTTTGATGCCATCATCTATCATCATCTGGCCAGACTTAGGTTTTGGCAGTGCATCTGTATAGCTGTTCTCTTTAACCTTAGATGACTGCTTGCAGAAGGTGGTACTTGGAGAATTCCTGGTGGACTTTATGGCAGTTAAAATTTCCAAAACGTTAAGATTTCATCTTATCTCTATTCTGTTTTACAATATGCATATTTGTAGAACAGCATCTGAGCTCCCTCCCTATGGTTTTTAAAAAAATACTATGTGCACCTTCATTATTTCACTCACCCTTTATGCTACATAAAATATACATGAAAGGCTTAGATTGTCTCTTGAAGAATTACATTGTAGTGCCATGAGTATGCTGATAAATAAATCCAGCTTTGTTTTTATCAACCAGGTAAGGCAGTGAAAATGCTGTTTGTCTAAATGATCTTGACAATGTCCAATACACTAAAGAAAGTGGAGGTGCTGCTAATAGAGGGTTTGTGTATCTGGCTGAATGATGTTCAAAGGTTAGAATCATCCTAAAAGAATCACATTTGGTGTCTGTGTACAGGTATGCACAGGGATCCATTTCTGTTATTTAGAAGCACAAGAATATTATTTTACCAGTTTACTAGATATAGTGTGCCACATAGTATGTTACTTGAATAGAAACAATCACTAAACATGGTTTGGGTACTTACGTTAGAACAAAATATGGCAACTGATTAATGGAGTGAATTTGGATATCAGGATTATCTTATGTTACTGATATATGATCTTCATTTGCTCCCAGCTGTTATAATTTAAAGACTAATTTAAGATATTGGTATTAATAAATCCCTTAATTGCTTGGAGACAGGGTATTTGAAGGAATGCCTCTCTTGTATATTCCTGTCCATTCCCAGAAATTACCACTGGAGGCCTTGCATTGATGTCCTTCCATGCTGAAGCATTCGGGATACTATCGTCAAGAATATTAGATTCCCCCTCTCCTCTTTCCCAGAGATTTTTTTTTTTTGCTATCATGTTGTCTTTTAAAATAATGTATCTATCTATGACAGTTTTATATGTTCTTGTGATTCCTTTTTTAGTTGTAATTGATTGCTGCTTTCTTATGTGCTGCTTTATGATGGTACTTTTGTCCTGATTTATATGGATTTTGGATTTCATAATACTTTATTGTACAGCACATTAAGAGATGTTAGCTATAAAATGAATACATTTTTTTTTGTAAAGAAATGGAACAGGTCCATGATATCAGGCATAAAAGCCCAGCCACTTGTCAAATTCAAATTCAAATTAAGATTTATTAACCGCACCCTCTCCCCACAGGGACCCGGGGCGGTGCACAGGCATAATTAAAAACAATATACAAAATACAAACATTACTTAAAATAAAATTAAATAAATCTACCTATGCTAAAAATATATAATTAAAACCCATTAAAATTTGTAATTAAAAGACAGAGAGAACTATTCAAGGCCGGCCAGTCGAAAGAGATGGGTCTTCAATTTTACCCGGAAGGAGCGGAGGTCGGTGGTCGTTCTAATATCAGGGGGAAGGTCGTTCCAGAGGGCCGGGCCCGCCACAGAGAGCGCCCTTCCCCTGGGCGTCGCCCGCTGACAAAGTCTAGTGGACGGCACCCGGAGAAGCCCCTCTCTGTGGGAGCGAATCGGTCGTGAGGATGTGTGGGGCAGGATCCGATCTCGCAGATAGCTAGGTCCCGAGCCATGGAGCGCTTTGAAGATGATAACTAACACCTTGAAGCGCACCCGGAAGACGACAGGTAGCCAGTGCAGCTCGCGCAGGAGCGGTGTTACATGGGCAAACCTGGAGGTGCCCATAATTGCTCGCGCGGCCGCATTCTGAACTAACTGAAGCCTCCGGGTGCACCTCAAGGGGAGCCCCATGTAGAGAGAGTTACAATAGTCCAGTCGGGATGTCACGAGGGCATGGGTGACTGTGCGAAGGGCGTCCCGATCCAATAGGGGGCGCAATTGGCGAACCAGGCGAACCTGGTAAAACGCCCTCCTGGCCACGGCTGTCACTTGCTCTTCCATAGACAGCCGGGTATCCAGGAGGACACCCAAATTGCGCGCCCCATCCACAGGGGCAAGATGTTCGCCCCCTATGGCCAGCGTTGGAGAAAGCTGGTTGAATCGGGCAGCCGGAAACCACAGCCACTCGGTCTTGGTCGGGTTGAGCCTAAGTCCGTTACTTCCCATCCAGATCCGCACGGCTTCCAGGCACTGGCACATCACCGCTACGGCATCGTTGGGGTGGTCTGGGGTAGATATGTACAGCTGGGTGTCATCAGCGTACAGGTGGTACTCTACCCCAAAACCACGGATGATCTCACCCAGCGGCTTCATGTATGCATTAAACAGGAGAGGCGAGAGGACCGACCCCTGAGGCACCCCGCATGTGAGGGGTCTCGGGGTCGACCTCTGCTCTCCTGCCCGCACAAATTGCGATCGGCCAGAGAGGTAGGAGGAGAACCACCGCAAAACGGTGCCTCCCACCCCCAACCCCCCCAGCCGATGCAATAGGATACCATGGTCGATGGTATCGAAAGCCGCCGAGAGGTCTAATAGGACCAGGATGGAGGAACATCCCCCATCTCTGGCCCTCCAGAGATCATCTACCAACGCGACCAATGCCGTCTCGGTGCTATGCCCGGGCCGAAAGCCGGACTGGCGCGGATCTAGATAGTCAACTTCCTCCAGGTGACGGGGAAACTGTTGTGCCACCACACTCTCAACAACCTTCGCCAAGAAGGGAAGGTTGGAGACTGGACGGTAGTTGTTCAAAAGAGCTGGGTCCAAAGAGGGCTTCTTGAGGAGGGGCCTCACCATAGCCTCTTTTAGGGAGGCAGGCAAGGAACCCTCACTCAAGGATGCGTTGATAACCTCTTGGAGCCAGCCTCGTGTCACCTCCCAGGATGCCAGTACAAGCCAGGAGGGGCACGGGTCCAATGAACATGTGGTGGCTCGCAGTCGCCCACGTAGCCTGTCCATATCCTCGGAAGTAACGGGGTGAAACTCCTCCCAAACAAGATCTCTCTCGTGGCATCCCACTGGGCCATGAATGGGGGCTAGCTCACTCTGTATCTGGGCGGTTTTCTCCTGCAGAAAAATCACAAATTCCTCTGCTCAACCTGTAGCGGGGCTTCCCGCTCCCTCTGATGAAGGAGAGAACGGGTCACCCTAAACAGGGCGGCAGGGCGGTTTTCTGCGGATGCTATGAGGGTAGCACAATGATGACGTTTGGCCACCCTCAGCGCCACAATGTAAGTCCGTAAATGGGCTCTTACCTGTGTCCGGTCAGATTCAGAGCGGCTAGCCCTCCACCTTCTCTCTAGGCATCTCTTGCGGCGTTTCATCACCCGCAGCCCCTCAGTAAACCAAGGAGCCAGGGTGGTTCGCCGCCGCGAGAGAGGCCGCAAGGGCGCGACCCGATCTAAGGCTCCCACGGCCGCATTATTCCATGCGGCCGTGAGGTCCTCCATCGGGGCGCGGGTCAGGGATACAGGAAATGGCCCAAGCGCTGTCTGGAACCCGTCCGGGTCCATCAAGCGCCTGGGGCGGTACCAGATTGGTAACTCTGGTTCCGCCTCCCCGCGGAGGGGAGCAGCGGTCGGAAAGTCGAGTCGGAGAAGTGAGTGGTCTGACCATGACAAGGGTGTGATGACTATATCCCCTGTACCCAGATCACTCTTCCATTGGCCCGAGACAAAGATGAGGTCCGGCGTATGTCCACCCTCATGGGTGGGGCCTTGAATTACTTGGGTCAGGTCCATGGCCGTCATGGAAGCCATGAACTCCCGAGCTACCACGGATGATTCGCCCAACGATGGCAGATTAAAGTCCCCCATGACTATAAGTCTGGGGGTCTCCACTGCCACCGTAGCGATCACCTCGAGGAGCTCGGGCAGGGCTGCTGCTACATAGCGGGGAGCCAGGTATACAACCAGCAAGCCCAACTGCCTCCCTAGGCCCCACTTCATGCAGAGGGACTCACAGCCGGAGGTCTGAGGCACAATGGTCTCTCTCGGCTCCAGGCCTTCCTTAATAATGACCGCTACCCCGCCACCCCTGCCTAGGGCCCGCGGCTGATGAAATGCGCGGTAGCCTGGTGGGCACATTTCAACGAGGGGATGACCTCCCTCGGGGCCCAACCAGGTCTCCGCAATTCCTACCAGGTCCGGCTCCCCCTCTGACACAAGGTCACTAATGAGGGGGGCTTTGTTGACAACGGACCTGGCGTTGCAGAACATCAGCCGCAGACCCTGGCTCTGTATTCCCTGGCCACCTAGCCTGCGGGGGTTGTGGCACCCGACCGTTTGTAACCAACGGCTGCGTGCCACCAACCGGGAGGATGAGAATTGTCTCCCCTCGGTCCTGCCCCTCCCCACGACCCTCTGAATTGGTAAGCCCTCCTGAGGAACGACTCGGGTATCCCCCTTCCTTTCGCCTTCCGCTTCCCGCCGTCGACTGCTATCCTGGCCCTTACTATTGATCGTTGCTTCCGTCTCCATCTGTCTATATCTTTTTTTAGACCCCTCCCCCACCCCAGAACCCCTTAAAAGCCTAATTAAAAATTTATTTAAAAACCCCCTGAGCTTGCGTTTTTTCCACCTCTCTGGATTAATTAACCCATCCTCGAGGTGGGCCCGAGATAGACTAAGGGGCCAAACCTGCGAGAGGGGGGACTCTCGCAGATCAAGGAGGTCGGACCTTGAATAAAAAACCATCCCGTGGCTCCATTGCTGGCTTTAAGGGAGGAAACGCCAAGATAAAGTGCAAATGCAAGTCAAATCAACAGGGGAAATAGATCATAAGAGTCAGTCAGTTCTTCCTCGGGTAGAGGCTTTCCACGGGGTGGCTGGAGCTGTTTTTCCTTTGGGCTGGCCTTGCTTCACTCTCACCCCCCCTCCCCGTAGATGTTTTATCGGGGAGTCCTGGGGGGGGGGGAGGGAAATTCCCTCCACTGTTCTATCAGGCCTCCACAGGGCCTCACCGCGTCGCAGGCTCGCCACCCCACACCAGGGCCTCAGCCAGGGCCTCCACCACTCCAATAGGCCTCTGTTGGGGCCTCCAGCGCTCCATCGGTCCGCCGCACCTCCCGTCCCTCTGCGGCCGCCAACCTCACCAGCCATCCCCTGTGGAGGCCTTCACCCGGCCTCGCTGCTCCACGGGGGCCTCCACCGGATTTGAGATGGTCCGCGCAGCTCTGCCACTGCTCCGCCGCCGCTCCGCCTTTCCGGCGTTCTGGCGCTCCCTCCAGCGCTCCGCTGCCACTCAGCCCCTCCGCCGGGGGCCACCAGCCTCCGCCAACCTCCGCTGGGGCCTCCGGCCTTTTGGCGCTCTCCGCCGCCGCT
This sequence comes from Rhabdophis nuchalis, assembly GCA_039707465.1. Lineage (NCBI taxonomy): Eukaryota > Metazoa > Chordata > Lepidosauria > Squamata > Natricidae > Rhabdophis > Rhabdophis nuchalis. The sequence continues at coordinate 77,180,159 of CM077644.1, forward strand.
CCGCCAGGGCCTCCGGCCTCCACCAGCCTCCGCCAGGGCCTCAGGATCTTCCGGCGCTCTCCACCGCCGCTCTCCACCGCCGCTCCATTCCGTCTGAGGCCTCCGGCCTCCACCGGCTTCTGCCAGGGCCTCCGGCCTTCCGGCGCTCCCTCTGCCGCCGCTCTAACGATCCACCGGAGCCTCCAGCCTTTGCTTGGCCTCCGCTAGGGCCTCCGACTTTCCGGCCTGCCGGCGTTTTTTTTCCGGCGTTTCCTCCGGGCTCCCCCCCCGCGCCTCCCGTCTCAGCCGTCACACTCACCGGCGTTGGAAAGGCCTCAGTGTGACGGCTGGGTCTTCAACTTGCTGGGCCGGCCCTTACCGATCACCCCAAAGGGGCCGGCCGCGTCCCCCGAAGCCAAATGGGCCTCCGGTCAGCATCGCCTCAAAGCTCTGCCGCCATTCCTTCGCGCATGCTCAGTTAATCTGGATAACCAGATTGTAAGCTGGATAACCAGCTTTCTGACTGGTTTGAACTGTCTGAGACAAAACAGGTGATCAGATTTGAGAATTAGTAGATTCTTCATTGAGTGAATAGTTGTCTGTGTTACCTTCATCCTTATGGATGAATTACTGAAATATGTTCTAAATGATTCTGTTTTTAAGGTTAACTGGAAATTAAAATTGATCCTGCTATCACCTTGCTGATTGGCCGTAGTAATTTTAGTCAAATAACACTGATATTGTGAGAGTTGCCTTGGTCATCAATAGAAATAAATAAAAGTGGCAATCAAAGTAAATAAAAGTGACAATCATTATGATAAGCACCTTTATGGTTCATGTTCTTATATACTCTGGCCACAACAAACTGGTTGGGTGATTAGGATTACAGTTAGGGTTAGTTGATATTATATTTGTATTGTTGAGTCTACATCTGGAAGCCAATTTGGGGCAGTTAAGTTATCAGCCTAAAAAAAATGGGGAATTGTGATTTTTAATACCTCATTACAGGTATGAAGCCAAGTGGGTGATCCTGGGCCATTCAATTTCTCTCAGTCCTAGGAAGCAGGTAATGGTAAATCATTTCTGAATTCTTTCTAAGAAAACTTCAGGGAATATTCCAGGCAGCAGCCATGAGTCAACACTGACTTGAAGGAATCAAAACCACAAAGCAACAACTACACCTGGGACAGCATATAAATAACATGAAATAATGATAAATTATTAATAAATACATTCTGAAACAAAATTTGCTATCTATGTTAACCTGACTCTGAACAGCTTCGGAAGGCAAAGGAATAGATTTGCAAGTAAATCAGTGTATTTCCATTTTCTTTCATTATTATTGTATATAGTATATTACTCTGCATTTTACTGTGACACTTTTTAAAAGTTCTCTAAGGCCTAATGTGATAAAGACATAGAGAAAAAAAGTCTCTAAAGTTTTCTTGTATTGACTCTTTATAGTGTTTATAAGAACAAATTAAACCAAGAGAAAATTATGGCTTAATGAAGCAAGGTGACAAGTTCCAGAGATTAAAAGAAAAATGGAAATGCAGCAATTATTAGAAAGCAATTTTACAGAGAATAAAAAGAAAGAATTGGATTAAACCTTAAATTTAAATGTAACTCTTAAATTTAAACCTTATATCACTATATTTGTATGATCCTTTATTTATTTTTCAAGTGTATTAACCACCCAGCTCTATTGTACTGATAGAATTTTGCATACCCAGCGAGAAATGGATTATATATTTCTCAAACAGAATCTATTGTATAGCAAACCATTTTGGAAGCAAAGAGAATTATAAAGCTGTTTTTCATTTGGCATGAAGATCTGTTGTTGAAACACAAATGTTATTAATAAAATCAAATGAACAAGCCTAAGCTTCTAAACCTAAAATAGACTTTGGATTCTAGCCGTTGACTGATTAATTAAGAGTATTAAAGCATCATTGGATGCAGCTGACTTTAACACTATTTCATACTGTTATGGAAAATTGTATAATATTTCATATTTAGCACTGCAGTTCCACAAATACTAGATGAAAAGGATGAATGTTGAGTTTGAATTTATAGTGTAAATTGGCTCAATTATTTCTTAAGAAATGAGTGATTAGTGGCCTTGTTGTGGGAAGTTGAAAAGTCAAGATGATGGGCCTTTCAAGAGACTTAAATTCCCACTCCATTTATGCTGATATTGATGTTGCACTTACATACAATGAGGTTTGTGCACCTGCCATCTTGACTTTTTTGACCTTTCTTTGCAGACCTACTGCCAGATCCAAATCTCCAAAATCATCAAGAATTGATTGTTTTTCAGAAGTAATCCAGGCTGATACATGAAATTTAAAGTTCAATAATTAGCAATTTAAAATAATGATTGTATGAACAGAATTTCAATCATCACAGACATGTTGTGTTTACTACTCATAAATTTCCAATGACCAAAATGACCAAAATAAAATCTTACAGATTTGTAATGAATATTAAAGTAGATGCTGATAAAAATATTGATGCATCTTCATAATTAGAATAACTACAACAACATCTTCATATATAAATTAAAGAAAACAAAGGAAATAATTTGTCATGCTAACTCACATTTGAATCATAGTTGGTTATCCATGATTTGAACCTTATCCTTGAATGTTTTCACTGTTTATCAGCTGTAGTTTTTCTTTTTTGTATCAATTTTCATAAAGAACATAATTTGCAATTATATCCAAACGAGAAAACATTACATTGAACAATCTGTCAAAACTAGAAATGCAAATCACATCAAATTAGAATGTTGACATTTGAATTTTCTAGAGACGAACAAATAGGAGTTTTGATATATATATATATATGGTTTTCATTATAAAGCAGAAATAACTGGAATATTATATGAAATAGAGGAAGAGAGGGAAAAAGTTTGTAATTACAAATATTCTTAATTGAATAACAAACTATTAAAACTTTCCATTTAATATGGAAGTGTGCAAAGAATGCATTCTTAAATGAAAGGGGGAAAAAATATGTGGCCAGTTCCAGTCAATATTGAGGGAGGCAGAACACAGGGAAAGAAAGAAATTCAAAATAATGATTCCAAGTCCTTCAAGGCTCATGAGCCAACAAAATCAAGAACTGTTTATGTCCAATAATTTCTACCTGACCTATGATCAAGCAAATTGGGTGTGTTTGAGTTCCCATAGATTAAACTGTTGTCTGCTCGAACTGAGGGCTGTAAATTTTCTGTTGCAACACTTGATCTCTGGATCCTTCCCTTCCACAAGAGACCCAGATGGCTCCCATCCACCAACCTTAGTGCTTAAAAATCTGGCCATTCCCCCAGGTGCTTGGGCTAGAGTGGCAATAAGATGTTATAGAATTATTTCTATTAGTTTGAATGGGGTTTTATGTTTTTATTATATAATTAATAAAAATATATTATTATATACAAGTATTAAATGTAATTACATTAAAGTTATACATCATTCAAAAGATTTATGGAATTGAATGGTCTTCTAAATATAATAAATAAAAAAGGGTGTCTGTATGTGTAGGTGAAAATTAGAAGCTACTCAGCCTGAATAATGCATTTTGCTCATGTTGTAAATTTGCTTTTAGTGTTTATATGTACTATGGTCTATAAATGTCTGCAGCTGGCCATGATGGTACTAAAATGATGAAGCGTGCATTGTGATTACATGATGAGATCACTGCCCTTTTATATAGGTTGGAATCAAATATTAAGGAGCAGGATTTGCACTGTGATTTTGTGACACTTGTTTTGTTATTTCACTTGCCACTCTCTGGATGCCTATGATCTGACATTGTTTCAGGTTCCCAGGACTGAAAAAGACAAAGATTAAACTATTTATTGGCGAGATGCATCAGATATAGTAAATCTTTCTATTATTACAAGCTTGCTTTTATTATTTGTAGTTTTAAACTATTCAAAGGACTTTTCACTCATTCTAATACTTTTTGTTCTATTGAGAGCGCGAGAGAGGGAGAGAGAGTGCTAATAATATGGAACAGTCTAATTCTTGGAAGTCTGGAGTGACTCCCAGTTTCTGAAGAAATAAAACAACACACTCCCACATGTATTAGGAATAGGATTTTATGTTTCAGAATTATCTATTTAATATTGAAAAACAGCTGTGACATACAATTTGTTTTTCATGATAGCTTAGATACTCACATTACTATGTTGCCAATCCATATTAACTAACATCTGTTAATATATTTATTTCATAAGTTGTAGGTAAATGAAAACATAATACTGTAGTTTTTCTGGAAATTGACTGCTAAATATATTCTTGCTCTTGTAAAGGTTGCATTTGATTGTGGGTAGGGTTCTCTGAAAAAGTGCTGTTCTGGTTTATGTGCTTTTAAAAAATAGTTCTGAATACAATTATTTCATTCAAACTTAGCTGAAATAATTAGCTAAGCACAATTATATGAAAGTACGCATATGTTTTCACTCAATACAAAGGTGTATAGCTTTTAATTAATGTATCAAATTTATATAGCTGCCTATCTCACCAAAAGTGGCTCTGGGTATTGTCCAACAACCAAATAAAACAATAACATAAAAATAATCATTATAAAAACAACCATCATAAAATATAAACATTCATTATTAAAAATTAGAATACCGTACTATTAAAAATATAAAAGCCATAAATGGAGAGAGTTAGTATATTAGCCACATCAACCACAGATCCCTGAGATCCCAAATCTTGATGACATAACCAAGTCTTGACTTTACTGATAAATCTTTTTATCTTGTAAATTGTTTTGTCAGGGAAAGATCAATGGAATTAACCAGACTTTGGGAGGCAGGGCATGTTCCATAAGGCGGATGCTAAGCAAAGCAGGCATTCCTCTTGGGACCCATCAAATTTGGGTGTCTTGAGATGATACTTGCACATGTTTTCCCCATCAGAACTACTGGGATGGCTCCTCAGATAATGGCCCCAGGCCATGAAGAGCATTCAAGGTCAAAACCAGCATCTTGAATTGCACTTGGAAGCAAATTGACAGCCAGCAGCTCACAGAGCAGAAGTGCAAGATGTGCCATCTTAGAGTGCCCATGCCACTGCATTTCATACCAATTGAAGCTTTTGGATACTCTTCAAGAACAACCCTATGTTGATCACATTACAATATTCCAATTTGGAGGCAACTAGTACAGTGGTACCTCGGTTCACGAACGCCGCTCTTCACGACCAATTGGGTTTACGACCAAAAATTTCCCAAAAAATGTGCCCCGGTTCACGAACACCGTTTCGGTTCACGAACAGAAAAGTTCGTAAAAATATGCTCTGCTTCACGAACTCCACCCCGCTTCACGAACTCCGCGTTATAAACGAGGGCTGGCTGGGGTGGGGTGACGCAGTGGCGGCCAGTCCATTGGGGGCGCAGGCGAATTGTGAGTTTGCACTGCGCCTTTTCCGGGCTGCACCCTGCCGCAGTTGTTGTGAGTGAGGGGGACGGGTGTGTGTGTGGAAGCGAAGGCGGGGGGGAGGAGCTGCCTTCCCGGCCGGGCTCCGCAGCTGAGGGGCGGCCGCGCGCGGTTTGCTCCATCGCCCCTCAGCTGTGGAGCCCGGCCGGGAAGGCAGCTCCTTCCCCCCTGCCTTCGCTTCTACACACACACCGTGCGTGGCTGCCAGCATGACTTTTGCCCGTCTCTTTCTGGGCTCGGCGCTTCTGCTTCTCGGGACGCTTCCCGAAGCTGGCCGCGGGGCTGCTGGCTATGAAAACAGCATTGGTCGGCGCTTCTGCTGCTCGGCGCTTCTGCTTCTCGGGACGCTTCCCGAAGCCAGTAGCCCCGCGGCCAGCTTCGGGAAGCGTCCCGAGAAGCAGAAGCGCCGAGCCCAGAAAGAGACGGGCGAAAGTCATGCTGGCAGCCGCACGCGGTTTGCTCCATCGCCCCTCAGCTGCGGAGCCCTGCCGGGAAGGCAGCTCCTTCCCCCCTGCCTTCGCTTCCACACACACACCGCGCACGGCTGCCAGCATGACTTTCGCCCGTCTCTTTCTGGGCTCGGCGCTTCTGCTTCTCGGGACGCTTTCCGAAGCTGGCCGCGGGGCTGCTGGCTTCGGGAAGCGTCCCGAGAAGCAGAAGCGCCGAGCCCAGAAAGAAACGGGCGAAAGTCATGCTGGCTTGCTCCATCGCCCCTCAGCTGCTTTACATTGAACCCTATGGGAAACTGTGCCTCTGTTCACGACCAATTCTGTTCGCGAACAGAGTCAGTTCAAGAATCACGACCAAAAAACAAGGTCAGAACGGATTAACCGGATTTACATTGAACCCTATGGGAAATTGTGCCTCGCTTCACGACCAATTCGGATTGCGAAAGAGTCAGTTCACGAATTACGTTCGTGAACCGAGGTACCACTGTATATGAATGACCATAACTAGAACCTCCCGATGTAGGAACAGGTGCAACTGGCTCATAAAATGAAGTCGCAAGGCCCTCCTAGCCATGACTTCCACCTGCTTCTCTAGTTTAAGAGTACTTGAATACTGAACACTGGGTCTACAGTATCTGAGGCAGTACCACTCTATCCAGCACCAAAGATAGTCCTAGAACAAGTACCAGTAGATTCCAACACTCAAAGCCATTCGGTCTTGCCATGGTTCAGCTGAAGACCAATGTTTCCCCTTCAGACCCTCACAGCCTCCAGGCCTACTTCACCATGACTATGTACAATACTGTGCCACCTATCCCAATCCTCTGAGCTGATCCAGAAGGATACCAAGTTGTTGAGAGGTCCAGTAATGCAAGGATGGGTACATAAACACATTTCCCTCCTTCCCAGAAATCATTCCAAAAGTATGACCAATGCTGTTTTCATATCCTTTCCTGGTTTGAATCCTGACAGGAAAGAATCCAGATAATCTACTTTATCCAAGGTCCTCTGAATCTGTCACACAAACACCTTCTCAGCCACCCAAAAGAGAAATTAAGAGACTGGGAGATTGCTTCCTGAAGAGGAAGTGAACTAAGGCCTTTTTAACTTAGGCAAAGGAGTATCCCTCTCACTCAAAGAAGAATTAACCACTGTTAGAATCAAATTTTTAACGAATGTGGTCATAGTTTAGCTAGTTTTTGTCTCGATAACGGGAGATAAACTTGAAAATGTAAAACCGTAGTTCTCCAATTGCTATTGATGTAAAGTACAGGATCAGATTTGACTCTACTGGTAAATGTTTTTATCTTGTAAATTGTTTTGTTTGTAATATGAAAAGACATCAAGCATTAGTAGATTGTTTGTTTTCCTGCACTAATATCCTCCAAAGTATATTCATTTTTGCAAATTAAAATGTGAATTAATTTGAAGTAAATTTTACTTTAGCTTTTCTAAAAAAATATATTAGGGATTCAGGACAATGATAATTCATGACACATTAAATCAATGCAACCTGTTAAAAATTCATGCAAATCATCTAGGTTTTTTTCATTTTCTAATATTTATTTGTTGACATTTTATAGCTTTGTTTTGAATTTATTTTTTTTAAAGTTTAAAATGTTCATAGCCTTTTGTTTCAAGTCTCAATAACTGAATTGTAAATTAAAAACCCTTATGGCTCTGTTGGGGAAAACAAATAAAATACCTTTCATAAGATCAGATTTCTCTGAAGAGAGAAAAAGTTACTTCTATTATAAAAACTTACAAATATATATATGTAATTGTTTTCATAACATCCTGTTAGGGCCCCATTAAGGGAGGAGACATACTGTTTCCTTTTCTGCCTTTCGGCTCATCACCAGAGACCATCTAGACAGAAAGCCAAGAGTTCCATTGTGTAAATTTTTTAGATATGTGTGTTAGTTTTATGAGATGATCAATAAATAAATCAGAGAGACCAGGATAGATCTATTTCGAGCTTATTAGCTCTCATCAGCTGGCCATACCCTTTACTGGGACTTGAACCGGGGCTGTATTGCATATCAGCAGAGGCGTAGCGTGGGGGGTGCAGGGGGTGCCGGCCGCACCGGCCGCAACATCTGGGGGGGCGCGCTCGCACCGCGCACCCCGCCTGCCTCAGGCCGGCCTCCCGCCTCAGCCCCGTCCCGCCGCCGCTGCCGCCGCCCCGACAAAGTTTTGACACTCGTGGGAAGGGAGGCGGAGGCGCCACGGAGCTTCCCCTCCTGCGGCGTCGAGGGAGCGCGGAGAGGCGGGAAAAGGCCAGGCGGCACTGAACGGGGAAGCCTGGGCGGAGGCGGCGGAGAGAGCCCGGGTGGAAGTTGTTCGCTCCGGCGGCCGGAGTAGTCCCCTACTCAGCCCACCAGGGGAGGGTCGAGAATGCGAGCGAGGGGCCGGGAAGGAGGAGGAGGCGGAGGAGGAGCTCCCGCTGCAAATTGACACCCCGGCCGAGCAGGAGGAGGGGGGAGGAGGAACACCCCCCCCGCCAGACACCCCCTTCCGCTCCTCATCCCCCTCCGCCCCCACCCTTTCCCCCCAGGACCCTCCAGCGCCGCGCCCCCTCCCCGCGCAGAGCGTCCCCTCCCGCTCCCCCCCCCGATGCGCGCACTTTTCCGTCTCTTCCCACTTTTATTGTGGTTTGAAAGTGGAGCGAGGGACTATCTGGGGGAGGGTTAGGGGGCGCAAATTACTTGCCTTGCCCCGGGTGCTGACAACCCACGCTACGCCACTGCATATCAGGCAGTAGCCTAGCAATTCAGCCAAGCCGTCTCTCCCTTATTTACCCAGTAAATAAATTTCATGATCCACTTTACAACCATTGTGACTTATGACCATTTATTTCACTTGCAAATTGAGATGGTGTTTAAAATGGGAAGTTTTTGGTGGAGATCTCTTTTTTTTGTTGTCTTGATATTATTATTGTTAAGAGCTTAAGAATTCCATTTTTAATCACTTATTTAATTAAGGCTACATTGTTAGTACATAATCACATGTAGCTTTTTAATAATCACTGCCCCAAAATCTGTAGAAACACCACTAACAAACACCAGTGTGTTGACATAATTTTTATATTTGTCCCTAACATGACAGAAGTTTGGCTGAAAGACTAAGGGAAATAATAGCTTCCTGAAAGCTAAAATGTCAGCAAATGCATTATTTGAGGTTTCAGAAAATGCTTATTGATTTTGTAGTATTCTAGTATTCTAATATATGCATTATTTTTACATAGGCATAATGCATATGACCTATTTGGTATGAGCATGAAAATGATGCCACTAGCTCAAGGAACCTGTAATCTAAAGTTGACAATGAATATAAACCAAAGTTAAGTAGGAGGAGATGTGTTCTTTAAATAACTTGAACTTTAAATTATCTGACATCTCCAAGGTAGTTGAAATGAAACAAGAAACATTTTGTGAATATTCTGAAACTCAAGCAATGCTGATTAAATGCCCTTTGGATCAGATGATGTCATAGAGGCCTTAAGTTTCTTCAACAAAGCTAAAAGGGTATGTTGCCTATTTGAGTAAAATAAATTTGCTGTCACTTTATTTCACAGTAGGCAGACGTGATTTACTCATTTTGTCCTTTTATTCTTTCTTTTTGTAATCTAGGCTTCTATTCCATTTCTGTTACTCCACATGTGGCAGTGAAGTTCAAACTCCGTATTTTCAGAAATATTTCCAACCTAACTTTATTGTTTGATTTATTTATTAAACAAATGTATATTCTGCCACAATCATGAGGTGGTCAGTGGTTAATAATAATAATAATAAATTTATTTATAAACCGCGTCCTCTCCCCGAAGGGACTCGGAGCGGTGCACAGGGAGAATTAAAAATACAATAGAAAATACATAAATAGATAAAATAAGAATTAAATAAAGTTATCCCTGCGCTAAAACCACTATGCTAAAATTAAACTACAAATCCCTAAACCCAGTTAAAAACAGCAGACTAACCTAGGCCGGCCAAACGGAAGAAGTGTGTTTTCAATTTTTGGCGGAAGGAGCGGAGATCCGTAGTTTTTCTAATTTCGGGGGGAAGGTCATTCCAGAGGGCTGGGCCCGCCACAGAGAAGGCCCTTCCCCTGGGCGTCGCCCGCTGGCATATCCTAGTGGACGGCACCCGGAGAAGTCCCTCTCTGTGGGAGCGAATCGGCCGCAGGGATGTATGGGGCAGAATCCGATCCCGCAGATAGCTAGGTCCCGTGCCATGGAGCGCTTTAAAGATGATAATTAGCACCTTGAAGCGCACCCGAAAGACGACTGGCAGCCAATGCAGCTCGCGCAAGAGCGGTGTTACGTGGGTAAACCTAGAGGTTCCCAAAATTGCTCGCGCGGCTGCATTCTGGACAAGCTGAAGTCTTCGGGTACACCTCAGGGGGAGCCCCATGTAGAGAGAATTGCAGTAGTCCAGTCGGGATGTCACGAGGGCATGAGTGACTGTGCAAAGGGCATCCCGATCCAATAGGGGACGCAACTGGCGTACCAGGCGAACCTGGTAGAATGCCCTCCACAGCCACTCGGTCTTGGACCACAAATAAGCATAAATAGTAATATGTGAAATCATAGCTACAATTTTAAACCTAAACAATATATGGTATAACCCACCCTAAACCTCTCCAAGGAGGAACTTTATTTTTAATGGAAGGCAGGCAGCTTTTGACAATTATTCACAAAATAACAAAACTTTGAAGGCTCTTCAGCTGCAATCTCTTTTGAATAAAAAGTTGAATTAGGTATATTAAAAGCTTTTTCTGTATATGTGTGTGCACGCAAGCATACACATACATACTGTAACCTTGACCGTTACTTTTTATATTAGAACTGACTAGAAGCAAGTGGATGGTTCAAGACTTTACAATTTATTAGCTTTACAATTATGGTAGCATAGAGATTTGACCATTTTCCTGTCTTTGCCTTATGTAATATCCATACATTAATGCATTCTGAATTTTTCATACTCCATTTTTCAGCCAAGTGTTATTGTATGCTATTCATCTAGTGCTTCATAGCACAAATATGAATTATTATAGTTAGGCTTTGGTTGCTCTTTCACACATAAATTATTCTATAAATTATTTGAGCTTTTAAAGAAATAAAGAATAAGACTGTGCAGCACTTTAGAAATAATATTGGAAGTCTCTTTTAAAGCACACTGCAGTATGAATGTACATTCATCTGTAACTCTTTAAAATTTGATTTTAAGTAGATGTGATTTTTGAAAATTATTTTTCCATATTTTAGGATATTTTCACTCTTGCTTATTCCATAATACTTTGGTAGGGCAGATACTTGTATCTGGCCTAATATAAAGAGGTAGGGTGGTGATACCTCCACCACTAATTTTATAAATGTTGGGAATCTGTGGAAGCCATCAAAGTTTAGGGAAATTAAAAAGAAACGGAGAAATCTCCCCAAATGCTCATTTTCATCTCTGAGGAAAGGAAGTTAAGAAAGGGAAGATGATTGATGTGGAAGTACAATCAAACCACCAATCCTTTGTACAATCATTTGATGGATATGGAAGTACAATCAAAGCACCAATACTTTGTGGATCATATCGCATGCTGATAGAAAAGAACACTGCTGCAAATGACTTTTTTGACCCTCAGTCCCTGTGCATGCTGATGTTGCCACAGGTTTTCATTGCAGATGTATGTGTATTTGTTATTATATTAGTAGTCACTGATTGTGTTACTCTGTACACTTTTAAAGTTTCTTTTTAAAGTGAAGTAACAAAAGGGTTGTGAACATAAATTTGAGCAATACATTCCATTAATTATGTGTTGTATGAATACAATTTTTTAATGTTTTGAGACTGTACTGTAAAACATATCATTGAAAAACTTGTTTGATTGGCTACTCAGCATTCCAAAAGGGAAAAATATCATTGGGATCCTGTGCCCATTCTATATTATGGCATGATATCATGTGATGATAGATATGATGTTATTATATCCCTTGGGTTCAAAGAAAACATTCTGTTGTGCTGTTCATCTGTTGACAGGGAGCCAGAGTCCCTGTCTGGAATCAGAGAGTCTAGCACAACGGGGGCAATGGAAATCCATTGCTCTTTACTAAGTGTGGACATTATTTTGTGACACTGCTCACGGTTTTCTGTCAGGTTTTGATGGCACCCATAGTACAAGACTTATCAACGGGTTGTGTCACAAGCACAGCTTCTAAATTCTTGTCTGGATGTCACAGTGGCACAGGTTTTTTTCTCACAGTCTTTTTAGAGCTTGCATGATCGACCTCAAAGTGTCTTCTTAGATTTCCGTATACTGTGGAACAATTGGCAAGGAATCTGGTAGACATCCATTCTGATGACATGTCCCAGTCATCTTATCAGCGCTTTGATAATCAAGGAATACATGCTGGTGGACTCCACACAAGACAGAATCTCCAGGTTGGAGACACAGTCTTGCCAACGAATTTCAAAGATGGAGCAGAGAGTACGCCTGTGAAAATGTCTTTGTTGTTTGATGTAGAGTTGAAAACTCACATCCATATAGAAAGGAAGGGATACTTACACTTTTGTAAATTTTAGCTTTGTTGTGATATGAATGTTGTGTTGATTAATCACTCTAGTACAGGGGTTCCCAAACTTGGCAACTTTAAGACTTGTGGACTTCAACAATGAAGCGCCACAAGAGACGCCTAGAGAGCAGATGGAAATCTTCTCGCTCCGAAGCCGACCGAACACTAGTGAGAGACCATATTAAGACTTACTTAGTGGCGATAAGAGTGGCCAAACGTGAGTATTGTGCCACTCTTATTGCATCCCTGCCGCCCTGTTTGGGGTGACCCGCTCCCTCCTTCAACAGAGGCCGCGGGAAGCCCCTTTACAGGGGCGAGCAGAGGAATTTGGGATTTATCTGCAGGAGAAAATCACTCGGATTCGGAACGAGCTACCCGCCATCAACAGTGGTCCAGTCGAGCGGGCCGAGGCTGTTCTTGTGACACCATCTTGGGAGGAGTTTGATTTTGTTACCACCGAGGATATGGACAAGTTGTCAAAGAGACTTAGGGCTACCACATATTTATTGGACCCGTGTCCCTCCTGGCTTGTACTGGTATCCTGGGAGATGACACGAGGCTGGCTCCAGGGCATTGTCAACGCATCTTTGAGTGAGGGGTCCTTGCCTGCCGTCTTGAAAGAGGCGGTAGTAAGGCCCCTCCTCAAGAAGCCGTCCCTGGATCCAGCATTATTAGAGAACTATCGTCCCGTCTCCAACCTCCACTTTCTAGTGAAGGTTGTTGAGAGTGTGGTGGCTCGACAGTTTCCGCGACACTTGGAGGAAGTTGATTATCTAGACCCGCGCCAGTCCGGCTTCCGACCCGGGCACAGCACCGAGACGGCATTGGTCGCGTTGGTTGATGATCTCTGGAGGGCGCGGGATAGAGGATATTCCTCTATCCTAGTCCTATTAGACCTCTCAGCGGCTTTTGATACCATCGACCATGGTATCCTATTGCGCCGACTGGGGGGGTTGGGGCTGGGAGGCACCGTTTTGCGGTGGTTCTCGTCCTACCTCTCTGGTCGGTCGCAATATGTGTTGGCAGGAGGGCAGAGGTCAGCCTCGAGACCCCTCATATGTGGGGTTCCTCAGGGGTCGGTCCTCTCGCCCCTAGTGTTCAACACAAGCCGCTGGGTGAGATCATCCGTGGTTTTGGGGTGGGATATCATCTGTACGCTGATGATACTCAGTTGTACATATCCACCCCAGACCACCCCAACGATGCCGTCGAGGTTATGTCCCGGTGCTTGGAAGCCATACGGATCTGGATGGGTGGTAACAAACTCAAGCTCAACCCGTCCAAGACTGAGTGGCTGTGGCTTCCGGCGCCCCGGTTCAGCCAGATTATTCCAACTCTGGCCATTGGGGGCGAAACACCGGCCCCCATGGAGAGGGCGCGCAATTTGGGTGTCCTCCTGGATTCCCGGCTGTCTATGGAAGATCATGTGGCAGCCGTGGCCAGGGGGGCATTTCATCAGGTACGCCTGATGCGCCAATTGCGCCCCTTACTGGACCGGGGTGCCTTAAGCACAGTCATTCAAGCACTCGTCACCTCTCGACTCGACTACTGTAATGCTCTCTACATGGGGCTCCCCTTGAGGTGCACCCGAAAGCTGCAGCTAGTCCAGAACGCAGCCGCGCAGGTGATTACGGGAGCACCTAGACACGCCCACATAACACCTATCCTGCGCGAGCTGCACTGGCTTCCTGTGGTCTTTCGGGTGCGCTTCAAGGTTTTAATGACCATCTTTAAAGCGCTCCATGGCTCGGGGCCTAGTTATATGCGAGACCGCCTCCTGCCCCATACATCCCTCAGACCGATACGCTCCCACAGAGAGGGCCTCCTCAGGGTGCCGTCGGCTGGACAATGCCGACTGGCGACACCCAGGGGAAGAGCCTTCTCTGTGGCGGGCCCAGCCCTCTGGAACGACCTACCCCCTGAACTCCGCACCATCTCCGACCTCCGCCTCTTCCGCAAGTGTCTGAAGACACATCTATTCCATCTAGCCGGCCTAGCGTAACCTCCATTACTGACTATTAGACAGTTTTAAACTTGGGATTTTTAATTCGGTTTTTAGCGCAAGATTTATTTATTAGAATAAGTTTTTCAAATTTTATATATTTTATATATTTTGTATGTATTTTAACATCCCTGTGCGCCGCCCTGGGTCCATTTGGAGAAGGGCGGGGTATAAATTTAATAAAATAAATAAATAAACTCCCAGAATTCTCCAGCTAGCTACTTGTGGACTTCAATTCCCAGAATTCTCCAGCCAGCATAGCACAAGTCTTAAAGTTTCCAAGTTTGGGAACCCCTGCTCTAGTACATAGCCATCCCCATGCCTGGTTAGCTGTACTGAATCTGGAATCAATTTTGTTGTCCAAAGGCTCATCACTCACAATGAAACTTCCATTTGTCAGTTGGATGGTGTCAACCATCCAGTTATTTCCATTTGTCAGTTGGATGGTGTCAACAGTGGTTCTACAGGGTTGGTATGGTATTTGGCACTGGCTGGTAAAGTACTTCAGTTTTGTTCAATCTGATAGTCAGGTTGAAAAGCATAGCAACCTCTGAGAATTTGTTCAGCATCAACCATAGCTCACTGTATTAGTGCACCAACAGAACACATTCATCAGCAAGGAAGGTTTCTTGAATTCCTGTGTGGAGGCACTTCATTTGCACATTCAAGTAGTGAAGGTCAAAGAGAAAGCCATCCATTGCATACCTGAAATGCCCAGTCCCTCTAAGACATTTACCTCATTATTGCCTTTGTCTAATAAAAATCCCACTAACTCCCCAGGCCTGCAATTCTTTGGAAAAGTTGAGTAAACAAAAAATTAACTGGTGAAACATCCTTCAGATTGTATAAATGTAAATGATCTTTCTCCCTATTTTCCTCCAAGATCTATTGACCAGAACAAGATGAACTGGAACAACATTTTGACTGGATTTCTACAGTTAAGTAAGTTGAAATATCTTGTCTTTGCTTCTCATTTGTAGGATGGATTCCTTTTTAAATTACAGATACCAGAATCTGTGCAAATGTTAAAACTAGTGCTTAAGTTCAAATATATTTTATGAGTTTATAATTGCACTAACAGTTAAAGCAAATAAATCATACTTATTGCCAGAGTATTTATTCCTATTCCACTGCAAAAACTATGTAATTAGAAGATGTGTTTGACACATCTGTAATGTGATTCTATCCTCTAATTACAGTATAATATCATATGATTTCTTGTTATAGCTAATTTTCTGTATAAATGTATACTATGGGTTAGATACAGCTTCTTCTTTATCAACTGGACTTTTTCCTGAATATAATTGAACTTGCAATTACGTTCCCCTGGTCTATGCAGTCTCCGTGTTCCCTAGGAATGTATTCAAGGCGTGACCTCGTTTGCCTGCGAGATTCTGCCCTCTCGCAGGCTTGGCCCCCTAGTTTAACTCGGGCCCACCTCGAGGATGGACTTATTGCTCCTGAGAGGTGGGCGAAGCGCAAACTCAGGGGGTTCCTTTTTAATTTTTTAATTCGGATTTTAGGGGGTTCCAGGGAGGAGGGAGGGGATAGTCAGGTGGAGGGACGCCAAATTATAAGGCCGGCCAGCGGAAGTAGAGAAACGGAGGAGGGGGGAGGGGGGGTCATTTCCACTGAGGTATTCTCCATCAATTCGGTCTTGGGGAGGGGCAGGGGCGGTGGGAGACGGGATGGACATCGGTTGGAGGACCATGGCCGCTGGTTACAGGTGGTCACGTGCTCCGACCCCCCATGCTCCCATCGCAGACTAGGTGGGCAAGAACCACAGACCCGGGGCCCTAGGCTGATGCTATGCAACGCCAGGTCCGTGGTACAAAAAGCCCCCCTCATCCAAGACCTTGTGTCAGAGGGGGACCCGGACCTGGTAGGTATTACGGAAACCTGGCTGGGCCACGAGGGAGGACATCCCCTCGTAGAAATGTGCCCACCAGGATACCGAGCCTTTCATCAGCCTAGGGCCCTAGGGAGGGGTGGGGGGGTGGCGATTATGGTTAGGGAAGGTCTTGAGCCAAAGGAGACCACGATCCCTCAGACGACCGGGTGCGAGTCCCTCCTTGTGAAGTGGGGCCTAGGGAGGCAGTTGGGCGTGTTAGTTGTATACCTGGCTCCTCGCTATACAACTACAGCCCTGCCCGAGCTCCTAGAGGTGATAGCCGAGGCGGCGGTTGAGACCCCCAGACTGTTAGTCATGGGGGACTTTAACCTGCCGTCAGCAGGCGAAACCTCTGGGTTAGCTCGGGAGTTCATGGCTTCCATGACAGCCATGGACCTGACCCAAGTAGTTGTAGGCCCTACCCACGAGGGCGGACGCACCCTGGATCTAATCTTCGTCTCGGGACAGTGGAGTCGTGATCTGGGAATAGGGGATCTAGTCATCACACCCATGTCATGGACAGATCACGCTCTCCTTCGGCTCGACTTTCCGATCGCCGCACCTCACTGCGGGGAGGCGGAACCGGACATTCCTATATGGTTCCGCCCCAGGCTCCTGATGGACCCGATAAGGTTCCAAAGGGAGCTTGGGCCAATTCCTGTGGACTTGCCCCGCGACTCGACTGAGGACCTAGTGGCCGCATGGTTAAGTGCGGCCATGGGGGCCTTGGACCGAGTCGCGCCCTTGCGGCCTCTCTTGCGGCGACGAACCACCTGGGCTCCTTGGTTTACCGAGGGGCTTAGGGAGATGAAGCGCCACAAGAGATGCCTAGAGAGCAGATGGAGATTCTCTCGCTCCGAAGCCGACCGAACACTAGTGAGAGACCATATTAGGACTTACTTAGTGGCGATAAGAGTGGCCAAACGTGAGTATTGTGCCACTCTTATTGCATCCGCAGATAACCGCCCTGCCGCCCTGTTTGGGGTGACCCGCTCCCTCCTTCAACAGAGGCCGCGGGAAGCCCCGTTACAGGGTCGAGCAGAGGAATTTGGGACTTATCTGCAGGAGAAAATCACTCGGATTCGGAGCGGGCTACCCTCCATCGACAGTGGTCCAGTCGAGAGGGCCGAGGCTGCTCTTGTGATACCATCTTGGGAGGAGTTTGATTTTGTTACCACCGAGGATATGGACAAGTTGTCAAAGAGACTTAGGGCTACCACATGTTTATTGGACCCGTGTCCCTCCTGGCTTGTACTGGCATCCTGGGAGACGACACGAGGCTGGCTCCAGGGCATTGTCAACGCATCTTTGAGTGAGGGGTCCTTGCCTGCCGTCTTGAAAGAGGCGGTAGTAAGGCCCCTCCTCAAGAAGCCGTCCCTGGATCCAGCATTATTAGAGAACTATCGTCCTGTCTCCAACCTCCACTTTCTAGTGAAGGTTGTTGAGAGTGTGGTGGCTCAACAGTTTCCGCGACACTTGGAGGAAGTTGATTATCTAGACCCGCGCCAGTCCGGCTTCCGACCCGGGCACAGCACCGAGACGGCATTGGTCGCGTTGGTTGATGATCTCTGGAGGGCGCGGGATAGAGGATATTCCTCTATCCTCGTCCTATTAGACCTCTCAGCGGCTTTTGATACCATCGACCATGGTATCCTATTGCGCCGACTGGGGGGGTTGGGGCTGGGAGGCACCGTTTTGCGGTGGTTCTCATCCTACCTCTCTGGTCGGTCGCAATATGTGTTGGCAGGGGGGCAGAGGTCGGCCTCGAGACCCCTCATATGTGGGGTTCCTCAGGGGTCGGTCCTCTCGCCCCTACTGTTCAACACATATATGAAGCCGCTGGGTGAGATCATCCGTGGTTTTGGGGTGGGATATCATCTGTACGCTGATGATACTCAGTTGTACATATCCACCCCAGACCACCCCAACGATGCCGTCGAGGTTATGTCCCGGTGCTTGGAAGCCGTACGGATCTGGATGGGTGGTAACAAACTCAAGCTCAACCCGTCCAAGACTGAGTGGCTGTGGCTTCCGGCGCCCCGGTTCAGCCAGATTACTCCAACTCTGGCCATTGGGGGCGAAACACCGGCCCCCGTGGAAAGGGCGCGCAATTTGGGTGTCCTCCTGGATTCCCGGCTGTCTATGGAAGATCATGTGGCAGCCGTGGCCAGGGGGGCGTTTCATCAGGTACGCCTGATGCGCCAATTGCGCCCCTTACTGGACCGGGGTGCCTTACGCACAGTCACTCAAGCACTCGTCACCTCTCGACTCGACTACTGTAATGCTCTCTACATGGGGCTCCCCTTGAGGTGCACCCGAAAGCTGCAGCTAGTCCAGAACGCAGCCGCGCGGGTGATTACGGGAGCCCCCAGATGCTCCCACATAACACCGATCCTGCGCGAGCTGCACTGGCTTCCTGTGGTCTTTCGGGTGCGCTTCAAGGTCTTGACGACCATCTTTAAAGCGCTCCATGGCTCGGGGCCTAGTTATATGCGAGACCGCCTCCTGCCCCATACATCCCTCAGACCGATACGCTCCCACAGAGAGGGCCTCCTCAGGGTGCCGTCGGCTGGACAATGCCGACTGGCGACACCCAGGGGAAGAGCCTTCTCTGTGGCGGGCCCTGCCCTTTGGAACGACCTACCCCCTGAACTCCGCACCATCTCCGACCTCCGCCTCTTCCGCAAGTGTCTGAAGACACACCTATTCCATCTAGCCGGCCTAGCGTAACCTCCATACTGATTATTAGATAGTTTTAAATTTGGGATTTTAATTCGGTTTTTAGCGCAGGGTTTATTTATTAGAATAAGTATTTTAAATTTTGATATATTTTATATATTTTGTATCTATTTTAACATCCCTGTGCGCCGCCCTGGGTCCATTTGGAGAAGGGCGGGGTATAAATTTAATAAATAAATAAATAAATAAAATATAATGGTAAAGACATAATTTTGCTAATTTTTCCTACCCCAAGTTCCTCAGTTCTCCAGAACAGTTTTAGCAGCAGTAGTGATTTTAAACTGAGAGTCAGTTTAATGTAATGGTTAAGACAGAAGGCTAGAAACCATGAGACTATCAGTTCTAGTTCCACTTGAGGCACAAAAATAGCTGAGTGACCTTGGGCCAGCTCCTCTGTCTAAGGCCCACAAAGGAGATAATGGCAAACCACTTCCAAAAAAAAGAAAAAGAAAAAAAAAAGAACAAAAACATTGCCAAGAAAATGGCAGGGATTAGCCCAGGCAATCACTAGGAGTCACCAGTGAGTTGAAGATACCAAATAAATAAATATATAAATTTTTTACAGTGGACAAGAAGTATGCAGTCCCTTAAGAATGTCCGATTTATGGATAACTCGTACTTACAAATGGAAAACTCCTTCCTCCAGCTGATGAAACACTGAACCACAACATTTTCATGAACTGCTGAAGCAGCAAATTTTAAATATACAGCTGAAACGAAAAACACTATCCACCATTTTTAGTAATAGGCAAGCAATTCATATATGTAATTTTGAGTTAAGGATAGACAGGAATGGATCTCACTCTTAACCTAGAGGTTTCTGTAAGCTCTGTTTATGGCAGGCAGGATCTGCACCCTGTATGATACTAAAAGAATGTTAGAACGACACATTAAGCCATTCTGAATAGTTATTAGGATTATACCAGTTCATCTTACTAAAATGGTTATAGAGTTAGTCCACAGATTTCAGTTTATTTAAGACACCAATAGTAGTTTAAGAATTGCAACAGATAAGAATGTGTGAGAATGAATGTTATTTGGCTATTTGGCTATTTGTGTGCGTGTATGTGTGTATGTATGTGTATAATTTGTGTTTTTGAAACATTGTTGATATTAAAAATTGTTGCAACCAAATTCTATTGATTAATGTAACATAATATATATATCAATACTTTGTTATTTAAAATATTCAAACTATTCTTTTTTTTCTCTTTAGATTTCTTTCAAGTGGTCATTTCTCATTGCATGGTATATCAGATTCCTCCACAGAGCTTTGAAATGCCCTGTATACTAGCTAGAATGGCAGAGGATGGTCCCACTTGGCAGGATGTGCATGGTACAATTGGAACCAATGCCACTGTATTTGTGGCTGGAGATAATTTCTTATGTTGCCATTGGAGTGATACATATATGAATTGTTTGGCACATACTGCAGAAATGGAAGCCAAAGCACTTATTTCTTCAAGAATTGTCGGTTCAACACTTCAGCAGATAGGTGTGCTTGGAAAATGTGCTTTTAATTTATACTGGGATTATTTCATGTACAATGAGCAAAGAACATAGATAAATGAAATTGTATGCAGTAAAATAGATCATGAATAAACAGTGACCAAACTAAAACAAATTACAATAGCTTTAAAAAAAAAATCTTTTCAGCAACGGAATTTTGACTGCTGCTTGAATGGAGTTAAAGTCAGTGACAATTGAGAAATTGTATATTCCAGTCTTGCCTATAGGTATCATCGAAAGGATAAATAAATATGCATAATACTAGTAGTAGTTGCATGGGGTTGACCATGAGATGGTGGAGAAGTGGGGGTTGATAAAATCTGACTTCATGACACAAACTCCACCATTTTTGTATTTGCAAAAATGATTTGATATAATACAGTGATATATTATAATTTAATTTTTACATTTATAGGACCATCATGAGAGAATGATAAATTATTTCAAGAATTCAGGGTTACAGGGATGGGGTTTTTTTGTTTTTTGTTTTAAAAATGCTTAACTTTGTATTTAGATTCAATTTGGAATCTGCAGTTTTGGACTAATGAAACCACAGAAGAATTGTTTTGTATTGTGAAATTATCTACTAAGCCACCATATTTGAACGAAGACTTTACAGTTAATCTAATGCATGCATTGTAAGTATATTCAAAATCCAAGTTAAAATTTATGAGGTTTACGAATTACAGGATTGCCAGGTACCAAGCGCAAAGAGAAAAAAGGACTGACATGGAACACAGAGTACTAGAAGCAAAATATACCTGTGTTCTGTATTTTAAGAACAGTTTTTTAAAAGTTGATTGAAGGCAAAGATTCATTCTTTTTCAGAGTGAATGAGAACTTGCTGTCTTCAAAATAAATTTAAAGATTTCAGTAATTATTCAGTAAGCAAGCCTATTCTCCCTGTTAAATTATGGTTTTAAATGTTATTGCATTTCAGGAATATTGTCCATGGAACAGTTCTATTTTATAAAATTATAACATTATATTGTTTTATTTAAGAGATTAAAATGTAATTATGAAAAGTTTATAGTCCAACCCTAACCCAATAAAATTATTCCTTTTTTTGGAGATGATATATTACACTAATTCATTGTATTGTGTGATGAGATCATAGGATCGTGGCATTTAAGAACTCTGGAACTAGAGCTATATTCCAAACAGGAAAAGTAAACTGTTAACATTCCGCCCTCTCTACTCTGTTATTTTGTAAAGTGGCATGTTTATTTTTTGGCACATGAAAGGTATCTTCTATGAACACACTTCTTCAGCAATATCTTTTTAAGGCTTAAAACAGGAATAACAATCAGAATAACAATCAATATTGTAGAGTGCTTTGTATTGTCATCAGATATTTCTGTTAAAAGTTGTAGTTTTATAATCATGCAGCCCCTTTGAAATCTTTAAAAATGTTATTTTGTATTCCACAGTCTTCTGACTAGCAAAATATTTTGTTGACATAGTTCTTAGTTTTACTGAAGGGAATACAGAAATACTTACTTTATGTGGTCTGGCCTGAATATTATGTTCCCTATTGGGAATATGTGTGTTTTCATTAGAAACAGTATATCAAAAAGCTTTCTACTTTAAAATTCACAGGAGGAAAAAGCACATGCATGTATCATTTGTGTATTTTTGCAGTGTTTATGTATCAAACAAAGCATTGGTTTTAATCATGGCCAAGAGTCCAGGCATGCTGAACTCAGAAGACTTATTCTGGAATGTAGAATTGGCTATTAGAAAACTCACAACACTGGAGAATACAGTATTTGTGGTTTTATTGGCTGTCTTGTTCAGAATGAGAAGAAAATTCTCTCATTTAAATAGAATGAGCTTCTATCCTTGTGTTTCTTTAGATTGTCCAAGGGAATTTGGGAATACATGGCTAACTAGTTGCCCTTAATTTACATTGTACAATCTCTGTAAGATAAAAGAAACAAGCATAAATATTCGGGCACCAATCATAAGGATTCCCACAGGCATGAAAATATATTAACTTTTAAGGAATGGACAGATTTGAGAATCCAAAATTCTTACTATAAATGTTGATTCACAAGAATTGATTCACTTTTAAAGTCTCTCTTCCCTTCCCCTCCAGATTTTGCAATCATTTTTACCCCCCTACTGAAATATTGCTTTTTCCAGATTTCTAAAATAAATTGATCCTAATGTAATATGTTTAGTTAATTTTTTTTTAGAGAAGTAAGTTATTGAGAATTGCATCTGACTTCTCTTAAGAATTTAGAGAAAAATAGCAGCCAGTGGAACAATGAACACTTGCAATTAGTAGAGCACAAACCTAAATCAGAGTATTTCCTTCCCCCCTACACTTTGTTTACCAGAAGTGTCGTCCAAAAATATGAATTTATAACTTTATTTTTTTAAAGTTCTCAATATGATTTATTTTTTAAAGTTCCCAATTATAGTTTCTCCTTGCATTGACTAGCAATGCATTCTTAAATCACTCACCTTTGTTGTGAATTGGTTTTATAGTATAGTAATTGTGAATATACTTGAAAAGGCAAAATAAAACATCATTGTCATTCAGTATTTGTTTGTTCTATTGTTCGTAAAAATCATTAGAATTATCATAAACTACAAATGAAAATAAAGGTAGTATAGAAATGGGAAAGGAAAATGACAGGAAAGAGAAGTTGAAGGTAAAAGGAGAAAGAAAAAAACCCCATTGATTTCCAAATTCTTTCAGCACAGTTAAATATAAAATAGAATTGTACTTTTACTTTACCAATTTAGCAAGTCCTAGTTATTTTTACAACAAACTTAATCAACAAAAAAAAGTTTTCATTTTTTTAAAACACAAATGCAAAGTCCAAAAGCTGGATGTATTCTTTTCTCTAATTAAAACAGTCAATGTTGCCCTCTCTGCTAGCGCTCATTTCTTTTTCTATTATTCTATTTTGGGATTTAACATACTTTTCTATTACTGTGCATAAAGAATTCTCGCTGCAATCAACTAAACAATAATGAAGTTCCAGATCTTTTTTCCAATTCCTTATCCAATAACCCTAAAAGAACTTCAGCTTTGAATTTTATTTTAATTTTAAAGATCTTCTGCATTATAACATGGATCTGTTCCCAATATCTCTTTTCTTCAGGCTAAGTCAACCATAGATGATACAATACATCTTTACAATTATATTTCCAACATATATTTGAGACACCTTTATACAACTTTGATAATTTACTAGGTGTTAGATGCATAATTTTGTAACAATTTTTTTCAAATTATAATTTAGTATAATTTAAAATCATTTGTCCACATTTCCCCATTACTCAAGCATTATATTATACCCAAAATTCTTGCCCACTGAATCATACACCATTTCACATGTTCATTTTCCAGATTCAATTTCAACAACACTGGCAATAACATGGTCATCATTAGCACACAATGTATTCTATTTCTCTACATTGTTTTTGGCTCCTTCACTGCTGTGTTTTTATGCTCTAATGTAACAAGTGACTTATGTGAGATACACTTGAAGGCCCTCTTTGGATATGAATTGCTTTCATGGTCTAATTTTTCCCTAATTATTCAAGGGTGGAAACAATAATGTGCAGCATCACGAACCTTTGTTCCAATGTAGTGGAAAAAAGTTCAATTACCAATATTAAATTAGTGATATTTGATGCTGAGAATGTGGGACATCTATGAATCCATATTTGGTACTTATTATTAACCATACTATAAATTAGGGCCATATATCATATAGACTATCACTTCATTTGAATGACACATGCTTTACCCATAGTCTAGCTGTGAAGTTGCCTGGAAAGTCAGTTCTAGGTTTTTCATTGCTAACCAGAAAGAGAAGTTATGGACTTTAATTGTGCTACTTCTGTCATGACTTGCCACATTGCTTGGACATAGAAGAAATATTTGCTTCCTTTGAAATGTTAGTGAGTAATACTGATGTGTTTTATATGTTTCTATGGAGAGTTTACATGCTGTCTCAGAATATTGGCAGTAAAATGCAAAATACAGACCACAGAATTTATAAGCTTGGAGGAGACTGGGGGGGTGTCTAGCACAGGAGGAAATTATGTACTGTTCAAGCCACAAATCCTTCAGATGCTTTTAACTTTTAAGAAGAATATTCTGGGTCATTTATCTTGGTCTTCCTCCGTGTACTTCTTTTTTTACTATGGAAAAAGTCTCATTTAGCATAGATTGCATTGCAGAAAATGTTTGCTTCTGAATTGATCTTAATATATTAAATACAGCTTGGCATCTTAAAACTTTGAATCCAAATTCAGAGGCAGAAGAAGCTCTCATTTTGTGAAAGGTGGCCACCTTTCTCCTTCAAAGGGGGAGAAAGGAAATGAGAAGAAAATAGGTGATTGTTATTAACTGCACCATTTGAGCAACCCTTTTTAAAGATTGATTGTCCCTAGATTAAAAAACATAGAACAGTGGTGTTCTTGGTGCTCTTGGTGCTCTCTGGGCCTGAATGTTTTCTTGCAGACATTTCATTACCAAACTAGGTAACATCAATTTAAATAATAATAATAATCATCATCATATCAACCATAGTTTGGCAATGAAACATCTGCAAGAAAACAACCAGCTCTGACTGCACCAAGGACCCCACAATTCTACCCTGAGCTACAAATATTATTTTCTATCAAGAATAGAACTGTTGTCTAAAAACTAAGATAAGATAGTAAACATACAGATCATTCATGCCAACTGACAATTCTCCTACATAGTATTTAAAAAAATATATTTGTTGAATTATTCATTGTTGCAGGCAAGGAAATGATCAACTGCCTGGCCTTGCCCTGTTGCTAAACTTACTCACTGCTTAATTTATGTGTGTGCTTAGTTTATTACTTTGACAATCTGCCACAAGGGCTGAGGTGTTTTGTTAGTTACTGCTTCTGTTCACACTGACACTGTTGTTGCCAAGGGCTAATTTGGTCTTTTTATTACACTTCATCTAGTACCTTCCATTTTGGATGTTGCAAGTTAATATATATTCAAAAATATGTTTGTTTCATCTGAGCAGTTTTCTAGTTTGTGAAAAAAAATATTTAGAGATGTCAGCCAAAGAAGATATTTTGAACTGAATTTTTAGAGGAAGGAAAACAAAATAGTATACTGTCAAATAAAAAAAACACCCTCCAGACTTTCCATAATCTAGTCCAAATAATGAACTCAGAAGAGTTTGAATTCTTTTTTTGTCAATATTTTTTATTTTATTCAGAACATTAACATACAAACTCCCAAAAGGAAAGAAAATCCAGAACGAAGCAAAACTAGACAAGATAAAAAATAGATGTGCATTAAAAAAAATACATGTAGATGTCATACGCATTGATTCAAAAGAGTTTGAAATAAGAAAACCATATTACATAATTACTTAATAAACTACAGTGTTAGATTTAGCACCATGAAGATAACATAATAATATTTGAGGGATATTAATTTTGATGTTTTAGTGTAATTTTATATTTCAATGGATATAATTTTGAAGAAAAAGCTGAAAAGAGGCATAGCCCTTTAAAGAGCAACAGATGCAATTTTATATTTCTCTTTGCAAGCCTTTTTCCTTGCCTTGTTGCATATTCTGTTGACATTCTGTTGGTATTATGTCTGTACAGACTAAAAAAAGAAAAATTCGGATTATAACATCAAGAAAATTATACCTTTTCATTCTGAAAAGATTTTAATAGTATTCCAGGTGAATGGATCTAATATTACACCAAAACATTATGCAAAGGCAACTGTGAGTGTTTTTCAACTCCTTCCATTTGTTTCTTCCATTCTTTACCTTTCCCAGGAATTCATTTTCTAAACAGTATAAATGTGTTTGATATTTATTAATTTACTTACGTGTAAAAAAAACCAAGATTGTGATGTAAGTTTTGGAGTGCCTGCTCCAAAAGCATGATTTTATGGTTTCAAAACAGTCTTTAAAAAGTGTTTCATTCACTCCACATTTGGTTCTTTAAAGAATCAAGCAGACCTTTTTTTTTTGCAGAAAAATAATTTCTCCTTTCCTATAGGAATTTTTTAAAAAAATATTATATTAAATTTTGTAATTTTAAAACTTTGGCTACATAATGGGGGACTTCAACCAGAAAATCCAACCATATGAACTTTTCCTTTAATACACAATAATATTTTGCAGGAATTTTTGCTTGTGCAAAGTTTGCCCAAATAATTGCCACACACTGGTGTTACTTCTTGGATTCTTTTGAGTCTTTCTACACAAGTGGGTAAAAGCAGTATTGGACTATTTCATAAACTCCACATTTACACAACAACATGGTCATCCTCCAACCATGCCTGCTCTATAGTTGAGGTTTTTGTCTTCTTACTTTCTGTTTTATGGTTTTTCCTTGTAAAACAATTCAACTTCTGGCCATTTCCAATTCTTTTCCCTTTGTTAAATGGGGACATTTAAAAATCAGATGAAAAAACACTGAAGCAGATTCGGAATTAGGTTTCCTCTCCCCCAGTCAAATTTTATTATAACTTACAGGACAAATCAGGGAGTTCCATAGACAGATTAGTTTGGGACCAGTGAAGATTTCATATTGTGAACATTTTTCTTCTATTTTAAATAAAATAGATAAAATGGATAAAAATGGGATAATTGTAATGGTACAGGTACACCATCACTCAAGTGTTTGTTTTTCTGTCTGCCACAGGAATGGCTTGATAGTGCTTATAGATATTGATGTAGAAATGAAATTTAATAATATAATTGGAATGGATTGTTATAATGATATAAAATGGCTGCACACTTTTTATCATGCCTTTGTATAAATAAAAGTGCTTTGTAGCATTTACAACACAGTTTTTTTCATTTCTTGCATAACAAAAATAATACAAGCAATTTACAGAATTTCTAATAAAGTCCTCTGCATTTCTAGTAAAAGAAATAACAAGAAAATGCCTGATTTTCTTTTCTTTTCAGAACAGATAAATCACTGGAAAGTGCTTCTACAAATTTACTAAAGGAAAATTCTACAGCCATTCACTGTAATATTCTAAAAGCCCAAAAATATAAATGTCAGATATCTTCAATAAAACTGAATCATATTTACATTATGTGGCTCAAGATCACTAATGGAAATATATTACTGCACTCACCATTGATGTCAATCAAGCCTATAGATATTGGTAAGTTTTGATCTATTAGCAAAAACATCAGGTATGCTTGCCAAGCTCTGACAGATTGAGCCAGAATTATTCTTTAAATTCCACAGTAATGAAGACAATCTTGGTTTATAGGTATAGATGTTATATTGTGGCTAAGTCAAACTTATTCTAAAGGGTAGATTCTCTCAGAACTATGAAATAATGGGTAAGGCAGCACAGAACAAAATCTTTATGGAAAACCCTTTTTTTGGCATCCCAACATGCTTTAATTAGAAGTAAAACAGTCATTCTCTTTAGTGACACTAGTCCTGAATGAATTCCCTAAAACGTTGAATTAATATTATTAGTTATAAATCTAGCATTCTTTGAATATTGTGATTTATATTTTGACATTTTATTATTCTGACACTTAGACTTAATATAAATAAATTTAATTATTTAAATTTGTAGTATTTATATTATAATTAAAATTTTATTTTATATTATATTCATGGAAGAAAATATTATTTTTCATAAATCCACTCTGTGTCACAAAACACACAAATGAGTCTGAAGACTTGACAAGTCAAACATACCAGTACTTTCTAATAAAATAATATATTTTCTATTACCTTCTCTTATTGGTATCTTATGATTATATTACTTTGTTGTTTCTATGTACACTGAGAACTTATGCACTGGAGACAAATTCCTTGTGTGTCCAATCACAATTGGCCAATAAAATATTCTTTTCTATTCTTTGGTACCCTTAGTTATACTGTAACTACAACTCCCAGAACTGTTTGCTAGCAATTGTGGACATTGTAGTTTCAACTATCTTAATGGATTAAATATGAGGAAGTTGATCTGTGTTCTTATAAAAAAAATGTATTAAAACATACAATTTCACTTTGTAATGCTTTAATCCAAGTGTGAACAGTAAAAATGAGGGGAGGCGGTCTTTTAGAGGATGCTGACATTCTGAAAGGTTACATTTTAGTAGCTGTATTAGTATAATGCTTGGTTCATTAAAATGTAATTTAGGTTTTTTATTTTACTTCTATATAATTAAATCAGAGTTTTATATAATCAGATGATGCTTGCATTTAATCTTTTGATACTTTCTCGCTTAATAAGTAGCTGCTTCAAAATTATTCATTATCTGAACTATTTTGTATTTTATTATAATCAAAAATAGATAGACAATATTTCTTTATTATATTAGCTTAGTAAATTATTATAAACGTTTTAGAATGAGTGGTTTATATTAGTTATAATATAGTTTAATGTTTGAGAAACATGATGGAATTACAGGAATTACACAATGTTTCTGTAAATCATGTTATTCAATAGTCAAATATTTTAAATCTTCGAAGCAGAATTAAAATAGAATTTGTTATAATTCAGTTACATCACTTCAAATGATGCAAGGTTTGGATCTATTTTTAAAAAATGGATTAAGATAACTTTGTTGTGGAATGGAATTGCAAAAGTGAGTTTTGTGATGTTAACTTCCACTTTTAAAGTCACTCTTCCAAGGCACAGAGTTTCTAGTGGTAGTTAGTTTTTAAAAATAAGTCACATGAAGTGAGATTCTTTCTTTAATACAAGATGTAGATTTGCCCTTGGGTACACTTTTTCAAACAGCAGCCTCAGGAATGTTCATAATATAAATCAGTATGTACTGAATTACTAGAAATGATATATTGCATTAGTTATTGTATATCATTTAACTCATTTTACAAATACCCTGAATAATGATTACATATTTTAATAACATGAATAATGTTTGAATTATGTCAGTTGTATTGTCATATTGTTTGAATTATATTACTTTAGTATAAACCTAGAAATGTAGTTATAAATAAAATTGTAAAATTCAAGAACAGTGATAAAATTTAATATATTAAGTTCTCATAACAGTGATTCAGTTAAATATACTACTGTAATGCTCTCTACATGGGGTTTCCCTTGAGGTGCACTCGAAAGCTACAGCTAGTCCAAAACGCAGCCGCGCGGGTGATTATGGGAGCCACTAGATGCTCCCACATAACACCGATCCTGTGCGAGCTGCATTGGCTTCCTGTGGCCTTTCGGGTGCGCTTCAAGGTTTTGACGACCATCTTTAAAGCACTCCATGGCTCGGGGCCTAGTTATATGCGAGACCGCCTCCTGCCCCATACATCCCTTAGACCGATACGCTCCCACAGAGAGGGCCTTCTCAGGGTGCCGTCGGCCGGACAATGCCGACTGGCGACACCCAGGGGAAGAGCCTTCTCTGTGGCCGGTCCAGCCCTCTGGAATGACCTACCCCCTGAACTACGTACCATCACCGACCTCCGCCTCTTCCACCAATGTCTTAAGACATATGTGTTTCAACAAGCCGGTCTAGTCTAACCTCCCATGGGGACTTTTAGGTAGTTTTAAATTGGGTCTTTTAAAATTTGGTTTTAGCGCAGGATAGGATTATTTAATAGTTTTAAAATTATATTTATTGTATTTTGTATGTTTTTAAATTTCCTGTGCGCCGCCCTGGGTCCTCTGTGGAGAAGGGCGGGATATAAATTTAAATAAATAAATAAAAATAAATAAATAAATATATTATATGAATATAATGTATGGAAAATAAATGCAATTATTATTATGTACAGGCCAACTAAATGTACAATGAGATGTATCATACAGTATTTAATATTGTAGCTTCTTAAACAAATACTATCAAATTCTATAATTACTTATAAAATAATTTGTATATTGCTTGATACTTGAGCTTCAATATCTGTATTCCAATTTCAACCTAGCCAGGTGGCAGTTTTAGAGTCAGCATTAATATAAGCACATATTGTTAAACTCTACATCCCATGAATGAGAAAAACAATCATTTATTTGTATTATTCATCTTTTTTTAAAAAAATACCTAATTTTGTTCTTTTTCTACCAAACCCCTGGTATGGGAAATTTCCCTTCCAAGCTTAGATAGAGTAAATAATATGAGAATTTTAATTATTACTTTGCTTCTTTTGGATGCTGAACAAACTCCAGCCACAACTGTTTCAGACCACAACCACAATTCACCGAGGTATATTGTGTGTTGAAATTGTTTTGTTTAACTGGAACATGAGGCAATAGAGTATTCTTTCTGGCTTAAGATGAAATTGATTGAAAAAGATTCTCTAGATCAGGGGTCCCCAACCCCCGGTCCGCGGACCGTTGCTGGTCCGTGGCTTGATAGGAACTGGGCCGCAGGGCCGTAGAGGAGGAGAAGGGAGGACAGGGCAGCCCCCTGGGCAGAGCATGCACCGGGGGCGGGAGAGCGCAGGTGCGGCCGCTCACGCCATTGGGGGCCCTAGAGGGGCGAGTGAGCTGACTCACACACACACACGCGTGCACATGCACCACCTGTTCCCCCTCCCCCCGCTTCCCCTCTACGCTGGCCGGTCCGTGAAATTTTCTTTAAAATTAAACCGGTCCCTGGTGCAAAAAAGGTTGGGGACTCCTACTCTAGATATTAACTGTGTTATTTAAAAATATTTGAACCTATGTAAATTCAATATTTGTATACACATATAGAGATGATCAAATTAAAACAAACATTTTAGCAAGCTTCAAATATTACTGTAAATCCAAGTGTTCAAGGCATATCGTTTATCATACTATTTTACAGTAAAACCTGACCCTCCATTATGTCTGCAAGTTGAAATGACAGATATGGAACAAATAAAAATCTCTTGGTCTCAGCCAGCATCTAAATCCAATTTATTTCTATATGAAGTGAAATGTTTTACAAACTCAACTAAAAGTTTTCAACAGGTGAGACAAATTCGTTATTCTTAGTCTCTTATAAAATAGGTTTAAGAGTAACTGTAAATTTGGCATGCTTAATTTAAGATTAAACAATCCTACATTTGTGAGAAACTGAAAAATGAACTATTCAATAAAAATGGTTATTCAGTACATGGAGAATAACACATAGTTTTCTTGTAACTATGAATTTACATTTGGGAGCAGCAAGATAGAATAATGATGAAATAAATGTCAGATCAATACACAAACCACATGTTTTAGATATTTGTAGCCTGTCTTCCATTATGTTTTCATTATAATGGTTTGTACTAGACACCTTTGCATTGAAATGATTAAAATCAACAAACCTAATGCTTCAAAATGAAAGGGATTTAATTATGTTTCACTTTCATTGGATTATACAAGTAGTCCTTGATTTACAACCGTTCATTTAGTGATTGTTCAAAGCTACAACAGCACTGAAAAAAGTGACTTATGACCATTTTTCACACTTATGACAATTACAATACCCTTATGGTCATGTGATTTACATTTGAATGCTTGCCAGCTGATTCATATTTATGATGGTTGCAGTATCCCGGTGTCATATAACCATATTTTGCAACCTTCTGACAAGCAAAGAAAATGGGTAAGCCAGATTCACTTAACAACCATGTTACTAATTTAACAACTTCATTGATTCACTTAACAAATGATGACAATGTGACAAGAAAAGTCATAAAATGGAGCAAAACTCACCAAATTTCTCACTTAACAACATAAAATTTGGGCTC
This sequence comes from Rhabdophis nuchalis, assembly GCA_039707465.1. Classification (NCBI taxonomy): domain Eukaryota; kingdom Metazoa; phylum Chordata; class Lepidosauria; order Squamata; family Natricidae; genus Rhabdophis; species Rhabdophis nuchalis. The sequence goes on from CM077644.1 coordinate 77,212,430, forward strand.
AATTGTGGGTCATAAGTTTTATTTATTTATTCAATTTATATCTCGCCCTTCTCCAACAGGACCCAGGGCGGCCTGGTTGAGGACTACCTGCATTTTATTAGCTAACAATGCAAGCACTAAAACTTACTTTTAATTGAGATGCAATGGGATTACAACCTACTCTCCCAATTATACAAAAATACTACTCCCTAAATGTACTTTAAATCTGTTTGAGGTTTGGCATGGAATTGTCTAGGAAGCAAATTTTATGTGCATATGTGAAAGGTTGCACAACAGAGGTGGTATTCAGCAGGTTCTGACCAGTTCTGGAAGACCAGTAGTAGAAATTCTGAGTAGTTCGGAAATACCACCTGGCTGGCCCCACCCCCATCTATTCTCTGCCTCCTGCCAGCTGATCAGGAGGAAATGGGGATTTTGCTGGAGTGGGGAGGAAATGGAGATTTTACAATATCCCCCTGCCATGTCCACCAATCCACGCCCACCAATCCACGCCTACACAACCGGTAGAAATTTTTTTTTGAATCCCACCACTGTTGCACAATCCTCTCTATTTTCATTTTGTATTACTGAATGCATTTCCCCATGGAGTGCACATATGTAACCTTTGCATTCTGGACACATAAACATTAGGTGCTAAAAGCCTCTTTTGTTTTTTATTAACTTTATTTTATCATCTGTGGTTTTATTTTTTTAAGTTAATTCAGTGAAAGAACGGCGTTATTCTTATTATATTATTTTTTTTTAAAAACAATTTAATAGGTGGCTGAAATTACCATGGGAACATCGCTGACCATAAATAATGAATTACTCGCATCTTCATATATAATTCAGGTTCGGTGCAAGAACCATAAGGAATTAGGTCTTTGGAGTGATTGGAGCTCACCTTTTAACATGGATCTACAAGGTACATTCACATTAAAATGTTATTAATCCAGGATATTTGTTAACTTTTTGACTGCTTTGAAAAATATAAAGCTACTTATGTGTGTGTTGGTGTATTGAAGCACTTATATAGTAAAAACAAAACTTTGAAGTTTAGGTTCAAGTTTGTCACAATACATGCAATTGTATGTATGGAATTATAGTTCATAGTATTTGAAATCAGAGTATCTTGTAAAAATACCATGAACTATGATTCAAATGAACTTTCAATGTAGTCTTAATTTGGATAAACAGAGAATTTATTCTAAATAGTTGAAATATTTAAAATAAATTTCTTTTTGTATAATTTTGGAAATAGTAATTGTGATAATAATAATAAAAGAGATTATTCGTTTTTAAAATAATTTTTTATTAAAAGAAAATTTTACAAGGATTTTAAAAGCCACAGAAACTTAGAAGAAATAGTAAAAGGTTATAAAAGGGTAAAAAAAGCCTGCACACAGATACACACACTCCGCATCATAGTCCATGAGGGATTTAAAAATTGTTTATTTTTTCAAATGCACATCAGGAATCAATGAATTCTAAAGTTTGGTGTATCGACTTTCATAACTAATGAGGAAGAGCATATTATGTAATTCAGGGATGTCCAACTCATAGCCCCTGGCCTTCATGTGCCCCTGGGTAGCTAGTAACGTGACTCCACAACTTTTAACATTATTATGTGATTTTATTTACATCAAGTATATTATATATTTTGTATGTGGCCCAAGATAATTCCTCTTCATTCAGTGCAGCCCAGGCAAGTCAAAAGCTTGGATGCTAATGATGTAATCTGAGGGAGGAATGGCTTTTTATTGTGTTGAAATTTGAAATTTGAAACTTGATTAATGAGGAAATAATTATAAAGTATATTATAAAGTAATAAAAAAGTAACATGGGAAATGAGTTGTTAAAAATCCCAACATTTGTGGTAGTTTTTATAAAGAAAAATGTTATAAAAATTATTTAAAATATTATAATGCTTGTTTCTTTTGTTTGTAATAGATGTCATGTATTTCCCTTCTAAACTCCTAGCAAGTGTTGGAACAAATGTTTCTTTATATTGTGTTTATAAAACCAAAGACAAAATGATCTCATCAAAGAAGATAGTGTGGTGGTTGAATTTAGCAAAAGAAATCCCAAGTAGCCAGTACACTTTTGTGAATGACTACACTAGCAAAGTTACACTTACCAACTTGCCTGCAATGAAACCTGGAGGAAAATTTCTTTTTAATGCTTTATACTGTTGTAATGAAAATAAGGAATGTAATCACCGTTATGCTGAACTATACATAATAGGTAATATATCAGATTGTTTCTACAATTATAAAAGTTGATGACCCCTTATACTTTGTTTGCATATTCACTAATGCTGTCTTTCAAATAGATGCTAATATCAATATCACATGTGAAACTTATGGCAACTTACAAAAAATGACCTGTTCCTGGTCCATCAACCCAGATCCAATACTTTTGGAAAGTACTTTGCTGTTAAGATACTACAGGTATACGTTCATTTCAATATAGTATTTTTGAAAAGCTGTTTCTTTCAGAGCTTAAGTTAGTACAGGGTTGAGGAAAATCCTATACAGTGATACGGAACTGTTCATTAAAAGAAAGGTTGGATGTGATTTAAGTGGAAAAACTGAATTCTGTGCCCTTTAAAATAGCCTTTTCAAATCTGATAGTCTAAGAGGTGAGTGCAACTCTCAAAATTGCAGAGAACATGGTTAAACATAATTTAGATACTCTTGGAATTGCAGCATCACTAATTCTAATGGGAGCTTGGGTTTGAAATTTTAGCCTTCACCTGCATTCTTTATTATATTCCCTCATCACTTACAGTATTAAAGCTTAATAGCAGTTTGAGAGCAAATATATGATGGACACATTAAGGTCCCAAATTTTTATTTTTAAACTGCAGAGGTAGAGATATTTTGTGACCCTTTTGATTTTGAAATTCAGCCCTATAAATACCAACATACCGTACATTACAATCTTTATTTATGACACTGCTTCTTGCACTCTAGCCATAATCCTTGCTGTAATAGTGCTGATTTTGTTGACTTTCAAGAGGTGAAAGATATTTAAAAGTATTCAATTTAATAAATTACTAAATATATTTAGCTGGATTGGAACCATCCACTGCTGAGATGTTCCTTCTATCAAGATAATTCACTGTATCTTGGGACATGTCCATGTAATTTCCATGCAATTAAAGATGTGTTTTGCCATTATCTCCTGCAGTATTTTTTTAAATATACCAATGTTGCTGCACCACTGATATTCCATGTAGGTCAAACCAGACCCAATCTTACATAGGTATTGAACCAACAGCAGGTCAACTAGGTGCTACCACTTGCTGAAACAGTACTTTCCTTTGAGCCAACCAAAATGGCACAAATGAATGTGCTAATATTTTAAGTTCTTCAGAAATTTCCATCAAATATTATGAAATTATTACAAGCTCCACATTGACTTTTTGGTCAAATGTTGATCAACTGTACTTAATCTTATGGAACTTATCTTTCTACCCAGTTGCAGTCCTCTCTGTTCCTTAGGAGTCACTTATTGGTTTTAGTGAAAGCAACGCCTCGTCAAGTTGTATGTAATGGCTATGATTATGTAAACTTTATAAAGTTCTCCACAGGTCTTTGTGCAAATATATAACTATAAATGTAATGTATAGGTGACAGTTTAAAGAACTATCATTTTTTTAAATAACCAGTTTATCAGTTTGGTAACCAGTTTGATTGTCTGGGGTATGAATTAAGCTACAAAATGTTGTGTTACTTGCAGATTTGATAACTCCAACTTTATTAATTCAACTCAGTCATGAAGATAGTTTGCCAATATTATTCTTTGGGCTTAGGTTACTTAATCCAACTTTTCTAGGGGAATTTAATGCAGTAAGAAATGTAACATATCATACTACCCAATGTCCTTGGATCCTCAAATCTTCTTCTAATACAACAAAATCTGTCCTTTCTGAAAAATAGTGTGTATTTGTATTTATTCATCATGAAATGTATTTTTTAACATTTTATGTTGTAAACCACCCAGTGTCATTGAACACAAGATGGCGGCAAATATATTTCATAAATAAATAAATAAATAAATAAATAAATAAATAAATAAATAAATAAATAAATAAATAAATAAATAAATAATCATTCTCTCTATCATCATCGAAGAGAAGGATGATTAGAAGTGACCCTTGGGTATCTTAATTCTTAATTCATTCTAATGTGAATCAATCCAGTGGTGTGCTATCTCATCTGCTACTTGCTAGCTCTAAGCAGCACCTTCTGACCAGAGCTCCTAGATAGTGTGTTCTGGGGCAGATAAACCAGTGGTTAATCACAGACTGACACTTTTGACAAATAAGTCATATAACATGGTGACCAGAAGCATCCACTGGATCGATCTAATTCTTTGTTGAAAATGTTGAGAAAGCTGCTTTCATAATTTGCCTTCCCTTGAACATTTCTGGTAGTAACTAGAAATGGTAGGTGTTGTAGATTCAAATCTAGCTTAACTGTGAAGACCTCTGAACTATCTTGTCTTAGTCATTGTCTCACAGCCTAATATACTCATAGTTTTATTGTTAAGCTTCAAATACAGTTTTGAGCATCTTAGAGGGAAAAAATGAGTTTCATTTAAAATCAATAAATTTAGTCTGAGGTTTTTGCCAGTGCGTATTACATTTGGCTTAAGGCTCCTTGGCTCAGTATTGTGGCAGCATTGGATATTAGCTTTTGCAAAGTGCTGTTCAAATCACCTTCTTTTCCTCAACCTCTGTTTCCCATTCTCAAAATGAGATTAATATTGAACTGTTTCTTAGAGTCATTGTGAAGATGAACAAGAATAAGTTTTACAAAGTTCCTTGTGTGCTAGAAGTGATCTCTGTCTCTTTTCTAATGGCAATATGGCACATACCCCTTAATAATCTTTGCTCGTGTGTACACTTTCATATAGAGAGATTATGTCACCAATCAGTGCTATGGAACCAATAATTCAATTTCCCACCCCTCCAGAAAGAGAAAACATGAATGAAAGTAAACATATTATGTACCTGTCACGTTTAGTTTTTCATTAACGCAGAGAGAAACTAGATTGAGAACAGCAGTTCCTTTCTTTAGTGTGTGGTATCTTGTAGAGACATTTATTCATTTCTTCACAGATCCTATTAGTTATCAGTATCAGCATTCCCACTGATTTTAGCAGGCTTTACATCAAACTGTGTGGCTTTATTTTTCCTGGTGAATTGCCAAAAAGTAAATATAAAACTGGATGACCTACCTATTTTGAAAGAGATTCAAAAGCTGCGGCTTGGTTAAAGAGGCAATATCTTTCATGACTAATAACAACAATCAAGTAATCAATCATGAGTACACCAGCTGTGTGTACTCAGGTTCTGGTAATATGACACATGCCAAATGTCTTCCAGTACTTCACATAATTGACTTCCCATCTGACTGAAATGGCAGTATGGAGAAACTCAGCCTCAAATGTAATGATGAAGCCAGTAGCCTCAGACATTATAGCAAAATGTGTATAGTTAGAATGAGCTTCAGGCTTGTTAGTTCATTAGACTTGAGACAATGGTTCTAATGATCTAAAATGAGAAATTCTGAGATGCAAACAGATTTTCCAGGCATTTGCCTAAGGATGTTGTTTACATCTTAATATATTATAAAACATAGCTTTATTTCAGGAAGATATGCTGAAATAATACTTAATGACATATAAAATTTACAAATAAATGAATGCATAAATAAAATTCTTCATTCTAGCTGAGTAAGCTGAAATAGTTAAGTCCAACTTTTGTAATTAAAAGATTAATAAACTGCAGGTTATGTGAAAACTACTTTTTATCATTTACATTCTTTTTTATGAAGAAGTTATATTACAGTATTTATGTGATCTCAAGTGCCAGGTTGATATAACTGTATTATTTTTTTGTTATTTTAAGGAACGATATATACTGTTCAGAATCTCCGAGCATGCATTCAGATTCAGAGGTGAAAGAATGCAATTTGCCGAGGAATAATGTTTATGAGTGCATTTTTCAGCCCTTTTACCTTCTGTCTGGATACACTATGTGGATAGAGATTAAGCACTCACTGGGAGCAGTTACATCAAGGCCAGTATGTGTCCTTCCAAAAGAAGTAGGTAAGTGAAAGGGATTTCCAACTATGGACTATGGCCTAAATTGAAGATATCATGGGTCTCCTTCTCCAACTCCTTCTCCAACTCCTCCTTTTTCTTCTTTTTTCTTATCTTCATAGTACAAGCACCAACCAGAGGGGAGGACAGGTGAAAGGGAAGATTGACACGGGCTTGTGATTTCACATTATAAAGCCCCCTTTTTTGGGGGGGGGGAGAGGGTGTGCTTCCAAGTCACAGTTGACTTTGACTTGTGCCTGAACAAATCCCAGTAGTATTTTTGTCAAGGCTTTCAGAAGTGGTTTGCCTGTACCTACTTTTTAGGGCTGAGAGAGAATGACTAGCCAAAGATCATCCAGCTGTCTTTGTGCTTTCTCTCTCCCAATTTCTATCCTGATAACTTAACCACTACACCAAAATGACTTTCTTGCGATAAAGACTATTTTACATACTATAACATACCGTTCCCCAAAGAGGCAGAACCTGAGTTTTGATTTTGAGATGATGGCTGCTATTTTTGAATCTGCATGTTATACTGTACATGTTCAAATATAACTCTTCAAGGGCTTGCAACAAATTTCATTTCCAAGGAAAGGCAGTTTGCAAAACAGCTTTTTAAATGTATGAATGAAAGGGAAATAAAAACTCTAGGCTTTTGCCTCCCTTTTAAGATGTATGTAATACAGCTAATGCAAGCTGCAATACAACATTCCTTTTAAGATGTATCCTGTATTTCAATCTGTAATTATAAAAATGTAATTGCTGCTGCTTACATATATACTACTGGGTTGACTTTCCCCCCTCTTTTTTCATATTCCACCTCCAATATATTCCTTTCAATTGGCCATTTTAATTATTTGGTCAGTCTGTGTGGAAGATAAAGATAGCTGTTTTTATTAAAACTGGAAAAAAATTAAATGCATATGAAATTGCAATGAATTGTCAGGCCTTGCAATAAACATTTAAACTAAGTTTTCATTTCTAACATGTCTTTATTACATTTCCATGTTGATAGATAGGGAGGTGATGTATAGAACAGATCATTCTGGCTCAAGAATCACATTACAGGATTCAATAACAAGATCATAGGGTCTTGTATAGCCATTGGTTTTGGAGATTCTGTTTGGTTGCAGCTGCAGATACAACAAGGCTGCAGTGTTTGTTGTTTGCTCCTTCCACCTTTAAGCAGCACATGAAAGACGCCTCATTTTAACATCAAAAAAGAGGTGTGTGTATGGGAGTAGTTAAACTTTTCTTTGTCCCCAGCTTTACCTGCCTACAGTGCTTTGTTCTGAGCATTTTCCTTCTTATGGATCTCCGGTATTGTGCATGAGTCAGACTGCTGGGAAGGTGGTGAAGAATGAGAAAATGGGACAATGACGTGTTATAAGGAGGGGAGGGGAAATAATACGTATTTACTTTATAAATCTATCCCTTTGCCCTCAACGGGCCTGATATTATGGGTACTTTCTAGCATTGCTGAAGATTAGCAACCGTTGCTGTGATTTCCTGAGCAGTTTGAACCTATCATCTTTACTGAAAAGGTTTAGACATGCTGCATTTCTAAAAGCCACAAAAAAGAATGAGCTTCCTCATTAAATTATTGTAAAATTTACTTAAAATTAATTTGAAAACAAATTGATTTCTAATTAGAACTTGCATCTGCGTCATATAGAATAGAATAGGAATAGGAATAGGAATAGGAATAGGAAAACAGACTTGAAAGGGAACTTGGAGATCTTCTAATCCAACCCCCTGCTTAGGCAGGAAACCCTACACCAGTGATGGCTAATGTTGTGTCCTCGACCTTTTTTATTTTTTTATTTTATTTTATTTTATTAAATTTATACCCCGCCCTTCTCCTTGTTAGGACCCAGGGCGGCGCACAGGCGACTGGTCTCGACTTACGACCAGCCGCAGGTCTTCCAGTCTACCGGATAGGACCATGGCAACAGGCTGTAGCCAGCCTGCAACCGCCAGTCGCGCCTGATTGGCCAAGACGCGACTGGCGGGAAAAGCCGGTCCTGCCGCGGTCTGATTGGCTCCCCGTTTGACAGCTCGCGTATAAGTAGCTGTCAAACGTGGGAGCCCCTATCTACCGCGCTTTATTCTCTGTAAATAGTTTTCTGCGTCTACGCTTGTTCTGCCTGAAATAAACGGCTGTTTCTTTGCTAGCTTGGTCTGGACTCCCTCATTTCACGAAACTTAACACTGGTGACGAGGGCTGGGGCCAGGCCTAGCATCCTGAAGAATAATTTTTTTTTCCTTCCCGTTAATTTCGCGGTACGATCGTGATGGCTGCGGTGCCACCATTCACGTCATTCGACGCTGCTAAGGAGACCTGGGCCTCCTTCATGGCCCGATTCGAGTGCTTCCTGCTGGCAAATGACTACGGGTCACTGTCGCCGGCCAGGAAGCTCGGATATTTTTTGGGCTGCAGAGGCCACGACCTGTTGGCAACCGCGCGCACCGTAGCCGCCCCGGCAGCGGTATACGACCTGCCTTGGGACACTTTGGTGGAGAGACTTCGGGCACACTATGCCCCTGTGCCATCCAAAATGGCACACCACTTTGCCTTCCGTCAATGCCTTCAGAAACCGACACAGTCTGTGGCCGACTTCTTGCAATTGCTCAGGGCTACGGCCATCCCTTGTGACTTTCCGGCCGCCTTCTTGAGCGAGTCCCTCCTCGAACAATTTATCTGGGGACTCAAGGACGTCCGCCTAAGACGGCGCCTCCTGGCTAAGTCTGCTTGAGCAGGCGGTGGACGAGGCCAGGGCCTACGAGATGTCGGAGACCTCCGTTGCCGACCTGACCCGCGGCCATGGGCCGTTGCCTTCGCCCCATGCCTGCCTGGTGGAGGAGCTCGCACCTCTGGACGACCTGGATCTTGAAGACCAGGTCGCCTATGTGCGGTCGGCCAGCCGCAGGCCTGCCACCCAGGCCCCGGCAACCGCTGGGAGAATGCCGTGCTTGGGCTGCAGGGGCAATCACCCCCGGGCCGACTGCCCCTTCCGTGCCGCCATCTGGCGCCGCTGCGGCCACAAAGGCCACCTGGCAGCGGTCTGCCGCGCCGCCTGCCACGATGACAGCTGCACCGGAGGCCCAGCGACGGAGCATGGACGATCGGCAAGCTCAGACGCCCCGCCAGCAGACCCAAAGACGCCAGGTCCGCCGCCAGCAGCCACAACTGTCCGCCTGCTTCGCGCTGACCGATGCTCCTGCCCCGCCGGACACCATCTACTCCGAGCGTACGCGGCTCAGGACGACTGTGAAACTGGAGGGGGTGGGAGTCCTAATGGAGGTGGACTCGGGCTCCTCGAGATCAATTATTTCGAGGGCCCAACTGGCCAAACTACGCCCCGACCTGGCCGTGAGCAGCCTGTCCCCGCCGCTGAGAGTCTTAAGAGACTACCAGGGGGCCCCGATTCCCACATTAGGGCAGACGTCCCTGAGGGTGGAGTACGGGCCGTTCAGTGGGAACTTGCCCATTCTAGTCGTCTCCGACCCCCTAGTGGCCATTATCGGCCTAGACTGGTTCCCTTCCCTGGGCCTCTCTGTGCGTGGGGTGCACTCCATCCCCGCCTCCTCTCCTGTCACCGGGGTTCTGGGGGAATTCGCCGACGTCTTTGACGGCCGGCTGGGCACCTACAGGGGCACCCCCGTCTCGCTCAACCTAGACCCCCAGGTTGCACCCATTAGGCTCAAGGCCCGCAGGCTGCCGTTCGCGCTGAAGCCCAAGGTTGACGCGGAACTTGACTGTTTGGTGGTGCAGGGCGTGCTCGAACCCGTTGACCAGGTGAAATGGGAGACCCCAATAGTGGTCCCCATCAAACCCGACGGGTCCGTCCGTATCTGCGCCGACTACAAGTCGACCATCAACCGTGGGCTCCAGGCGAACCCATATCCAGTGCCGGTAGTACAAGACCTGCTCCATTCCCTGGGGCAGGGTTGCATATTTGCGAAACTGGATATGGCTCAGGCCTATCAACAGCTCCCGGTGGATGACGCTGCTGCAGAGGTGCAGACCATCGTCACCCACCGAGGGGCTTTTCGCTGTTGCCGACTACAATTCGGTGTATCCGTCGCCCCGGGGATCTTCCAGAGCCTCATGGAGCGTTTGCTCCATGGGCTCCCAGGCATGGTCCCATACTTTGACGACGTTCTGATAGCTGCTTCCAGCGTCTCAGAACTCGCCAAAGTCCTCCGGAAGGTCCTCAGTATTTTCAGGGGCGCGGGTTTGAAATTGAAGCGCAGCAAATGCGTTTTTGCTGCGCCGGAGGTGGAGTTCCTGGGCTTTATGATTGATGCCTGGGGCATCCGTCCCACCCCCGCGAAGGTCGAGGCTATCAAGAACGCCCCTACGCCTGCCTCCAAGGCGGAGCTGCAGGCATTCCTCGGCCTTTTGAATTTTTACGCGCCTTTCATCCCCCACAAGGCGTCGCTAGCCGAGCCGCTGCATCGATTGCTCGATCGATCCACGGCCTGGCGCTGGGGCGACCGCGAGGCTCATGCGTTCGCGGCTGTCAAAGCCACGCTTACGTCAGAGGCAGTCCTAGTGCAATATAATGACAGGCTGCCTATGACTCTAGCATGCAATGCCTCCCCTTTCGGCGTGGGGGCCATCCTGAGCCATTCCTTCCCAGATGGCTCAGAAACCCCCATTGCTTTTTATTCACGGACGATGTCTCCGACGGAGAGAAACTATAGCCAGATCGACAAGGAAGCTCTGGCTATAGTGTCCGGGATTAAAAGTTCCACCAGTACTTGTACGGTCGGACTTTTGCCGCCTTCACTGACCACAAGCCGCTCCTTGGGCTTCTGGCCGGTGACCGTCCGACCCCCCCCCCCCATCCTCTCTCCCAGGATGACCCGGTGGACGGAGTTCCTGGCGGCGTATAATTATACGCTGTACTACCGTCCTGGCAAGCAGCTCGGGCACGTGGATGCCCTGAGCAGATGCCCCCTTCCCAAGGCGGACCCAGAGCCGGTGCCGGCCCTGTCCGTCTTGTCCGTGGCAGACTCGGGTCTGCCCCTGACGTCATCGGACATCGCGGCCCGGACGAAGGCCGACCCTGTCCTGTCCCAGGTCTCCACCTGGGTCCTGCGAGGGTGGCCTCAGGGCAGCGTGGCCGAAGAGTTTCGGCCTTACAAGTCACGCCAGCTGGAGCTCTCGCTCCACTGCGGCTGCTTGTGCTGGGGGGACCGGGTCATCATCCCCCCCCCGCTCCGACACCAGGTGCTCCGGACGCTCCATGCGGACCACCCCGGCATAGCTCGGATGAAGGCGCCCGCCCGCAGCTATGTGTGGTGGCCTTGCATGGACACGGAGGTAGCAGCCTGAGTCGGAGGCTGTGCCACCTGCCAGTCCTCCCGCCCCGCCCCTCCGGTCGCGACACCCAGGGAGTGGGACCTGCCCCGGAGCCTGTGGTCCAGGCTCCACATAGACTTCGCGGGTCCCTTCCGGGGCCAGACGTTCCTGGTGGTCGTGGACGCCTACTCGCGCTGGGTGGAGGTCGTCCTGATGGCATCCACCACAGCGGAGAGTACGGTCAGGGCCTTGCGTCACCTTTTCGCGACGCACGGGTTGCCGGACATCGTGGTGTCCGACAACGGGCCCCAGTTCCAGTCCACCACCTTCCAGGAATTCCTGGCCTCCCAAGGGACCCTCCTGGGTCAGCATTCCACCCCTTGCCCGGCCACCGGGAAGAGCCCCGCTGAGCTCTTGATGGGCCACCGCCTGCGGACAACCTTGGACAGGCTGCACTCATCCTATAACGAGGTGCAGCCTTGCAACCTGGGGGCGCCCCCTCCCTGCCTCTTCCAGCCCGGGGACCCAGTATATGCCCGTAACTTTGCAGGGGATCCGAAGTGGGTTCCAGCCACCATTTCTGACCTAACGGGCCCCTGCTCTTACAGGGTCAACCTCCCTGATGGATCCGAGTGGCGGCGCGACTTGGATCAACTAAGGCGCCGCCTTCCGCCGCCACTGACCCCGACACCGGGACCGGCCTGCCAAGTTGCCCCCGTTGGGCCTGTTTCGCCTCAATCCGAACTTCCGCAGCAGTCGCATAAGGCCTTCGCCTATTCAGGCCTCCCTGACTCACACGCCGCCTTCCGGCAGACATTGGCACACCTGGCTCAAGCCGACAAGGACGTGCGGGCTTTTGCGCCTAAAAGCCCGCCCTACCCGGCCACCACCAACCGGCAGCCACTACCAGACTATGCCCCGACCACCACGCCCCCTCACCCCGACTCACCGGTCCAGCCGACGCCGCCTCCTCGGGTAGGCCCCTCTGACGCAGCCGCCTGGAGCTCCACTCCCCAAAGGGAGGAGCTTCCACAGGACCAACTTACCAAGACGAGCTCTCCGCAGCAAATGAGGAGGTCTGGGCGGACCCAGCGCCGCCCCGCCTACTTGGCGAACTACACATGCGCAACTTACCTTGACGGACAGCCAAGTCGCACATGCGCAGACCGAGGGGGGAAAGGGGTGTTGTGTCCTTGACCTGCGACTGGTCTCAACTTACGACCAGCCGCAGGTCTTCCAGTCTACCGGATAGGACCATGGCAACAGGCTGTAGCCAGCCTGCAACCGCCAGTCGCGCCTGATTGGCCAAGACGCGACTGGCGGGAAAAGCCGGTCCTGCCGCGGTCTGATTGGCTCCCCGTTTGACAGCTCGCGTATAAGTAGCTGTCAAACGCGGGAGCCCCTATCTACCGCGCTTTATTCTCTGTAAATAGTTTTCTGTGTCTACGCTTGTTCTGCCTGAAATAAACGGCTGTTTCTTTGCTAGCCTGGTCTGGACTCCCTCATTTCATGAAACTTAACAGCTAACTTTTTTGTTGTTGGGTGCCAAAAATGCAAGGGCGTGTGCACAGTAGCATGCACACGTGCCGGCACCCATAATGCAAAGCGCCCTCCATATGCATGTGCGCACAACCCCCCATGCATGCTGCACTACTCGCCTCCAAGCTGAGCTTGGTATTTCCTCTGGGGAACTGGGAGAGGCTGTTTTCGCCCTCCCCAGGATCCAGGAAAGCCTCCGGATCCTGAGGAGGATGAAAAACAGGCCCAACAGGCCAACCAGAAGTCCCAAAAACACCATCCCCTAGTCCTCCAGAAAGCCGAAAAACAGCTAGCCAGTGTGCCAGCCGATATGGCTCTGCATGCCACCTGTGGCACCCATGCCATATGTTTGCCATCACGGCCCTACACCATTTCAGACAAATGGTTGTCCAATCTTTTCTTAAAAACTTCCAGCGTTGGAGCATTCACATCTTCTGGAGGCAAGTTGTTCCATTGATTAATTGTTCTAACTGTCAGGAAATTCCTCCTTAGTTCTAGGTTCTTCCCCTCCTTGATTAGTTTCCATACATTGCTTCTTGTCCTGCCTATATGTTAATATTTTGGTAACCATTTTCTTTATATATTACTGTGCAATGCCTGATTGTTGGTCTTGGAAGTATAAAATCAGAAATCTAATAGATGGGCAATTTAGTATTTTTCAGCCTTCAGTCTTTACCAGATTATTGAGAATATAGAGATTATATTTCTTCCAAAAATATAAGAACATCAGAAAAACCTTGGAGGAACAATGCTGTCCTCTGGATTTCAGGACAAGTTTAACACAGTGGGCATGAATTGATTCTAGATTGGGTGAAAAAGAAACACAGATAGAGTTTTTTTGAAAGGCATTTCTTTACTGCAATTGTTTTACAATTAAAATATGACAAAGACACATTTTTATAAATTGCAGGATATATTGCTTTAGTGAAATGCAATAGGGAAGAACCAATGCAGAGGTATCCAATGGAGATATTCAGTAAATCAGCCAAATTTCTTTTGTTTATCTTTCTAGTGAAGCCATTCTCTCCCTTCAGTGTCAAAGCTGAGATTACAGAGGACACTGGTCAACTGAATGTGAGTTGGAAGAACCCTGAACTTCCAAAGAACGACCTTCAGTTTCAAGTTCGGTATGCGACTAGTGGAGAAGACATTAATTGGAAGGTATGTTCTGTTTTAATGCAAAGTAACTAATGCTTTTACTGAGGATTCTTCCATTAGTTGTATTAGTGTCTGGTTCATTTTGGGAGTAAAAAGAACAATTTTGGTGTCTTCCTTTTCTGTAGAATATGTAACAGAAATTATTTTATTATTATTGGTTAGGTTTCTTTGCTTTTTTTATAGATCGAGGAAGTTTCAGCTGTATCAATTACCTTTGTGAGTATTGCTGTAGAAGATCCCTGTATAGTTTACATTATTCAGGTGCGCTGCAGGATGACTGAAGGAATTGGCTATTGGAGTGATTGGAGCAGATCTGCTTATACAGTTGTTAAGGATATCAAAGGTCAGTATATTATTTATATGCTTTTGGCTATTTTCATTTAGAACAAGTAGTATGTAAACAATTTGAAATATGTGTTATTTTTTCAGCTCCTTTGCGAGGACCTGAATTCTGGAGAGTTGTTAATGAAGATCCCATTATGAACCAGAAAAATGTAACTTTGCTTTGGAAGGTAATTCTGAGAATAAGATGCTCAGCATCTAATTTTTTGTAATCCTCTATTATTCCTTACAGTTAGATATATGAAACTAGCTAAAAATGCAATTCCTTTACTGTTAATGTTGGTGGGTTAACAGTCAATATGACTTTCTCTTTCAATTAGTTAAAAATATAATGAAGACATTTTATATATTGTCCCGATTTACATAATTCTTAACATATACCTGTTACAGGGTAGAGCAGAGGAATTTGTGACTTTTCTGCAGGAGAAAATCGCTCAGATACAGAACGAATTAGCCCCCATTGATGGCCCAGTGGGATGCCACGAGACAGATCTTGTTTGGGAGGAGTTTGACTCCGTTACTTCCGAGGATATGGACAGGTTACGTGGGCGACTGCGAGCCACCACATGTTTATTGGACCCGTGTCCCTCCTGGCTTGTACTGGCATCCTGGGAGGTGACACGAGGCTGGCTCCAAGAGGTTGTCAACGCATCCTTAAGTGAGGGTTCCTTGCCTGCTTCCCTAAAAGAGGCTATGGTGAGGCCCCTCCTTAAGAAGCCCTCTTTGGATCCAGCTTTATTAACCAACTATCGTCCAGTCTCCAACCTTCCCTTCTTGGCGAAGGTTGTTGAGAGTGTGGTGGCACAACAGTTTCCCGTCACCTGGAGGAAGTTGATTATCTAGACCCGCGCCAGTCCGGCTTTCGGCCCGGGCATAGCACCGAGACGGCATTGGTCGCGTTGGTCGATGATCTCTGGAGGGCCAGAGATGGGGGTTGTTCCTCCATCCTGGTCCTATTAGACCTCTCGGCGGCTTTCGATACCATCGACCATGGTATCCTATTGCATCGGCTGGGGGGGTTGGGGGTGGGAGGCACCGTTCTACGGTGGTTCTCCTCCTACCTCTCTGGCCGATCGCAATTTGTGTTGACAGGAGAGCAGAGGTCGACCGCGAGACCCCTCACATGTGGGGTGCCTCAGGGGTCGGTCCTCTCGCCTCTCCTGTTCAACACATATATGAAGCCGCTGGGTGAGATCATCCGTGGTTTTGGGGTAGAGTATCACCTCTACGCTGATGATACACAGCTGTATATATCTACCCCAAACCACCCCAACGATGCCATAGCGGTGATGTGCCAGTGCCTGGAAGCCGTGCGGATCTGGATGGGAAGTAACGGACTCAGGCTCAACCCGACCAAGACCGAGTGGCTGTGGTTTCCGGCTGCCCGATTCAACCAGCTGACTCCATCGCTGGCCATAGGGGGCGAACATCTTGCCCCTGTGGATGGGGCGCGCAACTTGGGTGTCCTCCTGGATGCCCGGCTGTCCATGGAAGATCAAGTGGCAGCCGTGGCCAGGAGGGCGTTTTACCAGGTTCGCCTGGTTCGCCAGTTGCGCCCCCTATTGGATCGGGACGCCCTTCGCACAGTCACTCATGCTCTCGTGACATCCCGACTGGACTATTGTAACTCTCTCTACATGGGGCTTCCCTTGAGGTGCACCCGGAGACTTCAGATGGTCCAGAACGCAGCCGCGCGGGCAATTCTGGGAACCTCCAGGTTTACCCACATAACACCGCTCTTGCGCGAGCTGCACTGGCTGCCTGTCGTCTTCCGGGTGCGCTTCAAGGTATTAGTCATCATTTTTAAAGCGCTCCATGGCTCGGGACCTAGCTATCTGCGGGATCGGATCCTGCCTCATACATCCTCACGGCCGATTCGCTCCCACAGAGAGGGACTCTGTCAACGGGCGACGCCTAGGGGAAGGGCTCTCTCTGTGGCGGGCCCAGCCCTCTGGAACGACCTTCCCCCCGACATTAGAACAACCACGGACTTCCGCTCCTTCCGTCTAAAACTAAAAACACATCTTTTCTGCTTGGCCAGCCTAGGGTAGTCTCTCTCTATGGGGTTTTAGTTGTTTTAACTGGGTATTTTAGCACAGGTATATGTTTAATTTGTTTTTTAATGTGTTTGTATATTTATTGTTTTAGTTTTCCCTGTGCACCGCTCCGAGTCCCTATGGGGAGAGGAGCGGTCAACAAATTAAATTATTATTATTATTATATTAATCAAGAATCCTTTTTTTAAAATAGAAAAGAGGAAGTTTTTAAAATTTTGAAGTTTCACAATGTAATTGTTATTGTTTACATGTAACTTTCAGAGTGTACCTTTTTTTCAGGACTATTTTTTGATTAAGCTTTGATTCAGGAAAAAATAAATCCTAGTAGACTTTAATGCTAAAAGTTGCCTTGGAATAGAATTTCTAAATTTGTTTTCAAAGGAATTAAAGAGAATGTTTTGCATTTCAATTTGTGATAGGCATAATTCAGGTTTGCATTGTCTTTCAGGTATGCATGATCCAAACATTTTTTTTAATTATCAAAATCAGTGCATTAGCAAATTTATAGCATGGTTCTTTAAAATTCTACAACATTTTAAAAAGTTGAACAGGTACCACCGTACTTGCAGTGTCAACAGTTAATGCAAATAAAACCTAAAAACCTAAAACCTGGCCACTGAATTCTTAGAAATATGGAACCAGCACAGATAGTTTACTAAACTAGAAATCCATATAACTGCTTTCACACTTTTAAAACCTCCAGTGCACTTTGAAAAAAATCAGTTTAAAATTCTTGATTTCTCAGCAAATTAGTTTAATTTCTGACCTAATTGGCTACATAAGATTGTGAAAGTTAACATTTGTAGGAATTGAATCAAATATCTTTGCCTGTATTTTTTTTTTAAATCTAAACTTTAGTTTCAACCACAATACAAAATATCTAATATATATGTATCTTTTTACAGCCACTGTTGAAGAATCTTTCTTTATGTAGTGTTCTAGACTATGTAGTAGAGCATAATACCTCAGAAAATATTGTTTGGTCTGACTACATAGAAAATGACACCACTTACACTTTTTCATGGTCTGGAGATATACATTCTGTTAAAATTCTAGCAATCAACTCAATTGGACCGTCCTCTGTGAATTTTATTTTAACTCTTTCACAACAAATAAGCGCAGGTAAGAGCAACCCTTTTGGATTCTTGCTTCCACATAACCCTTTTAATGTATGACTATACTTTTAATAAAGAAGATATTTAGAAACTATTAATCTTTTGGAAGGTCCTCCCTTTAAATAAAGAGTGTAGGATTTCCAACCAAAATCTTGAATACATTCATTTTTATTTTTCTCATGCTGGAATGCTGATACATGTACTGTATATAAAATAGCCAAAATATATGGACAGTGTTCTTGTTAAAATTATACAGTGATCTGTATTTTCCTTAGCCAAGGACCATATGTCACTTTTGGATGGCATGCAGAGGCCATAGTCCAACATTGTGTGCAAAAGTGACAATGGAGTCATCATATATTAAAAGAATGGATACAGTTGGGTGATAAAAGTTTTTATCACTTTACCAAGCAAAGCAAATATTAGGCATTTTATTTGATCGTTCAATTGTACCCATCATTTTGGCATGTGTGATTTTCTTCTCTCCAGTGATGCCCTCCAGAATAGTGGAAGAGGCAAGGCAATATGTACATTTTATTTACAAAACTATATTTATATTTAATAAATATTAAATATTGTTGACTATAGCATTGAATTATGTTTTAATACCCTTTTAATACCCCCAAAATAATGAAGTGTAGCTATTTGGACATGTGGCGATTAAAGGTTTGCTGATCTAAATTTGATATTTTTTTATCCAAATAAATTTACTTGTATTATACATGCAAATTAAACTTGTTTCTTCTAATTGGAAATCAAGTAATAGTATTCTTTTCTTTACTTATGAAGTTTGCAATATTTCTAATTTACAAATTAAATGAAGTAACTTTATAATTTCTTTTTTAAGAGATTGGGTGAATTCTTTCTAATTTTCTATCTGATTACCATTTTTTGTTTGTTTCTTGATTGGTTTGAATTAGTAAACATTGTGCAGTCTCTGAATATTTACCCAATGAACAGCAGTTGTGTAATAATGTCCTGGACACTTTTACCTATGGATTATGTGGTTACATCCTTTGTAATTGAATGGAACAATCTAAATGGAGAAGAACAAATTAAATGGATAACAGCTCCTCCTAATGTTAGGAGGTATCATATATTTGGTGAGTTTGAATATGAAAACATATGCTTCTGTGTGGTTTTTTGTTGTTATTACCACAATACAGTACTTACGTTGGAAGAAAAAAATCATTTGGACCTGTAGGTAAAACATAGAAGGATACGGAATTTTGTGTTTATATTGAAAACCAATTAAAATGAAAATTCCTGAAAAGGTCATGTTGTCATATTTAATATAATTGCATTGGGTTTTTTTAAATTAAAAATTAAAAAATCTTCCTTTCTTAATTTTTTTTTGCAACATGATTTTGCAATTATTGGGGAACCATATATAAGAAGTTAAGCAACTGCGGATTGCCCCAATTTAAATTATGGTAGATGAACAAGAAGAGTATTATTGTTATATGTAGTAACATTTTATTTGTGATTTTGAGAAGCTATTTGTAGCTCTCCAATGTCAAAACAATGGAATATAGAAAAGTGCCAGTTTTCCAAACTTGTAAGTCTCAAACTGGTGCTTGACATTCCTCAGCTCTGAGACTTTATGTAACTGTGAGTCTCTTCTATGAATCTGACCAATTGTGAGTTGCTGGTACTTGTAACATTAAACATTATTGTTTCATTCCAGATAACTTCGTACTCATTGAGAAATACAGATTTAGTTTATATCCGGTCATTAATGAAGGAGTCACAAAACCTGCGATAACAGAAGGATTTTCCAAAGGTGATTTTAGTGAAATGTTATCTTAGAACTTCTTAAATAGTAATGAGAATACCAATAATACTAGGACACACTTCATAACATAAATGAGTGTGTTTTAAAAACTTTTTTTTTACAGTTTAACAGAATATATTTATATTCCAGTTATGTTTATATTTAGTATTTATCATGCAAATTGCTTATCTGTCATATCTCCAATAAGTCCTCCAGTTAAACTCACAAGATGGCACTATAGGCACAGCTAATTTTGTTGAGTTTTTAAGCAGCCAACAACATATTAGTAAGTCTACTGGACTGAATTCTCTACCTTGTCCCACCTGAAAAAAAAGCTACATCTACAGGCAGCAATAAAATAATACATAGTATCCATGTGTATGATTCATAGCTTAATCCTCATAGGAAAATGCTTCTGTGGTAGCATTTTTTTAAGTTAAAAAGAGGGTGGCTAATTGTATTTAATGTTTAGATATCACAAGAAAAAAATGTGTTAAGCCTGATATTGGCTGATTAAATACAGAACCAAATAGGAAACAAGGTTTCTTCAATATTTTAAGAGACAATTCATATGAAAACGTGAATTTGTTCAGGGGCAATAAGTTCTCCTGATTATTTTGATTAAACTGAAGTGAAAATGCTGCTCCTTCAATCTGTTCTTCAAAATTGCCTAGTTGAATGCATATCTTCTTTGAGAAGATGGGACCAAAATAGGATTTAAGTAGTACTGTCTTTTCTTTGTTATCTGTTCTGCCCTCCGCAATGAGCAGCTGGTATATCGATTGTTTTCTTTGTTACTCTGAACATCTCTAAATAAGCCCTTTTGCTAATCTCAGTACATTCTGCTCTTTAGTTTTCCTAACATCTCTCTACCAATCTAGGTATACATGCACTGTTTCTTGGTAATATGTCTCTCATTCTACCTCTTGTATGTGCCTTTTTAGATTTTCAGTTTTTTCACAAAACTTTATGAGCAACCCCATTGGTTTCTTCTGCTCCTTTCTTTTTATTTCCACATTTTAATTATTTCCAGTTTTCAGGAATTCCCATTAATCTGTGCATACTTTTTCCATTTTTTTCCTACTACTGTGGAGTCCTATATATAATCATTAAAAGTTTTTACAATTGGATTGTAAGATATGTGTTTCACTACACAATATTTTCTGCCACTAGCCCAATATTCTTACTTTTGTTTACATTGTATATTGAATTATTAGTTACATGTTAGTTAGAAACAAGACAAGGAATGCTAATTCTCCCTTCTCTGAAGAAAAATATTGCCCACCAAGCTGATTCCTGGGTGTTTTGGAATTTTGTTTCCCAACAGATGTCTGAACAATAAAGTGTCCATCAGTTATTCCTTCCCTCTTTGAAGACTCAAAAATTGAAAAACTTCATGTATATGTAAACTTCACTTATGATTAATATTATTGAGTCGTTTGTAGTAGGTTTTCAAAATAACTCAGGTTTTATTATTTTTCCATTTATTATCCTTATATTTCAGTACCACAACCAAGTTCTTAGCACTGAATTTCTGTGACAATGTGGATATTTCATGTTAATGTGATCACAAAAAAGTAATTGAAAAGATGTTCGTGCTCAATCATTTGTACATGTTTATGGGGAGTGTAAAAAGCATGCTAACACGATAAAGTGAAAGATGAGGCTGTGGATGAGAAAAAGTTTATATCAGAGAATGACTGGCTAAAGAAATGAGAATGATAGAAATAATATAGAAAAATAGAATAGTGAAGAATATAATTAACTAGAGCAAGTAATAGTTAAAATTAAAAAGTACAGAGGAAAAACAAAATATTTAAATTGGTGGCAATTTAAAATTGTTAAAAGAGTCCCCAGCAGAGTTAATGGGATTAAAAGTGATTAAATGTTTTGGAAAATAAAATGAGGGAACGCTAGAAGTATTC
This sequence comes from Rhabdophis nuchalis, assembly GCA_039707465.1. Taxonomy (NCBI): domain Eukaryota; kingdom Metazoa; phylum Chordata; class Lepidosauria; order Squamata; family Natricidae; genus Rhabdophis; species Rhabdophis nuchalis. Next base: position 77,233,744 of record CM077644.1, read on the forward strand.
TAGAGATCTACATGGGAATAAGTAGGTATCAAAAGTGGAATGAAAACAAACAATGGTTATGTGATCACAATTGGAACTTTGGCAACCAGCTCACATTTATAACTGATTGCAATATCCCCTTGTCACATGACTATGATTTGCAGTGGTTATTTTTTTGCCATTTTTCAGGGGGAAAAAACATTGCTAATCAAAATGTTTGATGGCAAAATGATCATAAAATCAAATTGGTCACATGGTTCCTTGAATTATGATTGTGATGACTTACAATTGAAATCGTAGGTAGAAGATTACTTGTAGTCAAAGAAAAAAACGGAAAGAAAAAATTTAGTGAAAATATTGACAAATCATAAGATGACAGAAATGTTAAAATACCAAGGAAAATAAAAATACAGATATGGTTTGCTTATGAAAAGGTGTGTGATGTATTTAATATGTTTCACTTTAATATGTGTGCATAACGATTGTGCAATTCTACTATGGGTCTCCTATAGAAAAGGCAAGGTACCTAGAGTCTATTTTAAAACTGCTGAGTCCGGACTTCCTTCCGGTCTCCCGGAGGCGACGGTCGAGTCTTGGGACTCGTCCGCTGTTTTGTTTCTTTTACGGCCCCTAACAGGGCAGGGAGTTCCTTTTAAGGGATTCCCGTCGTACGGTCGGCTTGCTGGGATTTCCCTATCCCAACGGCGGTCGGGGGGGGTCCTTGTCCTCGACCCAGGAGTAGAAGGACATGCTGCCGGGGGCTTGGTTCCCTTTGCTGATGGAGGACCGGAACATTCACTTTTCTCGAGAGGGCTGAATCGCTGGAGTTGGAGGCAACACCGAGACTCCTGGCTATAGAGTGGATTGTGAGTGAATTTATTTTCTTGCTTGCAACTTTCGCACTGAAAGAAGATGGAGGGGGGAAACCCTCCCTCGGACTGGAGGAAAAAATGCTCCTCAGGCTTGAGGAAGCAGAGAAATCCACATCCGAACCTCTCTAAATGATAGTGAAAGTCTTTCCGGAATGACCGTTGGATATTTTGTATCGAAGTCTGGCTACAAAGAAACAATTTTTACTTGCAAAATCCCGGTGGCTTCCAGATGGGTGGGGGAAGATGGCATTCCTTTGTTCTCAGGAGACATACTCTTCATGGAAAACTGCTGACATTCCCTTGTGATCGGGACTGCCTCTCTCTTCTTACTAATGACTGTATGTAATTGATTAATTTGACCTTTCCCTGAAGTGCCTTTTTTTTTCTATTTGATTGTAAGAACTTGGTCTCTCTCTGGACTTTAATTAGAGGAAATTGTGACTTTGTTTCTTGGAATTTGCTCGTATCCTGACTCACTGACTCATCTTCAGCAGACGCCATCTTACTGACACAGACTTAAATCTTTAATCATGGCATCAAAAAAGCAGACACATCAACCTAAAATCACATCGATGTTACCTGAAAAACCTGATACGGATGCTAGATTAACAGCAATGGAAGAAACTCTTCAGACCTTGGTGAAAGAAATCAAAGAAATGAGGAAGGACCATGTCAGTTCTAAATTAGAACTTTTGGAGGTACAGAAGAAATTAATGGAAAATACGCAAAAGACTGATGAACTGGAGGTGGGGCTGGCTGGGACAAGGGGAGAGCTTAAAAGTATTAATAATGAAATAGGGGATTTAACTGGTCATATGTCTAGGATGGATTTTGAAAGGATGTCATATTTTTTAAGATTTCAGAACGTTCCTGAGGTGAGTGGTGAAGATTTAACTGATTTAATGTGCACAATTTTAGCAGATTATGTACACTAAGGATGAGATTAAGGGGGACATTGATTTGATATATAGAATAAACTCAGCATATGCCAGGATAAATGAAGTACCCAGAGAGATACATATTAAATTTGTAAAAAGGTCAACGAGGGAAAGGATCTTGAGGGCGCAGAGAGACAGTCCGTTAATTTATCAGCAGACAGAGATTACCATCTTGAAGCAGGTCCCGAAAAAGATTAGAGAGGTAAGAAGAAGTATTCCTTCTTGTCTAAAAGATTATTTAAACAGGGGGTCTGGTTCAAGTGGGTGATGCCAGAGGGAATGTTGGTGTTCTGGGAGGGAGGAAGAGTAAGAATTAAAACAATTGCAGAGGCGGAAGCCTTTCTTAAAAAACATTCCTCAATCCTGGAGGATGAAAATGGGAGAGCAGAGGGTGCCGCGGCCCCGCCTACTGGGGGCCAGGGAGAAGAAGATACAATTGCCAAAAGACTTAGATCTCAAAAGTGACTTTATTTTAGTATAATATAACTTTTGTTTGGATGTTTATACATGATTGCTAGCATAGTTTCTACAATGATATATTTGCCTTTCTTTCCACTTTGTAGTACAAATGAAAATTTAATGTATTATCTATATTTTGTTATGAAGCCTCGGAAGGGGTCTTTGACTTCGACGTGAAAGTTCCCACAATATCTTGTATACACCTTACCCTTTACCCTATTTGTAAAAAAATTATAAAACCAAATAAAACTTTTTTTCAAAAAAACAAACAAAAAAACCTGCTGAGTCCTAATCTATTAAATGTTCCTGAGAAAATATTTAAATGAATTCTGATTTTGAAAGTGTGATGATATGACAATGAACAAAATGTAGGAAGTACAGCATACTTTTATGCTGGGCACGGGAGTCTGCATATCTGATGTTTGCTCTTCAGCAGGTCATTAAAAATGTATGAATGTGAGATAATTTATTTTTATGTTTGCTGATTTAGAGGAACCACATGAGAACGTGAATTGGCTTTGGTAATGAAATGCTTTGTGTGAATATGGAGCTGACAGTTGCTGAATATGTTAAGAACATTGTATGATGAAGCTATTATTATTATTATTATTATTATTATTATTATTATTATTATTATTATTATTATTATTATTATGATGTGGTTAATCTTTGGTGAGATTCACAGCCTTTGGGGCTGTTTGGTAGCTCAACAGCTCGAGTCCTAACCAAGGATCTAAGAACTGTTAAGGTAACGTCGGAGGATATAAGTTATTCCAAGTAAGGTTTTTTTTTTGTAGAATCAGAATGTTCAAGTCAGATAAATTTAGAATTTCCAAATAGTGAGGTAGCCCTTTAGGTATTGCTCCAAGGGCTCCAATTACAATTGGGACAACACATGATTTCTTTTACCACAGTCGCTCAACTTCAATTTACAAGTCCTGGTACTTTGTGATTTTTTCTTGCTGTTTATCTTCAATTCGTGCATCACCAGGTATTGCAATGTCAATGAACCATACTTTTTTCTTTTCAACTACTGTTATGTCAGGTGTGTTGTAGACTAAGTGCCTGTCAGTCTGGATTCTGAAGTCCCACAGAATCTTGACTTTCTCATTCTCTAAAACTTTCTCAACCTGATGGTCCCAGTGGTTTTTGCTGTACTCAAATTCAAACTTTTGGCACAATTTCCAGTGGATGATCTTAGCAACGCAGTCATGGCGTTGTAGGTAGTCAGTTTGTGAAATTTTGCTGCACCCACTGATCAAGTGGTCGACTGTGTCATCTTTCTCATTACAGAGGCGCTGCCCTGGGTCCTTCGTGGAGAAGGGCGGGATATAAATTTAATTAAAATAAAATAAATACATTTGCTGTTGGTAACGTTGAATTTTTGCCTTCATGCAGTTTGTGGCTAAGACTTGTTCTTGAGCTGCCAAAATAAAGCCTTCTGTTTCTTTTTTCAGTACTCCTGATCTTAACCAGTTCTAAGTTAGTTTTTGGTCAGCTTTGCTTTCAATACTTTTCAAGTATTGGCCATGCATAACTTGGCTTTTCCAATTTTCAGCTCACTTCTCAATTACTTCTTTCTTATATTCAGCTTTTAACTTAGTTGTCTTCAAAAGGCCTCCTTTATTTACTTCCTTAATCATTGGTTCTTCGCTTTTCTGGATGTGATCATTCAAGCTGTGTCTTTCTTCTTCCATAGTCTGCTTTACTTGTAGGAGTCCTCAACCATCCTCTGCTCTTGGTAGATATAATCGGTCAACATCACTTTTAGGGTGTTGTTGTTGTTGTTGTTGTTGTTATTATTATTATTTCATGTGACATAACAGAATACAAGCATTAATGCAGAAAAACTCACAAAATGTGTAAATATAAAATATCAGAACAATGAACCATAAAAAACATACAGAACAAGTAATTAATAAAATTAGAAATACAATTAAATTATATATCAACAGTTACTGGGGTGGTTAAATCTACAGGCGAGATATCTAGATCATTTAGCTACTGGATAGAGTCTACTTGAGAGGATGCATTTCATGCAGGAATCCAGGGAACCTTCTGAGGAGGCATTCCATCACAATATAATGTAAAATTTGTGATACGTATGATGGAACTAAATGGATGATAATAAATGGAATCTTTATGCTTGTGACATTAGAAGTATATTGCAGGGGTGAAATGCTGCCAGTGAGAGGGAGACAGGAACAAATACGGTAGGTAGGTAGGTAGGTGGAGAGAGGAACAAATATAGTAGGTAGGTAGGTAGGTAGGTGGAGAGAGGAAGAAATACAGTAGGTAGGTAGATTGGGGGTTATACAGTGGTTGTGTGTACACAGGTTGGTTGGCCATTTAACTAGACTGGGCCACAGCAACGCGTGGCCGGGTACAGCTAGTTTTTATATATAATCATTACGGCAAACAAGAATAAAGCCTTAAACACAACAGTTGATTAACCAGTTAAACATAATGAAATCAGAAACTTTTAATACATAAATGTGCTGCAGGGTTTAAATTCCAATTTTTTTTAATCCTTCACAATTAATGGATTCTTGGCAAGTCTTGTGAAGGCCTTGGGAGGTAGCTGAAGGATGTTTATATAACAGTTCTCTTTATCGGCAGAGAAAACAGTTCTCCCACACCAATATCAATTTCTAATAGTTGGGAATATATTTTTCTAAGTAGATGATATGTTTCATTCAGAATCCAAGGAATCTGAGACCAGTGGTATTTAACAGAAAAATCACTTAAATAATTGAAAGTTATACTGTATATATATATAGAAAAAAAACTAAAATAGGTTGATATGTTTGTATACTTGATAGAATCTGTGCTAAAGATTGAAAAACGGAGAAAAATTTAAAACATGGTAATTCTGGTATAAACGTAGTGTGTGGTCTATTTTGAGTAGTGATTAATTGTCAGAATAAAACATATATAAAATACTTCTGCTTTATTTATATGGAAGTGAGAGTTTGGTAGGTGGAAAGAAACTGAATGTTGAATACAACAGTAAGAAGTATGTTAAAAATTTAAAAGATAGTAATGAATAATTAGTTAAAAAGAAGAAATATATTGTGGTATAAAGAGCATAATTGAGGATTTAATTACAGAACAAAAATATGGAAGAAGGTTGAGGGAAAAGAGAAGGCCAAGAAAATCATGGTTGCATGATACAGGTAGTCCTTTACTTACAGCCACAATTTCAAAAATTGAGCTCAAAATTTCCATTGCTAAATAAAGACAGTTGTTAAGTGAGTCCCCATTTTACATCCTTTCTTGCCACAGTTATTAAATGAATTAGCTTCCACATTGACTTGTTAGAAGGTCACAAAAGGTGATAAAATAACCTGGGGATATGTTCATAAATATGAACCAATTGCCAAATGTCCAAATTTTGGTCATATGACCACGAGGACCATGCTCAGTCAATTTTTCCAGTGACACTGTAACTTTGAATAGGCCCTAAATGAATGGCTGTAAATCAAGGATTACCTGTACTCAAAATAAGAGAGATTTAAGTTGAAAGAACAAAAGGCAATGTATGAAGTGATATATGGAAGGTGTAGAAGCAAGAATGATTGCAAGGGTAGAATTGTATGAATTAAATGAATACAGTGACTAATTTTGATGGAAATTAGATTCAACTAACATTTTTTCTTATATCATGCATTTTGGCATTTTATTTTTTATATATGTTCTGTGCTTATTTGCTTAGTTTGAAGCTGAAAAGTGTTTGTTTGTTTGATTGATTGACTGATTGATTGTTTTATTGAGCCACTCATCTTAACAGTGTAATGGGTATGTATGTTTGTACGTGTTATTATTAACTTTTAATTCTAAATAATCATGCCATGAAATACTGCTTCAGCCTCAATTTTAGTTTTTTCTTTTTTTGGTTCAACTCTTTATATTGAACATGCAAAAGAAAACAAAAAAAAAATCCATTACATTTGAGAAGGATTTCTGGACACAACCAACCTTCATAACAGATAGCAGCCTAGTAAGAGTTTGCATTTAAGTATAGAAATGTTTTTATTTCACATATCATTTTGCCAAGTATAGTGGGATGAGATCACTACTTACAATGGCATTGCAGGAAATTGTATCTGCCTTAAATATTGTTTTTAGTTCATATAATGTAATTTTGTACAATATATATTGTTAATACTTTTATAATAGGGTTAGGATGCATTTGATTTCTGCTGATATATGTTTGAAGCACCTTTGAATGTATTAAGTATGCATTACTTAGAACAGGAGTATCAAACTCAAAGCCTGCAGACTGGATTCAGCCTGAGGGGTGCTTAAATCTGAGCTGCGGGTTCCACCTGGAAATTTCAAAGGACCGGCTAAAACGGGCCATTTTTGGCCAGCAGGTTGCTGCTGGAGGACAGGGAGGCTGAAAACAGACCATGCGGCCTGTTTTTGGGCCATTTTTGGCCAACAGAGTGTTGCCGGAGGCCACGGAGGGTGAAAATAAAATTACATAGTCATTGTCATGCTTCTTTAGCAGTATTTCTTGCCTGTTAATACTGTTTAATGCTGTTTCTTTTTGAGTACTCAAACAGAGAATTGGAATGCATGGCTAATTTAGCCAATCAATGTATTTTTAACTATATATTCAGACTTACTTAAACTCATTTTTTTAAAAATCTGATTAATTCAAACCAATCAAGATTTAATTTTGAAGAAATAAGAACTCAAGATTTAAAGCCTTTTAATATTATTCTGTACTAGCTGTACCTGGCCACGCGTTGCTGTGGCCCAGTCTGGTTAAATGGCCAAGCAATCTGTGTGTAGTTCTACACCTGCACACACAAACATGTACACACAACCACCGTATAACCCCCAACCTACCTACCTACTATATTTCTTCCTCTCTCCCTCTACCTACCTACCTACTGCATTTCCCCCCTCTCTCTCTATCCCTCTACCTACCTACCTACCTACTGTATTTCTCCTTCTATCTATCCCTCTACCTACCTACCTACCTACCTACCTACCTACCTACCTACCTACCTACTGTCTTTTCCCTCTCTCTCTCTCTATCCCCCTATCTACCTACCTACATACTTACCTACCTACCTACCTACCTACCATGCAGCCTCCTGGGACCAAAAATGGGCCACATTGGAGTGTGCCACCCCCCATTCCTAGTTTTGGGCCTAGTAGGCCTCCATACAGCCTCCTGGGACCAAAAATGGGCCACCTGGGAGTGTGCCATCCCCCATACCTAGTTTTGGGCCAAGTAGGCCTCCATACAGCTTCCTGGGACCAAATATGGGCTACATGTGAGTGTGCCATCCCCCATGCCTAGTTTTGGGCCTAGAAGGCCTCCATGCAATGTGGGAACGTTGGATGCTTATTCGGTTGCTGGGGAAACGACAGTTGGAAATGTGAGGGGTGTGTGCGTGACGCATCATAAGAAGCAGCCGGGTGGGTGAAGCTACAGGGAGGTGAAAACCTGAGAAATGCATACCTTTTACATTTGTGCTGCTTGCACATGACACACGTGTGCCAGCCACACAAAATGTATGTATGATTGCATCGGAAGTCCTTGGGAACATTCTCGGATCATCGGATCCTGCCCCATACATCCTCACGGCCGATCCGCTCCCACAGAGAGGGACTTCTCCGGGTGCCGTCCACTAGACTCTGTCAGCGGGCGACTCCCAGGGGAAGGGCTCTCTCTGTGGCGGGCCCGGCCCTCTGGAACGACCTTCCCCCCGATATCAGGATGACTACTGACCTCCGCTCCTTCCGTCTCAAGCTAAAAACACACTTCTTCTGTCTGGCCGGCCTAGGATAGTCTCTCTGTCTTTGGGGTTTTTAATGGGGTAGTATATTTTTAGTGAATTTTTAGCACAGGGTTGGTTTAATTGTTTTTTAGAAATGTATGTATTTATTGACTGTTTTTATTCTGCCTGTGCACCGCCCCGGGTCCCTGTGGGGAGAGGGTGCGGTTTAAAAATAAAATTATTATTATTATTATTATTATTATTATTGTGTGAAAATTTGGTGCCGATTGGTGCAGTACTTTCTGAGATTAGCAGCTTTGCACAAACTATTTTACATTTTTATTTATGTAGATTAATTAACCTGGACGCTTGGTGAATTTAATGGGACTTTCCTGCTCTGTAAATAGGGTCTGACTTGAAAAATATAATCTAGTGTGTCTACAAAGATATTCAGTTTTGATCTTAGAAGCCTTCGTTAGGCATACTATCTAGAATAATCTTCACCCATTCAGTTTAATGTCACTGAAGTAATGTCTTGCATGTGTATTTGGATTGCAATGGTAATGACTTTTTAAAATAAATTATTATTTTTCCAGATGGAATTGAAAAGCAGCATGATGTGAACTTCTATGTGATTCTACCCTTAATGATTTCATGCTCATTTCTGCTGCTTGGAGCATTGTTGATTTTGCAGCATAGGTAAAGTTTTCCTTCATGATGGCTTGCAGAATCTGTTTGTAGTAGGAGAATATTCGATACAATAATCTATATGATCATTCATTTGAATGGATGAATAGAGAATAAATTAAATTTAAAAATTAAAATTATGAAATATTTTCCAATTATTAGAGTTTGCATTGTAGTATTATTCTTTGCAGAAACCCTGAAGCTGTAATATTTTTTTCCCATCATTATTTTGTTAGATTTATATCTTAGCTTCTGTTAAAGACTACACAGTATACATAGCACTGCTTCTTTTATTTTTCATTTAGGAAAGAAAGAGCAGAGAGAAAATGCCTGGTACAACCATAGATAGAGTATATCTTCATAGCTGAGGGTAGCCTTGAACCAGGATTTCCCAGATCCTGGTTCACAGCTTTAGACACCACACCAAATTTGCTTTTGCTTATTCTTTGAACCAAATCAATTCATTATCTGCATTTTTTCAGAATTAAGAAATTATTGTGGGTTGATGTCCCAAACCCAAAGAATTGTTCCTGGGCACAAGGAGTTAATTTCCAAAAGGTATGGAACTCTATTTTAATGCATTTCATTGCTATATGTTACTTGGAAACCGAGTCTGATTATGACCATTAAATTACTAATGGGTTTTTCAGGTACACTGACAAAAATAAATCCACCTGAATAGGTATCCCTTCAGAGATAGATATACATGTACATTCTAAAAATATCCTTCCAGTTTTTATTATTATTATTACAGAATACTATTATACAAGTTCCAGTGCTCAAAATAAAATATAGAGATTCCATGCTCTGCTAGGACAATATGCCACAAGCATTCAACTTTTCTATTGGAACCATGGATCTTCAATCATTTTTCTAAGAAAACTGGTCATTCTGATAGAGCAGGTCATAACGTCTACAAAGCATTATGAATGTAACTAATCCACTAATCCCCATCTCATCCCTCTCTATACATCTTTCTGTAGATTTCTTGATTCTTACGTGGTGCAGATGGCAGTTTTATTATGTTTACCATTATATATTTTGTGAATAAAACTATAAAAGTTGAATTAAATGTTATAGTAGGTAGAAACATTTGGGGAAATGATTTTTTAAAATTAATATATTATTTTCAGTTTTCATTTCCATTAAACTTTACTTTCTCATCTTTATTGTTAATTTTATTTCATTTCATTTAAACAGAGAATGGACATTCTTTGAAGTCTAATCTTGGTCACTGCCCGCTGAACCATTGTTCCAGCTCCCAGACTTCCTTTACAAGTTGTTAGAAGAATTATCTATTTGAATTCAGAAGACAGAATTACTTTCCTATCATTTCATTGTCTGCTGACTTTGTTCGTACATAATAGTGTTGGAAATAATTTTGTACAAAGGTTATATTAATGGCATATCATTCTAAGAATACTATTTTTCAAAAAGGACAGGTTTTGTTGTGTAAGAGGAACACTTGAGGATTCAAGAACAGTGGGTACCATGTTATATTCCTTAATACATTAAGTTCCCCTAGAAAACACTGATTAAGTAACCTAAGCTCAAAGAATAGTCTGAGCAAACTCTCTTTATGACTGGGTTGAATGAATAAAACTGGGATTACGTGGTAGCCGGGGAATGTGTACAGCACCTGATTTAGAATGACAGATATAGATATAAAGCATCATGTCCTTACAGTCAGCAATATTAAGGTGTCTTTAATTCTACACATTTTCCTAAAACTATTTTGTTTTCTAAATAAGCAGGTGCTAATTATGGAGCATGTTTCTTACTCGGAGCATCATATGTTGAAGATTTATAAGCAATCATTTCATTATAGCCACATATATGTACCTAAGACATCCACAATGTAGGTGCTTTTCCTGAATATAGGTAGTCCTTGACTTAACAACAATGAACAACAATTCATTTAGTGACCGTTCAAAGTTATAACGGCATTGCAAAAAGTGACCGAGGATCATTTTTCACACTTATTGTTTCAACATCTCCAAGTTCACATGATTTACATTCAAATGCTTGACAACTGGTTCACATTTATGATGGTTGCAGTGTTCCAGGGTCATCTTTTGAGCCCTTCTGACAAGCAAAGTCAACGGGGAAGTCAGATTCACTTAACAATTGTGTTACTAATTTAATAATTGCAGTGATTCACTTAACAAATGTGGCTAGAAAAGTCGTAAAATGGGGAAAATCTCGCCTAAGAAATTTCTCACGTACCACCATAAATTTTGGGCTCAATTGTGATCGTAAGTCAAGGACTACCTGTAATTTAGTCTCTCAATTTCACATTTGCTGCACCAGTTTGAAAGCCGTTCTTGATCTTCATATTCTCACTATGTCAACAGGATTGGAGAATTTAGCTTACTATTTTCTTGTGAGAGGAAACATTTACCTCATCGCTCGTTCTGATTCCTGACAGAAATTAGTTACAAAGGGAATGCTGGCTTAATGATTTTGCAGCGAATAAACAAAGATGACATTGACAAGACATTAATCAGATTTCCTCTCCAGCCCAGATGGAAAATGCCTGTAAAGTACTGGAGGACTGCAGCAGCTTGGTCAGGGCAATACTTGTGTTTCATATTAGCAGAAGGAAAGACAGCCAGGCCTACAAATTGCTTCAGGGGTCTTTGAAAGTGAGAACAGTATGACTTTGATATGCCTTTAGTTAAATTGTGCCAAGAAGCAGGGAAGGATAGAGTAAATGTTTTTGACAGAAGAGATAATGAAACTTATTATCAGAGGGGAGGAAAGCCTCTTTAGCTTATTTTAAAGTGTGTGTGAATGGCCTTCTGAAATTCCTCCTATATTTGCAATCAATTGGAGAATCATTTTATCAGATGTTCCAATAAAAATGAAATTGTATAATAATGTGAGTAGTTCTATGCCAGCAGTCTCCAACCTTTTCAGCTGAGCGGACAAGCAGAGGCAGTGGAGGCTGCGGTGGCAGGAGGGAGAAGAAGGGATGATTTTGTGTGGGCGCATCGCTTTCACAAATTCAGCGGTGCACGTCCCCAATTCCACAGCCTGATTCTAAATGCGCTGTGGTCCAGCACATTTGATGTTTTCAGAAGGTCATGAACTTTGCATCATTTCAGGTTACTGTTGGTGAAATCTACCACAAAAAGTTATGAATTACGCTATGGCGTCCGTTATAAAGTGGCTTTTCCCCTCTAAAATGTTTAGGTAAGAGGATAGAGGCCAAAAGACCGAATTAGAAGAAACTGTCCCTGAGATTACAGTCAGAGAATGGGAAACAGGAAATTCAAAGAAATAGAACACCTACATAAAATTCTATAAAAATGCATTCAAGTTTCATATGCTAATGGAATCTTTTATATTTTATGAATTTTCAATCTTAATATAACAAAAAGTTTGAAAACTCAGAAATATTTAAAAGCTTGTTTAGAAGGTACAAAGTTTTTCTGTCCAATTTCATGCTAAATGCAATACATTCAAGGGCCATGTAGCTTTCGCTGAAACTATTCTACTACATTTAACGTCATATTCAAATTATTCTTGAAATGAAAATTACAAACATTTGGAAAGCTTTATTTCTGAACATTTTAGCTTTTATTTAGTCTAATTCCAGGGATAATTTTATCTTTTATTTTAGCTCTTCTACTTCATTAGAATGCTATCATATAAAAAAGAAGTGTTGACAATGAACAGAATGACATATAAATGAGCAGGATTTTCCTTGTCCTGATTTTTAATTTGTTCAGGGCATTTGGAAAAGAGCTGTATGTTTTGAAGTAACTTCCTAAAGCTATAAAATAAAAATTAATAAAGTATTTATCAAAAGACAAGTATTTTTCCTAATTTGGACACAATATTTATTATCAGATGAATGATAGAAACTCAACACAGTCTTTCGTCCGCTCTCATTTTCGGCAGACTTGATAAACACAAGCAGGCAGATCACCAGCAAATCATAGGCAGTAGGAAATCTATTCCTATTTTTAGGAGAAAAAAGGCAATCTCTGTTATTTACTTGTTGTTTTAACCAGTCAGTCATGTTCAACTCTTGGCAACTTTGTAGCCAAGTGCTTTCCATGCCCTTCTACTAGAAAGACAGAAAAACCTAGCCTGGATATTATAATTCCAAACAATAAAAAATGCAGCATAAACAAGAACGACAGCGATTATTCCTTGATAAATATTTGACAAGCTCAAGAGGATAGTTTCTGTAATTTTCTCAACCCCATTAGCAGCAAAGGCTGTAAGTATTTGTATGTGTTCTGTGTAATAAAGGTGTGTGTGTGTGTGTTTGTATGTTTGTGTATGTGTACTTTCTTCCCAGAAACTAATCAGGGTATGTGCACACCACTGTTGTATGCATGGGACAAGGGTTGAATGAAGAAGTTTTACAAATTGTTTTCTATGGAACCCTAAGTTCTGGAACAATTAGATGGGATTACATGAGAAATTAAGCACAAAAAGGAAAAGACATCATTCAAACACAATGAATTTCCTATCATAAGCTTTGCTTCTTGATCAGAGATTGCAGGCATTTATTTAGAAAGAAATTACAGGTTCTGTGAAAAGATTTGAAAACTCTGCACCAAAGCATTTCTGATTGACTATGCCTGGAGTCTCTTTAGCTCTATAGCAAAGAGCTTACCACCTCACGTGGCTGTCTGTTTCATGGGCTGATAGTTTATAAAATTAGGAAGTTCCTCCTAATGTTTGGCTGAATCTACGTCCTTGCATTTTAATCCATTGGTTCTTATCCTGACCTTTGGAGCAATAGAGAATAATTCTATTCCTTCCTCTTCAGGTATTTGAAGACTGCTTTAATATCCACTCATCAGCTGTGTATAGGTCAAACATACCCAGATTCTCTAGCATTTCCTCATAAAGCTTTATTTTAAATCCCTGGCTATCTTGACCTTTCTATGAATTTAATTTGTCACCGTCCTCTCTGAACTGTGGAGCCCAGAACATGACACAATATTCAGACAGGACAGTGTTGGCGAACCTTTTCGGAACTGAGTGCTGAAAAAGAAGCGCAAACACTCAAGGGAACACCTGAAACCGGAAGAGCAGTTCCCTGGCGTGCATGCGCTTGTGAGAAAGCTGAGCTTCTGGTTTTTGGTGTGTGCATGCGCACCAGTTGCCTGGATTTCCAGTTTCTGGCATGCATGCACGTGCAAAGACCAGCTGGACCATATGTGTGTGCCGGAAATTAGAAGCTCAGCTTCCTGGTATGCACATGCTTGCCAGGGAGCTGCTCTTCCAGTTTCCACCACTCCCACATAAGTGAAGAGCAGCTGGGCGGAACCCAGAAGAGCAATGTGTGGTGGCTGGCCTTCCCAGAGAAATGGCTCTGCATGCCACATGTGAATATGTGTGGAGTGAGAAGGAAGGGACAGGCCACACACACCCTCTTCTGCATCATATGACCAAAAGGAGGACCTTAGGGTGAAGGGCTGGCCAGTATTCTGACCTGCCTTTCAAAATGAGATTCATTGGAAACTTTTCTGGAATTCTTGTCTCCACAACCCATCTTCCACATCTCATTCTTTATCTGTCTAAATTTCCCCTGCTGCAGATTTGGTCTCATCCTGTTCAATTTACAGAGAATTATCCTGTTGACAGACACAAGGTTCTGAACCTCTTTTATGTAAGGAATAAAAAGAGTTTATCTATGTTCTTAGTATTTGTTGCCCTGTGTATGTTTGCATGTGCCACATACACATATACACACATGCTATAATCAGAAGTGTGCTGCTCCCAGTTCGGCCCGGCTCGGCCAACCCGGTAGTGGAATTCAGGCCTGGGTTGCAGAACTGGCAGTGACCCAGGCCTGCCACGCCCCCGAACCGCATGCACGAAGAACAATTTACATTGAACAGGGCACACATGCATTGTGAGTGGGTTGCGGACCGATAGTAAAACCGGCAGCAACCCACCCCTGGCTATAGTGTGTATGTGTATTTCAGACATATAAATAGAATCTTATAGATTCTTTTGGCTGCCTCTTGCAAGTATGTTTCAGTTGTCACATCATAAATGATTCCACAATCAAATTTCAATGGTAGATAAACTTAAATTAAACCTATTTTGTAATCAAAGTATTATATTTTATCAGCTAATAATTTCTCTAACATGTAAGTTTTTCATTAATTCATTATCTCTAACCCAACAGAATATTGGGATCAAATTCTGCAAATGAGGCCAGTGTTGTGTCTGTCTGTCCGTCCATCCTTCTGTCAGTAGGATAACTGAAAAAAACCACAGAACAGGACTTAAATTTGAATAAATATAAACATTCCTCTTCATTACAATGTACTAGAATACTGTATGTTATACCTCAGGCACATTAGGTGTTGACTACCCTCAAAAACCTCAGAGTCTAAGGTCTGAAAGTCTTACGTTGTAGGCCCTCTTCACCCATTCCAACTGTTATGAAAACTTTGTTAATCCTCCCCTTCTCTTCCTCTCTCTCATTGTGCACTGCATATTTTAGCAGCATATTTATGCAGGGTTGTAACAAACAGAATATTAAAGGCACTATGTGGGTGGTGTGCAAATTCCCTGCTGTTAGCTCAACATCATTTTTTCAAAGCTCATGAGTATCCATTGAAGCGTTTTCCAAAATCATTACAGCTGGGCTGAAAACTTTCTAGTTGACCAGTAAAGAAACAAAGAAATCAGTATCCAGCCTGCATCCATTCCCCCCCCCTCCGCCCCATATTAATTTCCTCACATAGGTTTGTGACGAAGAAAACCAGATAACTGGTATTGTTGCAAGAACCCCAGAACCATATACAAGGGCACTATATTACTTTAGAGACATTGTAAATGGGGAGAGGAGGACAAAGAACTTGAAATGGAGCACTGATAGAAATTCTTTTGAATGAAAAACCTACCTCCAAGCATTCTAGAACTCAATTTAAATTGCAATGATTCTCTTGATTACCCAATGACACTAACGTAACTTGGAAACAAAGATGTGCACTGCCACTACAGAAGCTGCATCAAATCTTCAGGCCTTCTCCATCTCAATGCATGCTGATTTGGGTTAAGCCACTGGGCACTAACTTTCCAGCAACAAAAAATATATGAAATAGCTCCATAGTACATTTTTACATTTTAAATAAAGTTCAATAAAGCTAAGCTAAGAAATTCCCTAGAAAAAATGTGTTCTAGGGAATGGCGACAGAAGCAGTATTTCTGAAATGCAAAACGTCTCCCACCATTTTGGAGATCTTAACCACTCACAAAGAAAGGCAGACAATTTTGCCAGTAGTTGATCTGAACAGGACTTTAGCATGACATAAAGAGTATTTTGAACCTAGGGAATATCACCACATGCTGATGTAATCTACATGAGAAATACACTTAACTTCATCCTGTATGTTGGGGAGGAATAACAAAACCCGATAAACACTTGCACTGCATATCAATGAGTGATGATTTCTGGAGCCAAAGCTGTACCGTAGAATATATACTCTGGCCAGAATAAAATATTTTCAGTAGTTTTATTGACAGGTAAGTGTGCATAGAATTGCAGGTTTGCTTTGCAGTTATTTTGATTATGATTCATTTTATTTATCAGTTATTTTTAGAGCCACTGCATTCTTAATTTCCTCTTTATTGAAAGGAAGATGTGTTATATCCATAATTCTAATTGAGAAGACAGAAATCTAGGGTTCAAACAATTACTTTGAAGCATATACAAATAAAATATCTAAAATGATATATTTAAAACTTGCAAATATATCTTTGTTTACTTTAACTTGTCTGCCTTATTTGGGCACGTTTATTTGATGTGAACTAGATTATAAGTGATGACATCTAGATTCAATACCATTATTTGGTTCCCTCCCAAAAAAGAAATTATTTAAAAAATGTAATTCATCTGGCTTTGAAAATGAAGAACCTGATTCAAATATAATAAAATATTCATTTGCTTAATTTTTCCTATTCTTGTATTTTTTTCAGTATGAAAAATTAATTGATAAATGAGCTTTACAATGTGTCTTGTTTTTTTAGCCTGAAACCTTTGAGCATCTCTTTCTCAAGCATCCTGAAGCGTTGTCATTTGGTCCGCTACTTCTGGAATCAGAAATAGTATTGGAAGATATCAGTATTGATAAAGCAATGAAACATGAAGATAAACAAGAGTTACTAGCAGTTGACTCACTGTTTTCAACCTTTCAGGACTTTGAGCATGACTCAACTTGCTTTAGTGGTCATTTCAATAGCGATAGTCTATCTGAGAATGTCCAAGATGCTGAAAATAAAAGAGGCATGTCAGAACAATGTAATATAAAATATGCAACTATTATAAGTGGCTCCATGTCAAGTGGGCTTTATGAGCCTCCAAAGGATTCATGTAGTCCTTTTGACAGAAGTTTTGTGAACCTTAAGTCTTCAGTTCCAGCTTCTTTCTCTAGCATTTCTTGGGCAGTAGGAAATCAAGCATTTTTGATATTACCTGAATATTTTCAAGACCCTCCCAGAAAAAGCCATTCTCTCTCTGTTGTTTCCTCTGAAGCTTTCTCAGAATCTTCAGAACAGGATAAAACTTTCACTGAAGGTGACAGCCCAGAGAGAAGTTTGTTCTACTTAGGCATGGGCCCACTCAAAAATAATGAAAATGATATATTTTTAACAGAAAATTCAAATGTGGCACCATGTAATTTTCATACCAATACTCTCATTAGAAGCATGAGGATTTCTCAGCATGTAACACCTGATCTAAATCCTTTTATCTGTAACTGTGAGAGACCCCTTCAAACCTTCATACCGTATATGCCACAGTTTCAAACACTGACAGTTAAAATACATGAGACAGCTAGTAGCAAAGCTTAATTAATCCATACTTCTAATTCATTTTGATGATCATGTTGTATGTCCAACACATTTTCTTCATGCAGAACATTTTGGCAAATTCTGCATTTTGCAAGTGAATTGCTAGATGTTCAGGTTTTATTAATAATCCATATTATTTAATTCCCAAGTAGTGCAATATTGTGTTTTCCTGAAGGAGAACAACCAGACAGTTTTAATATATGCTTGACTATCTGGAAAGATAAAATAAATTCTATCTTTCCAAATAAGAAGGTTCTTTTTTCTATAGTTAACTTGCACTTATGAATAAGCTGCTATTGTATTGTCAAATTTCTGCAATTAATTGAGTGATAATTGAGCTTCAGCGATATTCTCAGGATGATGTCTTTACTATTTTCTGATTGAGGCTTCAAGGAAAGCTTTAAATAACCAAACTTGTGCCAGCATGTCTTAAGTATCTAATCTTGCAAGTTTAATAGTGTATTATTCTCTACTAACATAGGAACCATAGCAGGTCAATGGGCATAGCTACAATTATCCTATTGCATAGAGGAAAACATTGTGCAATACACAGGCAATATATTTAGGCAGCCCTTGAATATGCTCTTTATGAATGAAATTGCACATGTTCATCCTTTGATACAGCATTGTATCTCAAAGATTTTATTTGCAAGAGAATGAACAATATTGTTATCTCCAGAACCAGATTTAGAAAGTTGGCATGCTTTTATTCATGATTTGCATAAAAATCAGTGTTTGTCCATGTACAGTTTTGTGACAACATCTAGACATTTCCTAGGTAATTTTCCATCATAAACTTTGTTATAAATGTTTCTAGTTTCAAATTAATTATTCTAATTAAAATTTAACTGTTAAGTAAACAATGATAGCAAAGTTTCTGAGTATTAGATGATAGACAAAGAAAGTGATGTCAAAGAGTAATAATCTTGAATGCATCAAATTGGACATTTGTGGTATGTATTCCTTTTATAGATTAATACTGCTGAAAAATATTGGAAACAAATCAACTGTATATAAATGGTTAAAATATGTTTGAATCACTGCTTTAAAAAGTATAATAAGAAAAACCGAATGTGGTCAAACTAAGGTGAAGCAGAATGCATCCATTCTGCATTATATATTACTTAACAGATTCTGTTCTTACATAATTCACATAAATCCTTTAACTTTTACTTTTGGGTTTCCTCATGCTGGATGGAAAAAAACCATAAAAAACATTTAGTAGAGGGGGAAAATATTGTTCACTTCTTTTTAGGTTTTACAGCTTGGGAAATCCAAATTCAAACATATTTTAAAGTTTTATGTTCTATAATAATAATCAGAATCAGATTAAAATTATGAATTACATACAAAATGAATATTCCAAATTAAACAAGAACAATAATTATGAGTTATTAAGTGTATACTATAAGGAGGGGGGAGGAGAGAGAGGAGGAGGAGGAAGAAAAAAATACTCAGATACATTTCCTAATGTTATGCAAACTCCTGGAGAATTATCTCATTTTTTCTCAGCTTAGTTTTAACCATCAACGTGCAGTGCAAGTTTGCTTTTACAAAGGGACTGCTATTATCTATAATAAATACATATTATCCATCCTGGAAAAGCTGTGTATCAATAGCCAGTGTCACGTATTTGAATGTATAAATATGTTTTTGATGATGTAATGTGGATAAATTTAGCTATATGCTATGTGTTATGTCACAGCAATTATTTTGGAGTCTATTGATTGTAATTGTACTATTTGTTAGTAGCACTTTAAATGTTATAACTGCTATTGTCTCTGAATTCTTATACTGTGCCTTATGATGTGTTTGTATGCCTTCATTGTAGTATTTTGAAATCTAGCTTACAATAATGTAGGCATCAGTTACTGAAGTGTACAGTACATATACCATGAAATTTATGGTATAACTTTTTATGCTATGATAAACCAGAACCATATTTCTGTAAGATATATAAACTACTCATTCAATTACAACCCATTCATCTGAGTATGTTCTCCTTCAATGTGCTTCTGAAATATTCTTTAAAAGGTATTTACATAAGCTTACAGTAGTTTTGCAGGGAGTCTGTTTATCAGAAAGATGCAATATAGCAAGCTAGATTGCCATAGGTGCAGTAGCAACTGGATAAATTAATGCTGGTTATGTGAAAATGCCAAGCATTTTTTATTTAAGTAAATTTTCTATGAGTGTCCATTGATCCCAAGGACAATGCACTTGATCCAAAGGATTGCATGATCTCAATATTATGTTTTATACTATTTAGCTGCATGCTTATTCAAATTTAGCCTAGATATCCATGGAACATAATACAGAGTGGGTCAGGAAAGTGCAGATATTGACTCTTCGCTATAGAAGTGAAATGTGCTTCTATAATACTGTTTATACTTTTAACATAACAGAGTAATACTATTAAATTCATAGAGGATAATCCATTAACTATATTTAAATGGATATATGGAATAATAAAGTGATAGAGTCATACAGTTGAAGGAAACTACTTACTTTGTCCATCAGATATAGTCATCTGCCCAGTCCAAGAATCCAAAGCACTGATTAGTATCCATCTAATCTCTGCTAGAATTGCTGAAAAAATTGGTTTCAATGCAGAATTATTCTAGGAAGGTTTCCATAATATTCAGCTGGGGGTTGTGTTCTTGTTAATTTTAATTCATTGTTACATATTCTAAATTCTGGAATGAAGTAAACATTTGGGTATTAAAGAGTGCTACTACATTTACTTAAAACTGAATATACATACAATCTTTCTCTCTCTCCCTTCCCCTCGGACTTAGTTTCCAGATTCCTACAGATACTTAACATCATCAAGGCACCCCGACAAAACTTTTCTAGCTGACTGTACAGTCTATTGGTAAATAACTTTGTTCTAATAGTGTTCTAGTTTACAGAGCTTCCCAAAGCTTAAGCAAAAACCTTTCCCAGCCTTTAATTTAGCCAAGGTAAGTTGAGGATAAGATCTGAGAAAAACGTCCCACATGCTAAACAGAACAATACTGATATTTTCTTTCTGGCACTTAAAAAAAAAACACTTCTGAGACTAGCACAAAATAGGAAAAATGAATGCAAGCTCATCAAAAATGAAATCCCAAACTAAGAGATTTATCCATATGGTTTCTCAAAGATAGGCCACTGCAGCCTTTGTGCACAGCCTTTCCTTACAAAATATCTTGGTTGATTCTGGGAAAAACAAAGAGGGATGGATCTGCTAGCATTTGGTTGCGGGACTGCATTGCTTAGTAACAGAAATTCCAGTCCCAATTTCCACTGTAATCTGAAGACTATCTGTAATAGAACTTTAGGCTAGAATGGTACATTGGAAAATTTTCTGAAAGAGAGCATTGAGAAGCCACTTCCAAATTCTCAGCAAGAAAACTAGATGTCTTCATGCAGCCAATTTGGGCAAGATCTGAATGAAATATTATTGCTCTATTTCCACACTTTTACAAATAAATTCATATTGTCTTGTAGGTCCATTATTAGTTGCTAATGGTCCCCCCCCCCCTTCTGTTTAACCATGTTTGATTTTGGATGCTGTCTGGATAAGTCCCTGTAGCTTTCTTGGCAAGGTTTTTCAGAAATGGTTTATCATTGCTTCTTTCCTAGGACTGAGAGAATGACTGGCCTGATATCACTAGTTGGCTTTGTGTCTATGATGGAGCTAGAATTCACAGATTCCCACTTTCTACTCTAATGTCTTAACCACTACACCACATCTCTGCTAATGTTTAGGACTTAATCACTATTCTTCTCTTTCACATAATACTTATTAATTTAACAGGGATACTGTTAGGTTAGGATATACTCCCTGCCCTACAAACACACTTGCATATCACATGTGTTTGTGTGTGTGTGTGTTCTATTTCTATTCACAGAAATTAACCAAAGAGCTCCATGCATTTAGTCGTCCAATGTCTGATTAATTACATATTTATGTTTGGGAAAGAACCTTTGTGCAGATTAGTAAGCTAATGATCCTTGAAAATAGTACCTTTACAATAGCAAATAGCTTGGCTAATTTGAGTCAACAGGTGCTATTTTTTTTCAATGGTACAGCACACACACACAACCAATTTCATTGTAATTTTAACAATGACAATAAAGATTATTATTATTATTTCACAACAAAATTAGTAAACTGATATTATTATTATTATTATTATTATTATTATTATTATTATTATTCTTATTCTTATTCTTATTCTTATTCTTATTCTTATTCTTATTCTTATTCTTATTCTTATTCTTATTCTTATTCTTATTCTTATTCTTATTCTTATTCTTATTCTTATTATTATTCTTATTATTATTATTATTATTATTATTATTATTATTATTATTATTATTATTATTATTATTATTATTATTATTATTATTATTATTATTATTGATATAAATAGACCAGATGCTGATTAAATGGTTCATACTTGTTTTGGGCTATATTTACTTTGTCCAGCTCACCCAATATATTCTGATATTTATTGATTAATGCAATCAGAAATGGCGGCAATATCACTGTCAATGGTATTCATGGAACAATAGCTATAGACAAAAGTATGCGAATAGTTTACCAGTCTGCTCCAATATTTCCTTTTAAATTTAATCTCTATTTTGCCATAGACCTTACAGTATAAAGATGTTTCTATACTTTGATATCCTTCATGTACCTTCATGTACATTGGGAATACTAATGTCTGAATTCCCAGCAGCATGTCCATGCTAGCTGCTAATATCGGAAATATGGAAAAGGAGATGTCTATTTCTATATCAATATGAATACAATTTATATAGCTTGCTCTTGCAAAGCTTGTCCATATGATGTTGTTTTGCTGCTAACTAGTAGATGTTAATTAAGTCCACTTACTGATAAATTGTAAGACTTTAAGCATCAGAAACTCTGGGCTGTGTAGAAGGATTGAAATATGGACTGTTTTTGACCAAATGATAAATAAATTATTTTAAGCCCTGCTGAATGCAAAAGAGATAGGTTTTTATGATTTTGGTAGCCTAGTTGTCATATTTGTGGGGTGATACAGTATATTTACCATTAGATTGTGTTTGAATATACAGTATATATATATATATAGGTGGTGGAACTCATGTTCAAAATAACTTCTGCTATCTTCAAAAACAGAGCTCAGTTTGAATTTATATATGATTTTGAATTCATGGGTGATATTTAATATTAATTGATCATTGAAAAAGCTTTTATCTGGATGAATTTAATACATACTATTTTTCAAACTGCGAATAACATTTGTCAGCAAGAATGCTTTTTATATCCTATATGTGTCCATAGAATTATTACCTCTCACATTATACTATTTGATTAGTATTGGTGTTTGAATGAAAAATGGGTTTTGAATTTTATTCCTGCCAAACGTTGGATTTAAGATTTCAACCATAATTTCTTAACCGTTCAAGCACAATTTGAGTTCATGTTTTAAAACACATGCCAAAGTAATTTTGTATCTACTTTTGTCAATAAAAGGTTCACTATTGAAGTTGCATTACAACTGTATTTTGTAATATATTGCACATGGGATCTTTGTTTGAATGTTTTCAGCAAAATGTAATTTGAGAATTACAAAAAAGAACAGGAGCTAATAAAGATATGGCATATATCCATATAGCACATGGTAGACTAGGGAAACATTACGCCCTAGCCAAAGCTGAATTGTTATGTTGCACTTCAATACTGTGTTTCTAAGTGGTATTTACCAAATTGTTGGAATATGATTCATAGCATATTTATGAAACTGTAGTTGAGGAATAGAATGAGAGACACAAGAAAAGAAATAATATAACATTGTACCAAACCCTTAGAAATTATGCTAGGGCATTGTTTGTGGAATCTTGCTTAATTTTGAACTAAGAAGTGAGATATAACAGCTTGTCACTTATTTGTTCTCAGAAGTGACCTTCCAAGTATTGTTGAATCACAACATTCCAAGGCCATAATTTGTGGGTCTTTTGTCTGAAATTCCAGCCCTGCCCAACATGGGAAAAGCCTCCAGTCATGTTTTTTCACTGATTAATTCATGCATTGCATTTTTTCTTTCCTATTAAACCATCAATAGAACGAACTTTATTTTTTTTTAAAAAACCAATATGACTACTAGTCATTCATATCACTCGTTAAGTGGCAATGAAGAGTGACACTTTTTGCCTGTCTTGATTGCCATCTACAGTAATTGCCATCCAGATTTTTGTATCTGAAACACAACCAGGGAATAAGTCCTATTGAACAGGGATCTGAGGAAGGGTTTGCACTATAATGATTGGTGTGGAAGCTATAAAAGACCCTAAGAACATCATGCAGACATGTGTTTAAGAAAGGGATAGTGTCCCATTACACACATCAGGGATTTGCTCAAAATTCAGATGTTGAAATTGAATTATGAGAAAGTTAAAAATCACTTGAACATTGTGCTTCATCATCAAAAGACAAACATATCGGACACTTTTTGAATCATTTGGTGGTGAAAAAAGCTATGTCCCCATAGACACATATTTCCTTTTTTTTTTTTTTTTTTGAAAAAGTTTTATTGGTTTTAACAATTTGTATCAGGAAAGGGGTAGATAAGGTGTTAGATAATATTTTGGAGCTTCCACATCGGGTTTGATGACCGCCTCCGAGTCTTCATACATATTCCATTAAAAAAATATTAAAAGGAAGGGGTACATACATTTTGAAATCATCAATTTTCATATTATTTTATACATTCAATTACTTTGTACTATTGACATCCGTACAGGAATTACCATCATAAAAAAATATATAACAAATTATTTTTGCGATCTGAGCCTCTTTGCTATAGTCTCTTCCTCCTCCTCCCCACCAGCAGGCGGACCTGTGGCCCCTCCCGTTCCCATCTCATCATCATCCAGGATTGAGGAGTGTTTTTTAAGAAAATTATACGCCTCTTCAACTGTTTTGATTCTAACTCTTCCTCCCTCCCAGAATACCAGCATCCCTTCCGGCATCAACCACTTGAACCACACCCCCTTTTTGAATAATTTTTTTGTTAAGAAGGAATAATTCCTTCTTATATCTCGTATTTTCTTTGGGATCTGCTTCAATATGGCCACCTTGTTTTGCTGATACATCAAAGGGCCCCCTCTTTGCGCTCTCAGTATCTCGTCCCTCGTTGACCTTCTTATGAATTTAATATGTATCTCTCTGGGTACCTCATTTATTCTGGCAAATGCTGAATTAATTCTATAAATCAAATCAATGTCCCCCCAAATAAATTCCTTATCTTTCTTAATATAATCCGCTAACATAGTAGCCATCAACTCTCTTAAATTCTCATTCAGTAATTCTGGAACATTCTGAAATCTTAAAAAGAAAGACATGCGTTCAAAATCAATTTTAGACATTTGACCAGTAATATCTGTAAGTTCTTTCTTAAAGTCTTTTATCTCTTCCTTCATCTCAACCGCTTCCCCTTCCAGCCCCACAATTTTTTGTTTATTATTTGTTATTTCTCTTTGCGCCTCCAATAATTCCAATCTTGTGCTTAAATTGTCTTTCCGGATTTGTTGCATTTCATTCATTATTGTTTGAAACATCTCCTCTACGTTTAATGGCTGAGGGCTTGGTGACTTAGGATCCTCTGCTTCTGCTTCCTTCTGTAACAAAACTGAAATCTTTGGTTGTGAGGATGGGCTGGGTTTTGTAGATGCTGGAGCAGAGCTTGGTTTCCCAAATGGGGGTTTCCTCGATGCCATAATTAAAGTTTTAAGTGTTGGTGCGTGGAGAAGAAAAGAAAAAAAATGGCGCTGTTGGGCGGGCAGTCTGTGAAGTCCGAGACAAAAGCTGTAGTTCAAATTAAGTTTACAACGTCCAGAGAGAAAAAGGAAAAAAGGAAAAAAACTTTCCAAACAAAAGCAGAAGGTTTCACAAAGGGAGAGAGCACCGAAAGACACCAGAGCAGGTCCTTTTCTTATATATTTTGAAATTAGCCTAATTTTGTTGAAATAGAGGAATGCTTATTTTCAAAAAAGAAAAGTTCCGTCCTGGGAACAAAGAGAACGCCATCTTTCCGCCTTGCCAGCAGGGTGGAAAAAACAAAAATGGAAACAATCAATTTAAAATGTAGCAAGGCTCAGGATACATTGTCTAACAGCAATCCCTTAGTTAACAAGAAACTTCCTTTTTCAATAAATCCGACGGAAGTCACTTTTACTCTCTCTGCATCGCGGGACTCTTTATCCAATGTCGCTTTATTTCCAGGAGGGTTGCTTCCAACTCCCCCCTACTTTTTCTTTTCATCAAATTGAATGCAAAAAGGTCCAAATAAGGCACATACCATTTTTCTAATCCGGAGCCTCGGCGCAGCCATTCAGCCCCGGAGTTTCAGCTCCTTTTAACATCCTCCATGTTCCAGCTCCTTCGGTGAAAAGGAAGCTCCCCCCGTGAAAGTTCCCCAGCCCCTAGGGCGAGGTGGGAGCAGCCCCCCCGACTGCCGTCGAGATGGGGGCCCTCACCGCAAGCCGCGCGTGCAGAGGGGGGGATTATGCCCATCCCCCCCGCACCCGAAGGCGCAGCTGAGGCAACACAGCAGCGGACATGTGGGATCCACATCCGTCCGCGTCCGAAGCCAGAAATGATCTCCGACACATTTTTCCTTTTATATGCTCTGAAGCTGACATCCAAAACAATTTCCAGCAATAAGTTTAGCTTAATGTTAAGTTCTATTTTTCCTGGAAAGTTCTGGGTATTCAGCTCCTTTCATTCACAGAAACCTGGAATCCAGTGGAGGATTCAGTCAGTAGAGCATTCAGTAGAGCTGATGGTTAAAGGAATATAGGAATATGGAGGGAGGGAAGGAAGGAAGGAAAGAAGGAATTCCTTCACTGCCAGCTTTCCACAGGCAAACTCATTGATGAAATGAACAAGAAGTTGGAACTCTCTCCTTCTCCCACTGATTTTTTGCCCACCTGTTGTTATTCTGTAATTTGGCACCTTTGTATATAAACAGGGAGCAAAACCCACACTCATGCTGATGTTACTGAGTTGGGTAATGAAACATCTGCAAGCAAACAACCAAAATCATAGAGCACCACAGACTCCACCATTCAGCCTTGAACTATAGATATTTGCTACTATTGTCATTTCATTTCATTTCATTTATTCGACTTATTAACCGCCCCCTCTCCCCGAAGGGACTCGGGGTGGTGCACAGGAAATATAAAAACACAATACATCACAAAATAAATACATAAATACTTAAAACTATATTAAATTTACACCCTGTGCTAAAATCTACCCCATTAAAAACTAATCCCTGAAGCCCAATGTAGAATTTCTCTGCTAAAAAACTAGGCTAAGTACGGTAGGTTAGGCCAGGCCAGCCTGTTGGAAAAAGTAGGTTTTTAGTTGCTGGCGGAAGGAGTGGAGGTCCGGGATAGATCTAAGTTCGGGGGGAAGGTCGTTCCAGAGGGTTGGGCCTGCCACAGAGAAGGCCCTTCCCCTGGGCGTCACCCGCTGGCATTGCCTAGTGGACGGCACCCGGAGAAGTCCCTCTCTGTGGGAGCGAATTGGCCGATGGGATGTGTGGGGTAGGATGCGATCCCGCAGATAACTAGGTCCCATGCCATGGAGCGCTTTGAAGATGGTAACCAGCACCTTGAAGCGCACCCGAAAGACCACAGGCAGCCAGTGCAGCTCGCGCAGGAGCAGTGTTACGTGGGAATACCTAGAGGTACCCAATATTGCTCGCGCGGCTGCATTCTGAACTAGCTGTAGTCTTCGGGTGCACCTCAAGGGGAGCCCCATGTAGAGAGTGTTACAGTAGTCTAGACTATTGTAATTTATGAAGTTGCCTTGTATTTTTTGCAAGTATGCCTACATAGGTTATGTATTTACATTTCACTCTGCTAAAATCAGGAAAGTAGATGTGAAGTTGCCTTCCCACAACTGCCTTGATTTTAAAACCAGACCAAACCAAACCAACTGTACAGTGGCATTTTAGTTTTCACCTTTTTGTATGTGTCTGCTATGCCTTCTTGGCATTTGTTTTTCATTCAAAACTTCCCAAAGGAATGACTTATTTCAGTGGCAGATATTGGATACATTAATTATGACCAAATGCCACATTGTCTTTTATATCTCAGCTAGAGTTTAACACTCTTTATAAATAAGCACAGGTCAAACAACAGGAGATTTCTAGCAGAGGAATCATTTAAGCAAGTTTTGAGTCTGAGCTGCTATAATTCATTTTCTTCCAGAGTTACTAAGCAAAAAAAAAAAGGGGGGGGGAGGGGGGGTTTCTTTTCTACCTGTTGTTTTCTACACTGGACTGCCATCTAGTGGACTCTAAAAAATGTGATTGTCATCTATGCTGAAATAAACAGGGACATGTTTTAATCCAGTGAAAATAAATTTCTTCTGGTCTGCAAAAGGCAATGTAGCAAGCTTTTGTGTGAAACACATTCAAGTGTGTAGATCACTTGAACTATTGTATTTACTTATTCTTATCCTGAGAACTGATCTCAGGAACAATTACGCCAAACGGGAGATTCAGAATTTCAGTCAAACAGCCAAGTTTATCTATAAATTATAAAAGGAATGATTATTTTTTCAATGAGATAAAACAGAAAACAGCACTATGTAAGGTAGCACCATTAAAAAGCTCTACATTTATGGCTGCACTTCAAGAAATAATGAAAATGAATTAGATGATAACAAGATGCTATTAAAAATATTGGGGCAATGCTCATATTTTAATGCACAAGATTCTCAAGATTTTTAAAATGAATTTAAAATTTAAACTTTCCTTTTAGGTTTATTGTATAAGAATCTTGAAAAAAATTATGTAACTTTGTTGTTGTATATGCTGACTACAACAAGAAAGCTCTATGTGTAAAAATGAAAAGATACGCTGATTCCTATGACAAAAGTATTGAGTTAGCAGAGATGATTAAATTAATGGTTTTAATCAAAGAAAAGAATATGTCCTACTTTGGTTCTATTTGGAAACTGCTTCTATATTTTGGACTTGAGACCGAAAAAAAATGAAATTCTGGCTTTGGGATTTGCTGATTGCATTTATTATTATTGAGATGGCTAGTACATACGAAGTATGCCAAGTAAACAGTTATGTCATTGTGCCCCAGTGCCTAGTGCCTGTAATAATTCACAGCATTACATTTGCTGTCCACACAGATGCTCATGAATGGAGCACTTAAAACCCCCAGATTACAGCAATTTAAAGTATTAAATAACCATGATCCATGCTTAACAACGGGCACAATTCAGCTAATCTGAGAATTAAAATAGACTCCTTATTACATTTTTCACCAGATGCAAATTCCAGATTCTTTTCAATAGCATCCCACTGTAGACTGAGTCACACAAATGACTATGTCAAAACCCTGAATTTGGAAAAGGTAGTCTTCATAATCAATGTAACTGGCAATTATAGTAAGAGTACAGTGTCTATATATTATCTATATAATAAAAAAATGTAAAATAGTTTGTATGAATCCACTAATCTCAAAAACTACTGGACCGATTTACCTCAAATTTTAACACAATGTTCCCAAGGACTTCCGATAATAGAATACCTACTCATTTTGTGCCTAGCACACATGTGTCATGTGCAAGGTATACAAATATAAAACGTACCCACTGATCATGTTTTCACCTCCCTGTAGGCCCGCCCACCTGGCATTTCCAACAGTCATTTCCTCAAGAACACTGTACGGAGGCCTAAAAGGGCCAAAAGAAGGCACTGAGATAGCAAACTCCCAGGTGGCCCATAGAGAGAGAGAGAGAGAGAGAGAGAAATACAGTTTAATAAAAGAAGGACTAGGGGAGACATGATAGCAGCCTTCCAATATCTCAGGGGTTGCCACAAAGAAGAGGGAGTCAAGCTATTCTCCAAGGCACCTGAGGGCAGAACAAGAAGCAATGGGTGGAAACTAATCAAGGAGAGAAGCAACTTAGAACTGAGGAAAAATTCCCTGACAGTTAGAACAATTAACCAGTGGAAAACAACTTGCCTCCAGAAGTTGTCAATGCCCCAACACTGGAAGTCTTTAAGAAGATGTTGGATAGCCATTTGTCTGAAATGGTATAGGATTTCCTGAGTAGGCAGGGGGTTGGACTAGAAGACCTCCAAGGTCCCTTCCAACTACTCTACTCTACTCTACTCTACTCTACTCTACTCTGTACTGTTATTCTAATCTGCTGCCCCAAAGAAGAGGGAGTCAAGCTATTCTCCAGGGCACCTGAGGGCAGAACAAGAAGCAATGGGTGGAAACTAATCAAGGAGAAAAGCAACTTAGAACTGAGGAGAAATTTCCTGACAGTTAGAACAATTAATCAGTGGAACAATTTGCCTCCAGAAGTTGTGAATACCCCAACACTGGAAGTCTTTAAGAAGATGCTGGATAGCCATTTGTCTGAAATGGTATGGGGTTTCCTGTGTAGGCAGGGGGTTGGACTAGATGACCTCCAAGATCCTTTCCAAATCTATTGTATTATTGTATTACAGTAAGTAGGTAAATAGGGGAATAGATAGAGAAATACAGTAAGTAGGTAGGTGGTAGGTAGAGGGATAGATAGATAGATAGATAGATAGATAGATAGATAGATAGATAGATAGATAGATAGATAGATTGATAGATAGAGGGATAGATAGAGAGGGAGAAATATGGTAGGTAGGTGGTAGGTAGAGGGATAGATAGATAGGGAGAAGCATAGGTAGGTAGGTGATAGATAGAGAGGGAGAAATACAATAGGTAGGTAGACAGAGGGAGAAAGGAAGAAATACGGTAGGTAGGCAGGCAGGTAGGTAGGTAGGTAGGTAGGTAGGTAGAAATACAGTAGGTAGGTAGATAGGGGGATAGATAGAGAGGGAGAAATACAGTAGGTAGGTACGTAGATAGAGGGAGAAAGGAAGAAATACAGTAGGTAGGTAAATAGAGGGATAGATAGATAGGGAGAAATACATTAGGTAGGTAGGTAGAGGAATAGAGAGAGAGGGACAAATACAGTAGGTAGGTAGGTAGAAGGATAGATAGAGAGGGAGAAATACAGTATGTAGGTAGGTAAAGGGATAGAGGGAGAAAGGAAGAAATACAGTAGATAGGTAGGTAGGTAGAGGGATAGATAGAGAGGGAGAAATACGGTAGGTAGGTAGGTAGGTTGGGGGTTATATGGTGGTTGTGTGTATGTGTGGAGGTGTAGATCTACACACAGATTGGTTGGCCATTTAACCAGACTGGGCCACAGCAACGCATGGCCGGGTATAGCTAGTTTATTATAAAAGACATAACCATCATCATTGGTGTCCCAGCATTAGACATTTGTAGTAGGATGGGATACCCATGACTTGCATGCCATTCCAACAGTCAATTTGAACTTCCCAACATCCTCTAACCATAAAACATGGTAGCAAAATAGCAATAAGTGCATTTGGCCTCTATATAACATGAATATTTGGAATAATTCATGTATGGCTGCAACTTTATCTAAGACTTCTAACTTTTTAAATGCATCTGGTTCTCTGTGCCCCATTCTCTAGTGCATTTGGTTATACAGTTTTTGGGATTGCAATTCTTTGTTGCTCTTGCTGCATCTTCTCACAATTTAGTTCAAATGGATCTAAGAGTACCATTCATGAGCAATTTTCAATTGTTGATTGAATAAAAATGATTCTTTTTTTTTATATTGAAAAAGTTTTATTGGTTTTACATTTTTTCTATAGGGTAGGGTAAGGGATACAAAGAAATTTTGAGAGCATTCACGTCAGAGTCGTCGGCCCTTCCGAGACCTCAAAATACAGAGTAATAAAATAACAAAAAAAAAACATTTTTCATAACACTACAAGGTAAAAGCAAGTACATATACCTAAATTCTCAATTCCATGCTGTCAGACATTTACAAAAATCCAGATAAAATATTATGCAAAATTGTTCAGAAAAATCAAGGCAAAGTTATTTTTTCGATCTAAGTCTCTTGGCTATTGTATCTTCTTTTTCTCCTCCCTGGCCCCCAGCGGGCGGGGCCGCGGCCCCCTCCGTCCCCCCTGGATCTTCCCCCAGGGCAGAGGAATGTTTTTTAAGAAAGGCTTCCGCCTCAACAACTGTTTTAATCCTCACTCTTCCTCCTTCCCAGAACACCAGCATCCCTTCGGGTGTCACCCACTTGAACCAAATCCCGTGATCAAATAAAATTTTTGACAAGAAGGAAAATTCCCTCCTTGCTTCTCGAATCTTTCTAGGGATCTGCTTCAAGATAGCAACCTCTTTTTGTTGGTAGATTAATGGACTACCTCTCTGCACTTTCAGGATTTCCTCTCTGGTTGACCTTCTAACAAATTTCACATGTATCTCTCTAGGCACTTCATTTATCCTGGCATATGCTGAGTTAATTCTGTAGGTTAGGTCAATGTCCCCCCTGATCTCATCTTTAGGTTTTTGTAAATAGTCTGCTAAAATTGTGCTCATAAGATCAGGGAGGCATTCACCAGATTCCTCAAGAACGTTCTGAAATCTCAAAAAATATGTCATTCTTTCCATATCTATCCTAGACACATGCCCATTTGTTTCCCCAACCTCTTTAATAACA
The DNA here is from genome assembly GCA_039707465.1 of Rhabdophis nuchalis. Classification (NCBI taxonomy): domain Eukaryota; kingdom Metazoa; phylum Chordata; class Lepidosauria; order Squamata; family Natricidae; genus Rhabdophis; species Rhabdophis nuchalis. The sequence continues at coordinate 77,265,854 of CM077644.1, forward strand.
TTTTTAATCTCTCCCTTAACCCCCACCAACCCCCCTTCCAATTCTTCAGTCTTCTGTGTGTTTTCCAGCACTTGCTTCCGTGTATCCAATAGCTCCTTCTTGAAATTGATGTTTTCTGCCCTCTGGGCCTGAATTTCTTTTACCAAAGTTTGTATAACAGTTTCAAGAGAAGCCATCCGTTGTTCTAAACTTGCCAGTGCTGTTTCTTGAGCCATGATTAACTGTTAAAGTCAATGCCACCAAAATGGCGTTTTCAGGGTGGGGTTGGTGAGACTAACCGGGAGCCAAAAGTTCTGATCAAGGTTGAAACGTTGTAAAATTCAGGAACCAAGAGAGAGACAATTTTCCAACTCAATAGTTATAATAGCGAAGGTACTCCAGAAAGGAAATCACAAATCCAGCAAGAGAAAAATTCTTCATCAATATCCAGAGAGAGTCCCAATTGTAAAGAGACGCTGGGAATTTTCCATAGTTGAAATAATCAGGCAGGGACAAAGAAAAGCCACCTTCCACCGCCCATCTCAGAGCCCAGAGGAGAGAGTAGAAAAATAAATATTTTTTTTATCCAGCCAGACCTAGAAACAATGTTGCAAGTAGCCGCATACCACTTTCCCTTGTTAGAGACAGTCCGGATTTAAGATTTCCGCTTTCTCTTCCAGAGAAGCCATTTTAAAGTGCCGCTTAAGTCCGAGGTTTTTTTTTTTAAAACAAACACCCCCCTCCCAGTCCGTTCAGCCTGGCTGGCAGCAAGGAAAAAAAGTCTTTTTTAAACTCACTCTCCCTCGCAGCTGAAGCCTCGGCAGACCTTCCGATCTCTCCGCTCAGCCCTCTACATTGAAGTGAATGGCGCCGACAGCCGTTGGCGAAGGGAGAACCCCCCGCAGCATGTTCCTCCTCACCTAGGTCGCGGAGGGGAGCGCTCTCCCCACCGCCGTGAGGAAGAACGTCCCCTCCGAGCCGACCCTACGGGAGACCTCCGGTAACCGGAGTGTCTCGCCCCCGTGGGGGGGCAGAAAAGGCAACAAAGCGGCGAGCGAGCGCTAGGCTCGCCCGTCGCCGCTGGAGCCGGAACCGGAAGCCAATAAAAATGATTCTTATTCAGTCTTAAATCACAGCTATTCTCAGTGATCTATTTTATTGAGGTCAGACCTGATTCCAGATTTGAAACATATAAAGGATCTTTGATTCTTAAAATGAGCACCTCTTCTTTGCCTAATGGTACAATTTTACAGAGCTCCTTCTGGTTGAGGTGATCTTTTGTTTGTTTAGCCAAATAAAACATAGATTTACAATCATTCTGTTCAGCAAACCTGTCTTTCTCTTTACTAAAAACAGAAGTTTCTGCAGATTCAAAGCAGACACCATCTGGTGGCCCATTTGTTCCTGGATTCATTGTCTTATGTTCTTTCTAGCCTTTTTCTTATATTAAGCTAAGTGAAACATCACTTTTGGACTGTAATCTTCTCATCAACTTTCCAAGGATAACTGAGGTGCAAATGACCCCATGCCACTCTAAATGCAGCAATTCTTCCTTTTCCTGAAACCAGCAATTTGACAGAAAATAATTACTAGTTATCCCTCCCAGGAATGTAAACCAGATAGGCCACCTCAATAGGCAAACTAATTCTACTTTATTATAAGGCTACATTAACAGAATCTTGTAAGTCTGAAAGCACAAACTCCTTTCCACTACTATTAACTGCTTGATCAACTAGGGTGGGTTCTTTTTAAGTTTCTTTCTCTATCCATTAAGCTACTGGGGGTTCCTCTGTCTCTTGTCTGATTGTTTCCTAGGTAGCATCATTCCCCTTCAAGGTCGTCTACATAATCTGTTACAGTAGTGAAGCAGATTTTATAACTCTAACATAAATGAGATTTATTTACATGGAATGTATGATAAGCAAAGCCAAGCATCTAGCTATCAAGAAAAGAATAAAAAAAGAATAAGGTGCATGTACCTGAATGGGAAGGAAAAAGAAGAAAGTCCTCAGATTAGCAGACTCTTAAACAAAGAGTTCACTGGGTGATAGGCAAAGAGGGGATACAGAGTAGTCACTTAACTCTTTATATAGGCTCTACTGTTCCCTTATGATCAGTAAGTCATGAAAAACTAAAGGGTCTGTGCACCTGGATTCACACCTCCAATATAAAAAAATATAATATGTGGGTCATTAATTATGTTGTTGATTTGAACTCTTGAGATTTGTTATTTGCAAACATTTTGTCCCCATTCCAGGAGACATCTTCAGTGTGCTTTAGATTGTGCTTGTCTGGGGGAGCACTGGCCTTTAAATACCTTTCTGAGTCCTGGTCTGATTTCTGGTTGTGTGATTGGTTGGCTGTAGTTGCCGAGTCATATTCCTTGGTTTTAAGTACCGTCTGTGTCAGTGATGGCTAACCTTCTTGTCACTGTGTGGCGAAAGCACACGCTCGGGCACAACAGCGCCCCCCCCCCAATGCAATGTGTGTGGCCCCCCGTGCATGTGCATGCAACCCCCTATGTGCACTCTGCCCCTGTGCAACCCCACTGCCCTCCCCCATGCATGCACGCCCTCACCCTTTTTGGCTTCCAGGTTCATGCAGGAGGCCTTCCAGGCCCAAAACAGTCCATGGGAGGGCTGTGTGTAGTCCCCTGCGTGCCATTTTGAGCCTGAAAGTCCTCCTGCACCAACCTGGAAGCCAAAAGGGGCATGAGGGCACCTGTGCAAGCCCCCAAAATGCAAAGCGAGCACCCACCCACCCCATGCATGTATGCATGCATGCACCCTGAATGCACCCCCACATACACCCTGAATGCACCCCCCCACATGCACAGCAGAGACCTGCATGCATGCCTGCACAGTGGAGCTGGACTGGGGTAACAGCTGCTGTGCCTGCAGAGAGACCTCTGGGTGCCACTTATGGCACACGTGCCATAGATTCGCCATCATGGGTCTATGTGGTGTAAATTAGTGCTGGTATCTTTGTTTGGATGTCTTCTGATGATGTCATGGTCATGGACCTAGAGCAACTACAGGTCATAGACCTCAGCAACTACAGCCAGACAATCACACAACCAGAAATGGGACCAGTGCTTCCCCAGACAAGTACAATCCAAAGCACACTAAAGATATCTCCTCAAATGGTGATGAAACGTTTGCAACCAAATTGCCAAGCTCGGAACTGAAACCAACAATATGGCTACTTACCTGAGCTGCTAATATTCAAAGATATGGGTCATAAATATTGCAAAGATTTTGTGAAAATTCTCATAGTCCATAAGATGAATACAAACTGAAGTTATTTTAATACTGCATGTTCTAAGCCCCCAGTGTGAAAGTATTGGATATCATTTTGCTGAGGATAGTTTTCTTCAAGCTTTCCTGTCTCCATATGATTTTTTTTAAAAAAATATTTTAATTTAAAAGGAAAAAAAAGAAAAAGAAATGGGGACCACACAATGCAAAACAAAGCACCAGCTTTAAGAATAATGTGCTAGGTATATATGTCTGATTCTTCCAGATCTAGAATTGATTCCAGACTATTTTTATCATATAACTTGGCATTTGTGTACAAAAATTGGTTTATTTTGAGTCTACAGTCACAGCATATGAAATTGTTCAATGGTCTCGAATTAAAAAAAACCACTATTTTTTTTTAAACCAAGAAATTCACTGTAGCTTTTATTGAATAACCAACTATGTGAAGGCTCAGCCTAGATTAGTCATTTACTTTATAACCCACTCACATATACCTCATAATGTAAGAGGCTAGAATCAACACCTACCTAGACGCCTCTGAGTCACCTGCTACAATATTCTTCTTGAGCTCATAAAAGTTCCTCAGTGATCCTGATCTGTTGAATACATTAACTTGCTTTCAAATTCTATAATAAGACAGTACTGACATATTCAATGAATAAAAAGAAGCCTGGCAGGTTGTCTTTATGATGGCTTCTCTACTAGTTTAGATTTTAGAACAGAGGCAAGCATCCTGGCATCCTCTAGAAATATGGGCTGTTCTTCCCTTTAGGTGAGTTGGAGGATGGGTCAAACTGCAGATCATCAAGAGGGCATTAATTTCTTGGCTTAGATCTAGTGGTTGAAGACAATCTAGATGCTAAAGGAAAAGCATAATTAAACTTTAATGTTTTGAAGCATGCAAAACTGAGGGAGACAAGAAAAAGAAGAGAGCGACAAAGATTAGGAATAGGAACACCCACATTTCTAGTGAGCTTTAAGGGTCAACATCAGTCTTATAAGATTTCAGATCACAAAGTATACAATTGTTAATTAAAATTAGAGGGGAAGGGAGGGAGAGAAAGAGAGCATGAAAGCAAATACTTTAAATGCATGTTGCTCTTTTGCTTCTTTGTGGTACTTGCATCAGTTTAGGGTGCCTGTTAACTCAATAAAAATCATTCAAGTGTCCTCATGTTTTTTGGGCTGAAATAAGAGATTCTTAATTCTTATTATGGCACATCAGTAGAAGAACTGATTGACTAAGAACTGCCTTGACTAATAACCACGAGTCGAGTTACTGACCTGATTTCATTACAGTTATCACTGAAATAACATGTTACTGGAACATGAAGATTTCAGGAAATTAGCCCACAAGTACCCTAACCTTTTTTTTCTGCAGCGAAGTCATGGAGGTTTTGTGTTTTAAAAATACTATCCATGGGATTTGTTTTGGCCTCGGGAAAATAAGTTCAGATAGCATGTTGGTGGCTGCAGGAATAAAAATGGCACAAAGACATAATGATAAAAGATGTCAAATCTAGTCTAAACATCTGACTGTGTGATTAATCATAATAATAATACTAACATCTATATACCAGGTCCTTGGGAAGGACTCAATAGGTGGATAAAAATACCAAATCCAGTCTAAACATCTGGCTTAGTCTGCGAGCAACCATTACAATGGTGCAAGAAATACCATTTGCCTGCAAAGCAATAGAAAATGAAGAGGTTAAGATGCTCTGGGACTTTAGAATACAAACAGATAAGCATCTGTCACATAACACCCTAGGCCTAGACTTAACAACTGTTGATAATAAAGACAAAAATGTCTGGATGCTGTACATGGCAGCAACTGGCAACAACAGAATAGAAGAAAGACAAATTCACAAAACCTGCAAACCTGCAAATAGAAATAAAATATCTATGACAAAAGAAAGCAAAGCTAATACTAATAGTTATAGGCACAATGGGTGCAATTCCAAAATAATATTCTGAGCACTACTTGAATACCTCTGCAGTGACTGAATCACCATCAGTCAATTGCAAATGTTAGTTTTACTTTAAACAACTCACATCCTATGACGCAGGGGTGGGTTGCTGCCAGTTTTACTACTGGTTCACAACCCGTGTGTGTGCGCTATTCAATGGAAATTGTTCTGCGTGCATGTGCACGTGCAGTCACTAAAATCCAACATGGCAGCGGCATCAGCAGTGGGGAGGGAACCGGTTTGGGGGCGTAGCAGGCCTGGTTGCTGCCGGTTCTGTGACTCAGGCATGAATTCCACTATCGGTTTGGTCGAACTGGGCCGAACTGGCAGCAACCCACCTCTGCTACAATGGTACTTTTAATACCATCAAACAACACCTGACTTTAGGTGGATAAAAATGCCACATCCAATGTAAACACCTGGTTGCTGTGTGATCAACCATGATAATACAATAGCCATGCTTGTACATTAGACTACTGTGTTTCCCCGAAAATAAGTCAGGGTCTTATTTTCTTTTGATCCCCGAAATAAGCGCTTGGCCTTATTTTTGGGGAGGTCTTATTATTTTTGAGGTGCAGGAGGTGGCGAGTGTGGTCACCTCATGGCTGCTACTGTGGTGCAATATTTTCAGGAAGGGCTTATTTTGGGGGGAGGGCTTATTTCAGTACATGCACTCAAAAGCCCGATTGAGTTTATTATCTGGGGAGGTGTTATTTTCAGGGAAACAGGGTATGACTTTTTATAACACTGATTTAACACTGATTTTAAGCCACACTGACAGATTTGTATGTTAATGATACACTACAATTTAAAAATTATAAAGGCTGGGTCAATATTACATGCTAAAACAAAGTCAACCATGTTATGTGAACCTACTGTGGGAAAAGTACTAGCAGAGTTCATGCTAAGGGCTGGGTCCTAATTAGCACTTAATTAGAGCACAACCTTTTCCTGACAACTGCATTGGGATTTGACTTAAACAAGATAGTGGGAATAAAAAAATTAATGCTAAACAAAAACCTCTTTAAATGCTATTTTGTGTAAGGCAATTAATATATCTGCTTGTTATTGCTAGAAACATAGGAAAAAGAGTTATAGAGCATATTCACTAAACATTATTCTCCTTCCCCATGAGTCTACTGAAAAAAATGGGAGGTATGAAGTTAGCAAAATATGGCAAAATTACAGTAGAGACACTTGTCTGGAGAGGAAAGCAATGAAACCACCATTCTTCTGAGCCAGGGTTTCTCAACTTTGGCAAGTTGAAGATGGGTGAACTTCAGTTCCCAGAGTTCTTCAGCCAGCTGAGAGATTCTGGAAGTTGAAGTTCATCCATCTTTAATTTTCCAAGGTTGGGAAACACTGTTCTAAGTTGTGTAGTGAAAACTCAAAGGAAAAATTGAGCACTGCAGCAAATAGAGCTAGTCCTGCTTATATTTCATTAAAACCAATGAACCTTTTCCTGGAAATGGTCTGCAGCTTAGCCATGACTTCTCAAGAAAAGATGTAATTGGCAGGTGTTACACAAGTGACACTCAAATTCTCAGCCAGGTTTTTTTGTTTGAAGCCAAAGTTCTGTAAAAGCTAATGCTTACTTTATTGCTGATGCATGGCTTGGTTTCTTTACTCTTGCACTGACCCAAGTACTAATTGGACATTAATAATTGAATTTTCTCTCCCAGTTACTAGCATCACTTCGAGGAATCTCAGTTCTTAGATGGAAGCTTCCATATGGCATTGTAATAATTCCATCCTTCCCATCACTGTTTATATATAAGAGATATACAAAAGTAGTCTTTTTTTCTCCAACAACACTTTACAAACTACATCACAGGCAGGATGCTGCCTAAAAGAACATGTTAAAAATCCCTTGAAGCGATCGTGGCCTAAACATCTGTTTTTGCTAAGTTGTGTTAGAAGGGCCATAATTTCATTACAGTGGAGCTTCCGATTCAATAAAGTTTGACATAATGTTGGCATAAATGTTCTTTCATAGGTTATAGTCTTCTGGAGGAGAAATCAGTTAGCAAAATCAACAGCAAAATTAGACAATTATTGTCTTTATTGCATGAAGCACAGAATGTATTGGAGAAATAATCAAGAATCATCTGATCTAAATTTGTTATATAGTACTTGGCCTGTATAGTACTGTATAATACATTTTAGTACTTGTAGGCAATTCTTGTTATTATGCTTCGACATAGATCATATAGAACCAAAAAAGAAAAAAGAATCAATAGTTAGTCAAAATTATCACAAGTTTAGAGCAATTCTCTGTGGTGAAAAGTTTACATATCTAGAACTGTGCAATTTAGAAAAAGGCAACAGGGATGAAAATAGAATACAAACATTCTAAAACCTAAAATGGTGCCTTCCAAGCAGGCTAAACAAATACATGTGTATACTTATAAAGTATCGGCATAACTCCAATATTTAAAATAATTTGCATTCTTAAAGAAAATACTTTGGCATTTAAAATAACAGATGGGTTGTGTTACACAGTATTTTTAATATTGACAAAACAAATGATTGAACTTGGTCTGAAATATAGCATTCAGCTTTGCATCTGAATGCTTACAATTGGACCTTGGGAGATTTTTGAGTTTACTATTTGCAGTAATATATTAAAGAAAGCCTACTTTGCAAGATAGCTTTTCTTACTGAATGCTGTAATTCTCCCCTCTCCTATGTCCTCCCAGACTGTGAGGGTGAATGGGACGCCGATGCTGTTGGATGAACTTTTTAATGTGTTATGTATTGACTGGTCAAATGCTAAGTAGCGCAATCTGATAGCTGAGCCAAAACCTTTCAAAGAAGACTATCTCCACTTGGGACACAAAATCAAAACTGCATTGTTTTGCTTTTTAGTCATGATTGCAACTAATAATTCCATCCCTGGTTGGAAAAAAATGACATAGCCTATAGAGATAGTGATGTTATTATCATTGGACTTTGTTTTTGCTATGTAATAAGATTTTTAGAAGCTTCTCTTATCACTGCCCTTTTCAAATGGAATGACTGGCTGGCACAATCCATTCTATAATAACATAATGGTTTTCACCAGCACTCAGGAATTCACTAATGAGCTTTGTCTGATAGCAATGCTTGAGTGGTCAAGCTGACGAGTGTTATTTGGACTTTTTGTCTCTTCACTGACCGAGACACACTTTGGTAAGTAACAATATGTGATTCTCTGTTATACAAGAGGACAGAAGATTTGAGACGCCCAGGTAACATTTGGGAAACACTGGGTTTCCTTCTGCTTTTGATGGTTTCTTCAACCATCTGCATTTTAGTTTAGTTAGTTTAGTTTAGTTTATTGGTTTTTTATACCGCCCTACTACCGAAGGACTCAGGGCAGTGTACAGCCAAAATAAAAACAAATATATAAAAGTTAAAAGAAAGCTTTTAAAAGACATAATTAAAATATTGGCCGAAACATGGAAAAAACCCAAACTAACCCTGATTAAAATAATATAAATTTAAATTTTAAAATTTAAAATTTTTAAATCATGCTTTATGCCAGCCCAGCTTGTTGAAAGAGAAAGGTTTTGAAACCGCGGCAGAAGGTGCGTAAGTCAGGGATAGTTCTTAATTCCGGGGGCAATTCGTTCCAGAGGGCAGGTGCTCCCACGGAGAAGGCTCTCCCCCTGGGTGTCACCAGTCGACATTGTCTAGCTGAAGGCACCATGAGGAGACCCTCTCTATGGGAGCGTACGGCCCGGTGGGAAGCTCTCGGTGGCAGAGGCGATCTCGTAGGTACCCAGGTCCTAAGCCATGGAGCGCTTTAAAGATAGTAACTAACACCTTGAATCACACCTGGAAAACCACCGGAAGCCAGTGCAGCTCGCGCAGGAGGAGTGTTACATGGGAGCGTCGCGTCGCCCCCATAATTACCCGTGCGGCCGCATTCTGGACCAGTTGAAGCGTCCGGGTGGTCTTCAAGGGGAGCCCCATGTAGAGAGCATTGCAGTAGTCCAGATGGGAAGAGACAAGGGCGTGAGTGACTGTGCGTAGAGCATCCCGATCTAGGAAGGGACGCAACTGGTAAATCAGGCGAACCTGATAAAAAGCCCCCCTGGTGACAGCTGTCATATGATCTTCCAAGGACAGCCGTGCATCCAGGAGGACACCCAAGTTGCGAACCCTTCCTGTGGGGGCTAAGGTCTCACCCCCCCATAGCCAGCAATGGAACCAGCTGACTGTAATGGGATGCTGGGAACCACAGCCATTCGGTATTGGAGGGTTGAGCCTGAGCCTGTTCCTCCTTATCCAGATCCGCACGGCCTCCAGGCACTGGGACATCATGTCAAGGGCAACATTGGGGTGGCCTGGGGACAAAATGTACAGCTGCGCATCATCAGCGTACTGATGGAACTTTACCCCAAAACCCTGGATGATCTCGCCCAACGGCTTCACATAAATGTTAAACAGAAGGGTCGAGAGGACCGACCCCTGGGACACTCCACAAGTGAGGCACCTTGAGGACAACCTCTGCCCCCCCATCAACACAAACTGTGAACAGTCAGAGATGGAGAACCACCGAAGTACAGTGCCCCCCACCCCTAACCCCTCCAACCGCCGCAACATACCATGGTCGATGATATCAAAAGCCGCTGAGAGGTCTAATAGGACCAGGACAGAGGAGCAACCCCTGTCTTGAGCCCTCCAGAGATCATCAACCAATGCGACCAATGCCATTTCCATGCTGTACTCAGGCCTGAAACCCGACTGGTACGGATCATTTTCTTCATTGTGTTCCTTAAAAAACAAACCTTTGCTTTGATGTTCTTTCTTCTCTTTCTCAGTTATTATTCTGTGTACCAGTGTGAAGTTTGCTGCTTTGCATCTCTGCTACTTGGTGTTATTTGTCTGATTGTTTCTCTTGACTTTTTTTTAAAATAACTTCTCAAAACTGGAGTTTATTTCAAGATTCAAATATGTGTTGTTTTGAAGTAGTAATCCATAAACCATGGTTTATAGTTTATGTCTTATCAGGCAATCTTAGCTAACTCTGGGTTATTTGATAATCAGCAGCTAAACAAAGTTGCCAGGATCATAAAGTATATAAATCTGTACTGAGGTCACTTTTGGGAGGCAGTGTGTACAATTTTTGCCAATCTAATTAAATGATTGATTGCAGAACTCACATAAAATCCTAATAATACAAAAATGGCTTCACTTTCCAATTAACAATATTAAAGTGGGATATGATATACCATATAATTTAAACAAAGAAAAAAGATATACAAATAATTAAATTATGTCTTACAAAAAGAAAACTAGGATTTAGTTTTATGTGAAAGATTGATCTGACTGTTATAACACTATAATTCAGCCCACCTGATGAAATTAACAAGAGAAAGTTATTCCTTCTGTAGAATATATTTAATTTATGGAATAAATTAAGACTAAAGGGCTTGTTGGTTATTGGCTTAGATGACGCTAAAAGAGATTAGACAAATCAAAGTAGGATAAGACATAAGGATCAAAGGCACTGTTTCAATGAACACTAGATTTCGGAATATTCTTTGTGGGGGAATTTTTATTTGATGTTCAGTTTGTGGGACTGGGGGACAATGCATTTGGTGGGTACTGCTTGAGAGAGGATAATGGCAAGATGGAATATTCCAAAGTTGGAGAGAGTGTCTCTGAAGACTTCATCTGACATTGCTTGAAAACTTTAAATCTTACTTCAATCGCAGGAATATTACTCCTTTACTTTATCAAATTCTATGATGAAATATACACAGCCCACCCTAGCACATTAAGACAACCAATTAAAGTATTGTTATTCTCTGCTCACAACAAATTATATATAATGTAATAATATAATATAAAATTATAAGCAAACTAAAAGCAAATAAATTATTTTTCAAACACATAAAAATACATATTTTTAAAAGGTGACATCCTCAAATAAACAATCAGTCTATTGTATTTATCAATATATAAATACATTTACTTATCAACAGGACTAATTGGTGCTAATCTTAAATGAGCATAACTTGTTCTTAATAGCATGACTTCCTGAATTGTAATTATGATTCAGTTTGTTTACTTATTTACTGATATACATAACCCAGATAACCACAGCAGGGTTTCACTTGGGAAAATTAGTGAGAATCTGTCTCACAGCTTCCAATTAAATTATTATAGAGACAAAAAAGATGTTTGTAACTAGCTAAGAAGTTAATTCAGTGACTTTTTCTACACTATTATAATTTATTTGCCTTTTTGCATCCATGTCATTGTAGATATAATCTCTCTCATATTGAGTGACTGCTTTTGAGGGCATGGACATGCCCAGATTTTTCTCATTGTAATAATATTGAAGTGATTTGCCACTGATTTCTTCTCAAGTTTTGCGACTTGAGAAGTCTTGTGAAAAATCTTCGGATTTTTCTGATGGTCTTCTGTTTTTAAGTATTAACCCAATGTGACCTATTTTGAGATTTACCAATAAAATAAAATCTAGTTGGGCCCCTCCAGATTGGTATACACACAAACAGCATATTATTAACTAAATTTTAGATAACTCAAAATGAACTCAACATTTGTTTCACTTATACTTTAAATGTATACCTGTTATACTTCCTTGATTCATATCTAATTAGAGAAACTGAGGGCCTGGTTTTGAATAAGTGAGACCTAAAAGATGTTTCCCAATTTTATAATATTCAAGGAGAAAATTATTATTATAAAATTGCAGATTTTATAATAATATGCATGTGCTTTTTAAAATATTTGTATGTTGCCTTGGTCATAGTTTGCTGTTGATAAAGTACAAATATAAAGTACAAATATAAATATCATTTATGAAATAGAATTATCTGGCTAAATCACACATTGGTAAAATATTATTATTGAGTAGAAGTTAGGTTTCCTTGTTTTCATGCCAACATAAAATATCAGTCTGATTATTCACATTTAACACCATGGTGTTTTGTGGTTATTTTGATGGCAATAAATCTGGTGGTAATTTGAAGTGTATAATCATGTTGGCTGGTTAGGGCTTAATAGGGGGTAATCATGAGACCAGTATAAGAAAATATTTTAGTATAATTATAATCTTTAATAACATCACAGAGTCGGGTTTCACATATGCATATAGAGAGAAAGACTTTAAAGTAAGAATTATAGTAAATATCAAGGAGCATAATCCAATTAAGGGACTGTAATAAAGTTACATGATCTACAACTGCAAGACTGTACACTCCTTCTCTCCACAAACTTAGGTATGCTGCACAATCTCCTGTGTACCTTGCCATCCCAGTTGTAATTTTTATATTAAGAGAACAGGCAAAGCATTAAAAGAATATGCTTGTAATTTCATGATTTGCATTGAATTACTGGTAATAACAGAAAATCTGATGAATTTAATTTTTGCCATAGCTCCCTTCTACTTCTTGATGTTGTCTTTATTCATTTGTGGAAGTTCAGGGTTTGCCATGCCAATAGGAAAAAAACAAACTTCTGTGCCTGGCACAAGTGCTATCGTCGTGCTGTTTGCCACTGTATGGATTTCCTTGTTTTAGCAATACTGACACACTAGGCTGAAGCTACTGTAATTTCTGGTCCAACTCTGCATCCAACCACAACACATTGCATCTACCATTCAGCAGTCATCTCCTCATAAATCCATATCACTCCAGCCTCATTTATATTCAGAATACAAAAGGGGGAGACCTAATAATGAACACTATAAAGAAAGAGTCCATGATGTAAGACAAATTAAAAAGAAAAGGAATCAATTGCTATCTTCGCTGTATCAGCACCTCTGGGACTGATTGATTGATTCATATCTCACCTTTGTTATTCTTCATAAATAAATCAAGGCAATGAACATACTTAATATTCCTTCCTCCTCTTATTTTCCACACAACAACTCTGTGAGGTGAGATGGCACCAATTTGGAAAGAGCTTTCCAAGGACTGTGCCTTTCTTCTTTCTTCTTCTTGTGCTGTAAACAAGACAGATATCATGCCAGTATAATATGATGCATATAAGACCCCACCCCAATTCCTCCAGAATAAAATGGTATCTGCTCTCCCATGAAACTAGAAAGCTTTTGAAAGCTTTGTTTTGGTCTTAAATCAAGGTTAAAAGTGTTTGTTATTTGTTTAATGGCCCTTGTTTGTGGATTTTTTTTACTAGAACATGTTAGCTTGGGCTGTTTGTTAATTTAGTAGTTTAGCTATTTTTATGCTTCAATCAGTTTAGTGTGCCATCCAGAGTTCATCAGAAATTGTCAGCCAATAAATGTAAACAAATAAACAAACAAGCAAACAAGCAAATAACACCAATCTATGAAAGTAGGTAGTATTGCATTTCAAGCAGTATCTGCTTTTAGTTTAGAAATTGAGATCCTTGTTACTTGCTGCACATTTTCTTCACTGCTGAGTGAAGTCAAGGTTGAATGCAGATAGCTTTCAACAACTTTCCCTTAACTGGTTTTCTATTTCTTATTAAGATTGAACTGCATGTTCCTCTCAATGTATATGATGCAGCTAAATCTTTGTTTTTACAGTATCTTTTATTACTTAAAGTCACGGAAGAGGATTTGAAGTATATCAATGAAATAATCTTTCCACCCAACATTTGGGAACATACAATTGCTTTCAAACTGGATGAAGCAATGCACAGTAAAGGAACAAAATTCTTTTTCAGTTCTGATCAGTATTTTTTTAGAAATACCCTCCCTTCATCATTATGAGACTTAAGGGAAAAAAATTTTCCACTACATGGGACTGGGGTGAGTAATGGCAGACCACCATTAAAAGGCCACCAGGGTCCGATATACATACCTCCCATGTGTAATTCTAGTTGGAAAAAGGCAACCAATATCATAAAGTAAACACTATAACACAACTATGTGGCATGACATGGAAAATGAAGATATTTCAAAGACTGTCTTGCTCTTACAATATTAGATTTCGCCACTGAAACTAAATAGAGGTTACTAAATATAGAGAGATTCAAGACCAGCAAAGGAGATAATACATATTTAAATGACTAAATATACATAATAAATCAAACAAACAATATTGGTAATTGGAAAAGGACAAACACACAGAATATAAAGTCAGCAATGTCTACTAATTATTACCTATTACTACCGGTAGCTACTATCCTAAATAAATAAGCAGTTGATTTTCAATATTTCCAATAGTTCCTGGCTAGCAACAGTGCAGCAAACTCGTTTTGCCTGTGTCTTTTCCAATAGAACTTGATTGGCTACTGCATAACATAGAATATTGAATTAGATAGAATATAGAAATAGTATGAATGTTTTTCAGTTATTGTTTTTATAGCAATAATAGATGGGGCCAAAAGTGATATTATGAGGGTACATATGTTCCTTTTTTATTTCTGTTTTCATCATACTGGAAGACCAGTTGACTGCTTGGTTCAAATAGCTGCCCCAAGATTTGTACCAAGACTGTTATACAGCCAGCCAGATAGGATTGGAAATATGTACTGTATAGTTGACTTGCTCAGATTAAAGTATAGTAAATTGTTATTTGTTAATTCCCAGTAAATCATGTTAAATGTGATATTACTTTTAACATATCTTGGCTAGATATGTTGTTAATAATAATAATAATAATAATAATAATAATAATAATAATAATAATAATAACAACAACAACAATCATCATCATCTTTATTGTCATTACATAATGACAATACATAAATTACAATGAAATTGGTTATCTGCACTATAAAAATATAGAAATAGAGCCACCTTGCCAGGCATAAAACATCACCACCCAGAGTTACTCTGAAAATATTTGATAACTGCATCTAAATTTGATAAATAAATAACTTTATCAGAAAACAAAGAAAGTTAGCCTTATCATCACTTCTAGCTTCCTCATAGTCTTGGCCACCCCAGCTTGCCTTTGGGAAGATGTCATATTTCCTAAAGCACTGGACAGAAACTTCCCTTTGTGTGTGTGTGTGTTTTCTTTAATTTTATCAAAAGGCATATGAAGCCTAGATCAACCTGGAAGTTTCTTATAAATAAATAGCAATAGCACTTAGACATATACTGCTTCATAGGGCTTTACAGCCCTCTCTAAGCCGTTTACAGAGTCAGCATATTGCCCCCAACAATCTGGGCCCTCATTTTACCACCCTTGTAAGAGTGAATGGCTGAGTCAACCTTGAGCTGGTGAGATCGAATTGCAGACAGTCAGCAGAATTAGACTGCTATACCAATTCTAACCACTGAGCCCCACAGCTCGTAAATAAATGTAATTTTGATAGTTGCCACTTCACTTTGCAATATCCTTTTGAAATCAGATCCAGGTAAGACCCTGAAGTAATCCCTTGATTTTATTCCAAAGTGACACTAAAAAGAATCTGTGTCACTGATAAATGTGCCTACTTCTTTGTGTACTTTGATAAAAACAACTTAATTAGATCTTGCTTTGACATAATTCACAAGCGTATCTTTTATATCAGCATAAAATTTAGAATATGGTTTTTTTAATCTGAAACCCCAAATTTGATAATTTTACCCTAGGACTGATAGAATAGTTAAAAGATGAATCCCTCCACACAAAAAATATTTTTCCTCCTGGAAATAAATATTTCTATATCCAATTATGAAATTCATGTGATTTTTTCATCAAACAAAAGCCCTAACAATAATAGTTGTTTAATGGGTTAAAAAAAAACCAACAAGTAATATTCATATTCCATACCCAACAACAGGATTTTATTTATTAGAAATATTTTGTCTCAGCATTTGTATTGAAAAATGGTATCTTATTAAGGTATCTTATTAAGTGTAACATTGGAGAATTCATATTACACCAGATATGCAATTAGGAAATAATCTGCTTTCAATCCCATAGCCTACCATGGCCATAAAACAGTGTTTCATATAAAAAAGGGTCTGCAGATGTTCTTCAGATGATATTCTAAAAGAAGCCCAGTTTAATACTGTTTCATTGTGATAAATCTCAATGCTATTGCTAATATTATCTGTAGGGGCTTTTTATAGAAAAGCAGCATGTAATACAGCAGACTTTCAAACGCGGAGAAATTCTTTTTTTAAAAACCCAAACGTGTTTAGGCGAACGTATCCAATGTTAATATTGGATAGCATCATAAAGGGCCTATTTTATAGCTTCCTTTGTGCGATGGCGATATTCAGGCTCGTTAAGAAGAGTGGGAGGAGTGTGGAGGGGGTGGCGGAAGAGACTGATGTGGGTCGTTTCTTTTCCACTGATCTCCAAGTTTAATCTTTTTATTTCTCCCCACACTCCCCAAGAGATTAATATTCTTTATTTCCCCACCTCTCCATTCCCTAGAGATTTATGCTGCCTTCCCATTAACTAGGGCATCTGGCGTGGGGTCTGTTTATGCATGGAGTTGCCTGGGTTAGCTGGGCAGCATCGACAGGTGGTGGCCCGCGTTTTCTCTCTCTCTCTCACTCACACACAACACGAGAGACACACATAGAGAGAGGCGACGCACGCATACACACACACTTAGTCAAAGCAACATTGTCATTCAGAGCAGCAAGCAGAGCTCCCCGCCGCCTGCCTGCCTGCCTGCTGTTGCTTTTGCAAGCGGAAAGGCGCTGAGGGGAACGGAGACGGTGGGCTACCCCATCTCCAGGCAGCTACAGGTTGGACGAGAGCCGCAGTCGGGGGGAAAAAAGCCCACCCGTGGCCTCCTTTGGGTGAGGAAGAACAAACGCCGCAGACGGGCTACCGGCAAAGGTAAGAGCGCCCCAAGGGCCAGGGCCGGGGCCGGGTTCGTGGGGGCGGCGGGGGGGGGGGCGTCAGGTGTCTGCCTTTGAGGAAAAGCAACGTCGCGGGGGTCCCCTCCCCACTTCGCCTTCGTCGACTGAGGCAATGGCCGCGCGTTGGGTCCTGTAATAGCCAGCCCTCCCGGGCAGAGGAGGGAGGGAAGAGGAGGAAAAAAAACCTCGTCGGGGGAAATGTCAGGTGGGGGAAGTGGCCAGAGCGCGTTTAGGTCGCAAAACGCGATCTAAAAAGGAAGCGCGCGCGCGCGTTTGTGTGAATCTTTTCTCTCCCCCCCCCCCCCAAAAGTGACCGGTTGGTTGGTTTGAATCCGTTAGAGAGAGAGAGAGAGAGAGAGAGAGAGAGAGAGAATGCCTCCCCATCTGCGCGGGAAACGTGCCTCGGCGGCTGGAACGGCGAGTGCCTTCTCTCCGCCTGGGCTGTTTTGGCGAGCGGCAAACTCCTTTCTCGCCTTTTCAGCGAAGCCCCGGCAGGAAGAAGATCTCAGTGAACTTTGAGGCGTCGAGGCGACCCCCGCTTTCTCTTCCACGGATCCTCTGAGAAGAGGAGGAGGAGGCTGCCTTTTCCAGGCGCTGACAGGTGGGACGAAGCTCTCTCTCTTTTAAATTAAAGCGGGGGTTGGAAAGGGAAAGGGGACCTTAGAAAGGGACGGTGGAGGGAAACGGTGAAGTTCTACAAAACCGGGAACAGAAACAAATTCTACTCAGGGAAAATTAAAAAAAGGATTATATTGGAATGTTAATTTAAAAGTAAACATGAGGCATTTGATGATGTTCTATCTATGGGTGTGCTGTAATTATTATTTTTTAGAAAAACAACCTGGTGCTTTACCTATATTTTATTTTACCTATAAATGGAGTGCAAATAGCTGGGGAATTGTGACATTGCTAGTTAATATATTCTAGGTTACCATAACAGATGTTGCAGGTTTTGATTTAATTCTGGTTTTACTGTATCTGTGTATGTATGTGTATGCATAACACACACACGCATGCACGCGCAATATATGCATGTGTGTATATATATGCATGTGTGTATATATATGTGTGTGTGTGTACACACACACACACACACACACACACAGATGATTGAGCTTAGTTTAGACTTTGTGCTGGAGCCAAAATATATTTATAAGATGGCACAATATATCATGGAATAGATCTTACTTTTGAGTTTCAGTTTGCATTTATATAATTTTAATACATAGCAATATTCATAATTTCATCACAATAATGCACTAGGACTTTTTTTGGTTTGGTTTGAATAGAACCAGAAAACTATTCAATAGTTAACATCTCTTAACTTTTCTATCCTTCTGCTAATAGAAGTTTATAAAAGACAGATATGACATTGGTTTGAGTATTGCCTCCAGCAATATTTAGGGAAATAGAATACAGTATATTGCTCCAAATTATTCTCTTTATTTATATATTGGCTTTCAATTTTTTTCATTTTATTGTACAATAAATACTATTTCCCCCATTGTTGTGGCTCTTGTTATATAAACAAAGTCTAATTGACTCTTTCATTTTTTGCACAATGTAAAATATTCTTTGGATGTAGAAAACAGTTGGGGATTTACATCTGCTGATTTATTAGGTGTACAATTTTATATGCATAATTACTGCTTTGTGTGATTGGTTCGTGGTAGGGGCAATCAATAAATGATACTAGAGGTTTAGATCAATTCAATAGATATTCTCCCACCCCCCTAAACAAGAATAATGAGGTGTGATCAACTAAATTGCTGACTCTGTAATAATAGTTGTACAGATATCTATATAAGTACCCAAAATAAACTCTTTTATTGGATCTTTGCTAAAAACTAATACACCTCAGAATGTTAATGGAACTATAGTAATTTATACTTTCTAAACTGTATCACACAAACTCATATACACATCATTTGAAAATCCACAAATACACCACATCCAAAACTACTAAATTTTTATATTAGATAACAAATTAGCATAGATTAAAACTACTCCACTCATTTTTATAAAAAAAAAAAAATCAAGTCCCACTGTATATTGTAATTTTTTTGAAAATGTAATTTGATAAAGACAGAGGGAGTGATTTCCCATGACAGATAATGGGAAAATATATTTTCTGAATTTTGCTTTAGATTTGATTTGGTCTACTTCCAGAGGAATTCTAGATCATTTGTGGAGTTCTGAATTGAATCCTGAGCCCGGTTCTGCTTTGAATGATGTCATTTCATAGGAAGGTCATAAGAAAGAAAAACCCAATAAAATTAGAATGCCACACTCAAAGCTAAATGAGGGGTTACCTATGTGTGTAATCGATTGCATAAAATCTATGTTTTTAGTTCATTTTTTATCTTTATGTAGGAATACTGCTTGATCTAAAAGGTAATGGCATTTTAAATTGAACCCATATTGAAAAATATTATTCAAGTTCTCTCACTGTTCTTGTTGCACTGTGATTTATGAAATGCTACATTTCCCCAATGTATTGCTTGTAGCATCAAGGGCATCTGATTCTATAAAATATCTTTTAAAAAAACAAAAAACAATGCCTTGATATGGTTTCCTTCAAATAAATACTATTATTCAATTACTGGATTCACAGTGATATAATCACAGAAATATTCACAGCATTTAATTTTGTGCCAATGCATAGATTTCCCTTGAAGAAGAGAAGCAAACATTGCTGACTCCTCTTCCTCCTCACCACTTTTCATTCCCATTGGAAGGATTCCCTTCTGTGCTCTAGATAAAGATTTTAAGAAATGATGTTAGGTGTGAACAAACAGACCCACAAGTACAAAAGTCAAGCTAGCTACTTTATTGTGACTCTAGTCTAATTCCATGCTTCACCCTTCCCTTTTGCCAGCCTGGAATTCTCCAGCATATGGGTATTTCACAAATAGGAGACATTTAAAAGACTTCTCCCTGGTCCCCAGACTCTATCACCAATTTTAAGCTTATAACATATTCCTAATCCAAACAGTATACTCTGAAATAGCATGAATTCTAGGTTTAATAACTATGAGCATCAACAAACCATAAATTAGTTGATGACAATATGACTTTGAAGTAAGATATTGCGTATATTAAAATATTATGCATGTGTTCTATTGTACTTAGATTTTTTAGATGATTGAATTGATATATTTATAGATATATGTTTTAATAAATTTGCCCCTGCCCCATTGTAAATGTAGTGAGGATGAGGTTATCTGTAACCAGTATCTCTTTTCAATTTCCTGGTGGTTTCTTTAAGAACTGCCTTATTTTTAAATTTAATGTACTGTTGAGATTTTCCTTTTCCTTTTCCTGTTGTCTTTTTCTCCAGACAATATGCATGTCTACAGGATGCTGGATTCAGATTTTGTCATGTTTAATATATTGAAAACAATAGGATGAATTGATTATGACTATGTTAAGTCACACTGATTTTTTATGTCTATTTGAAACATAACAGGAAGCTTATCTTTACAGAATGGTCAGGCTATTTCAGCAACACTAATAAAGTGCTGTATAGAACCTATTAAGGTGGGAAAGAGAGAAGCTGTTATTTTAAAGGATATTGTTATGCTTCTGTATATGCACATATTGTTGTCTTGTATCTTATTCATTTAAACCAGGGTAGTCAACCTTTTTATACCTACCACTCACTTTTGTATCTCTGTTAGTAGTAACGTTTTCTAACCGCCCACCGGTTCCACAATAATGATGATTTATAAAGTAGGGAAGCCAATTAAATTAAAAAAAGGAAAGTGCTGATTCAGTATTGGACAAAACTCCCACCTCCCACCATGAAAGCTGGAACGCCCACTAGTGGGCGGTAGGGACCAGGTTGACTACCACTGATTTAACCTTTGCGTGTGTGTGTGTATACATATATTATACATATATATACACACAACATACACATAGAAATATATCCATTTATGTATAACACATATGTATATGTGTGTATGTGCATGCACATGTATATTTATATATGAATACACTCACACATATACAGGTATATATGTATATTCAGAAAGATTTGCCCACAAGAAGAAAAACAAAAGGAGAAGAAATGGGAGAGGACATAGCAGCAAGGGAATTTTCCAGTGAGAAGATAGAAGGCTCTTCTCCCAATTGAATATCTTGCAAGTTATTGCTAAAGTGTCCTAATCTGGATAGTATTTTCTTAAGCTGGCTTTGAGTTAAGCTGGCATGAACATAGGGCAGAGCAGCTTAAATTGTAAGTGCTTTTATGTCCTAAATCTGATTCAAACTCAGTATGTAAAGGTATTATGTACTTTTATGCATATTTTAGAGTAGATAGTTAAAATATAACCTTAAACTAAGTTGAACACTTGATATTTTTCTACTGAAACATATTTCACATTCCAATTAGAATAGGATGGCACAATGATGATAAACTACAAAAGGAATAAAAACACATCTTCCATTTTTAATACAGCAAGAGTAAATTATATTTATTTCTAGATATCTTCTTCAATAATATGTTTTGATCAGAAACTTCTATGTATCATTAGAAGCATAACTTCTTCAAATTCAGCTTTTCTTAGGAACTATTTGGAAGTGATTTGTGCCTTCTTCTGTTATATTACTTTGACTCTCTTATACTGTACATACTACAACCTGGAGTTTCCTAATAGCCTGATCCTACTTAGTTACCTAATCTGGTGGTGCAAAGCTTTGTTGCCAGAATGAATACTTTACAGAAAGGTAGGCACTTGAAGACCTGAATTTTCAGAAAGTTGTAGAGTAGATGGAGGAAGATGACCTCAGAGATATGCAAGCTCCATTGCAAGGATAATGGGGGATGAAAATAATTTAATTATGCAATAGACAGATAATAGTCAAAAGTGAATCAGACAGGCAGCTTCCAAATTCATTAAACTATAAGCAACAGAGAGAAGTACAATATACTTTGTACAATATACTTTGGAAGATTAATATCAGACCGAGAAATCAAGTTTTCATTTATCATTTGGATAAATGGTCAGATCATTTATTGCTGTAGAGTTCAATGGTGCTTTGAACTCCTACCATAAACTTCTATTTGATCGGTCCTAATAGATCAATTGGTTCCCAGAAAATGTTTGGGGGTTTCCTGCTATTATGGCAGACAATTCTGCTAAGAACCTGGTTACTTCTTATAATATAGCAATGGTAGCAACTTTGGATATGATTACATCTGGACAATCTCTTCTTGTTTGCCAATATAGAGGAATCGCCTTGGTTTAATAAGGAGCTCTGAGAGATGAAGAGAACGAGGAAACACCTAAAATGATACTGACAGAAGACAAGGACCGAATCTGATCAAACATGGAGTTATATCTGAACCTACAATGTGGTGAAACAAAAGACAATATGTTCATGACTATGACAGTATATCATTTTGGGGAAGAAACCCTGAGGATGGTGTGGGAATACCCCTAGGAATTTTAGGATTCCAACAACACTACCTACCCAGATTCCCTTAATCAACTTGTTTCAGCCTGAAGCTACTTGGATGGGCAGTGAAACATCTCAAGTCAACAGGAAACTAAATCCAGTTTCCATGATTCAACTTCCAAATAAAAGGAAACATTTCTCTGCTCTTAAAGCAAATTGCCACCATTGATCCTATGCAAGGTGATCCAGCCCCATTCTGGAAAGAACAAGTCAGACAAATGGTTGTTAGGCTTCTGTGAAAAAATTGCTGAGTATCTGGAGGATAAAATTGCTGGGCTAAACATGAGCCTATTGGTACAGTAATCCCTCGTTTTCCGCGGCTTCAAGTTTCGCGGCTTCAGTGCTTCGCGGATTTTTTAAAAATACAGGAAAAAAAATGCATCGGTAGGAGGCAAGCGCCCCCTAGTGCTTGCTTTAAACAATGTCCTCAACTCAAGTTTCCCAGCGAATCCTACTTTGCGGTTTTCCGGTTTTCGCGGAAAGTTCCGGTCCCCATTATCCGCGGAAAACGAGGGATTACTGTACTGAAGAAAAACACAGGGTTATCCATGACAATAATCCCATCAATTTATGCTCCATATTTCTTGTCTGTTTATCTGTTATGATCTAAGCAGGAGCTCCCTTTGGCCCTATGTTTAGGGAATGTCATCTACAAGAACTCCAGAGGTGGGCATTCTCCTTCGCTGGCCATGTTTTATGACAATAATATTCCTTTACAAATCAGTTGTTCTCTACACTTTGGATGTTTATAGCACCATCAGGATTTGGGGTCTCAAATATAGGATGTTTCCTTTATTAGCATTTCTCAACCTTGGCAACTAAGACGTGTAGACTTGAAGTGGCTTGAAAATTCAGGGGGTTGAAGTCTACATATCTTCAGGTTGCCAAGGGGGAGGAATATTGCTTTTAGGGGAGTGATTTTTGCTTATGTAATTCTTCTGGTACTACATTATTAATGTTCTTCGTCTTTGATATTATGATTTTGTATTTTTAAAACTTGATCAGTGAATGAGGCATATTAGCTCTCAAGTTACTTGAATTGACCAGTAAATGCTGGTGAGGCTCATTTAGTCACTGCCTTGTACAATGACTGTTGTCAATGAAGATGGTGATGGAGAAATAAATTTGTGACCAATTTTCGCAATTTACAACCATACATGGAAGAGAAATCCTGGAGGCTACAAGATTTCAGCTACCATCAGTTACCTCCACTGGCTTCTCAATTGACTTTTTGGGGAAGCCAGCGGAGAAGATGGTGATCACATAATTGGCACTTGGCAACCAGCTTACAATTACAACCAATAGCAAAGTGCCCCAAATGTAATCATGTCACCAGGGGCGAGCACAATCTTTTATGACAGTTGGAAGTGCTTTACTGGCAATAAAGTTTGTCATAATTTTGAATGGTCATTAGATGACTAGTTA
Organism: Rhabdophis nuchalis; assembly: GCA_039707465.1. Classification (NCBI taxonomy): domain Eukaryota; kingdom Metazoa; phylum Chordata; class Lepidosauria; order Squamata; family Natricidae; genus Rhabdophis; species Rhabdophis nuchalis. The sequence goes on from CM077644.1 coordinate 77,289,712, forward strand.
CAACTTGAGCACTACATGTATAGAAATGCACCACTTGGTGCTACTCATCTTGACTATTGTGATGGTGCACAGTATACAGAAGCTACCAAAGGAAAAATTTGCTCTCCATTTCAAAATTGAACAAAAACTGATAAGCTTTATTCATGAGCTTCTGGAGGAGATGGTGAATGGTGAAATGTGGGATATATCACACAAATGCTGTGACTGACTTACTTGAGTCAGACATCAGAATGCGTATACTTAATCATGACATTTATATCATGACATCACTATGTGTGTCATTATTTTGGGGTTTGCCTAGGAAGCATCTGGCTGTGTTCTGCCTGTAGATTTGAATAGTAAACTTATAGAAAGTAAGTGCTATAGTTTCACTGTTTATGGAGGGCTTTATTATATATTCCCCAGAGTGACAATGTTTGCTTAGCTATTTATATGCGTTTATTAATGCCTTCCTGGCATGGCTGCTAGGCTACTATCTGCAGTCAGTCTTGATTTCCAGTATCATTATTGTTGGGGATGATGTGACATCCCCAATGTCACATGGAGGAAGCGGAAGCTTAGAGGGTTTTTAGGGGGTTTTTTAGTTAGAGTTTTAAGGGGCTCCGGGGAAGAAGGCGGGTTAATAAAAATTAGGGACGTGGGTGGGGGGTATAACCCACAGGGTACTATGTCCAGGCCGACCTATAATCCTGACGGGGAAGATGTGGGGTCCATTGTTAGGGGGGGTACGAAGGTCAATCAACCGGAGTGCCATTCTATCAGGACAGTGTATGGGAGGGGTAGGCATGGCAGGAGCCGGAGACCATATCAGTTCTTGGGAGTGCGCACCCGCTGTTTACAAGAGGTTGTGCGCTCCGATCTCCACGGCTCCGCTCGTAACCCAGGAGGTCCGAGTTCCCAGGGCCTGGGCTCGAGGCTGATGTTGTGCAATGCCAGGTCCGTTATCAACAAGGCCCCCCTCATCGATGATTTGATATTAGAGGGGGAGCCGGACCTGGTAGGTGTTACGGAAACCTGGCTGGGCCCTGAGGGTGGGGTGCCCCTCGTGGAAATGTGCCTGCCAGGCTACTGGGCATTTCATCAGCCATGAGCCCAAGGCAGGGGTTGGGGGGGTGGCGGCCATTGTGAGGGAGGATCTGGCTCCGAGGGAGACCTCTGTGCCGCAGATAGCCGGCTGTGAGGCCTTGGGTATGAAGTGGGGCCTTGGGAGGCAGTTGGGCTTGCTGATTGTGTACCTGGCTCCCCGCTATGTCTCAGCAGCCCTGCCCGAGCTCCTCGAGGTGATGGCCGAGATGGCAGTTGAGACCCCCAGGCTATTAGTCATGGGGGACTTTAATCTGCCATCGGTAGGTGAAACCTCTGAGATGGCTCGGGAGTTCATGGCCTCCATGACGGCCATGAACCTGACCCAAGTAATTCATGGCCCCACTCACACCGGAGGCCACACTCTGGATCTTGTTTTTATCTCCGGCCAGTGGAGGAGTGATCTGGAATTAGGGGATTTAACGGTTACCCCCCTGTCATGGACAGATCACTCTCTCCTTCGACTAGACTTCCCAACCGCTGCACCCCATCGCGGGGAGGCAGAACTGGATGTTCCACAATGGTTCCGCCCCAGGCTCCTGATGGATCCAGAGAGGTTCCAGACGGAGTTTGGGCCAATACCGGGGACCCTGACCCGTGACTCGACTGAGGACCTGGTGGCTGCCTGGAATAACGCGGCCACTGGGGCCCTGGACCGGGTCGCGCCCTTGCGGCCTCTCATGCGTCGCTGAACTGCCTTGGCCCCTTGGTTCTCCGAGGAGCTGAGGGCATTGAAGCGACGCAAGAGATGCCTGGAGGGCATTTGGAGATCCACTCGCACCGAATCAGACTGAACACGCGCTAGGTCCCACTTGAGGACCTACCTCGTGGCGATAAGGGCTACGAAACATAATTATCTCGCCGCCCTTATCGCATCCGCAGATAACCGCCCTGCCGCCCTGTTTAGAGTGACCCGCTCCCTTCTCCTTTACAGGGTCGTGCAGAGGAGTTTGGACAATATCTGCTGGATAAAGTCGCTCAGATCCGGAGCGAGTTGGTCTCCAATGAGGTGGGCCCGGGCGGGCAATCGGAGGGAGGTCTTGAGACCGTTTTATGGGAAGAATTTGACTTTGTGACTCCTGATGACATGGACAGGCTGTTGGGATGACTGAACGCTACCACATGTTTATTGGACCCGTGTCCCTCCTGGTTAGTACTGGCCTCCCGGAGGTCACCCGAGGCTGGCTCCAGGAGATAGTGAACGCCTCTTTGAGCGAGGGGTCTCTTCCGGCCACCTTGAAAGAGGCGGTGGTGAGACCCCTCCTCAAGAAGCCTTCCCTGGACCCAGCATTGTTGGTTAATTACCATCCGGTCTCCAACCTTAGCTTTCTTGCTAAGGTTGTAGAGAGTGTGGTAGCTCAACAGTTCTCCCGACACCTGGAGGAAACCGTATATCTAGTCTCGCGCCAGTCCGGCTTCCGTCCTGGGCACAGCACGGAGACGGCATTGGTCGCGTTGGTAGATGATCTCTGGAGGGCCCGAGACGGGTTGTTCCTCCGTCCTGGCCCTATTAGACGTCTCAGCGGCTTTCGATACCATCGACCATGGTATCCTCCTGCACTGGCTGGAGGGGTTGGGATTGAGAGGCACTGTATTGCAGTGGTTCTCTTCCTACCTCTCTGTCCGGTTGCAGTGTGTACTGACAGGAGGGCAGAGATCGACCTCGAGGCCCCTTTTATGTGGGGTACCTCAGGGGTCGGTTCTCTCACCCCTCCTGTTTAACATCTACATGAAGCCGCTGGGTGAGATCATCCGTGGCTTTGGGGTAGAATACCATCAGTACGCTGATGACACTCAGCTGTACATTTCTACCCCTGGCCACCCCAACGATGCCGTGGAAGTGCTGTCTCGGTGTCTGGAGGCCGTGCGGGTCTGGATGGGGAGGAACAAACTCAGACTCAACCTGTCCAAGACCGAGTGGCTGTGGTTTCCGGCATCTCGATATAGCCAGTTAACTCCATCGCTGGCTATCGGGGGCGAGTCATTGGCCCCCGCGGAAAGGGCTCGCAACTTGGCCGTCCTCCTGGAATCACGGCTGTCCTTGGATGACCATGTGATGGCCGTGGCCAGGGGGGCCTTCTATCAGGTTTACCTGATACGCCAGTTGTGCCCCTTTCTAGATTGGGATGCCCTACGCACGGTCACTCAAGCCCTCATTATTTCCCGCCTGGACTACTGTAACGCCCTCTACATGGGGCTCCCCTTGAGGTACACCCGGAGACTCCAGCTAGTGCAGAATGCGGCCGCGCGGGGGATTCTGGGAGTTTCTCGTTACTCCCATGTAACACCTCTCCTGCGCTAGCTGCACTGCCTGCCTGTGGTCTTCCGGGTGCGCTTCAAGGTGCTTGTCACCATCTTTAAAGCGCTCCATGGCATGGGTCCTGGTTACTTGAGAGACTGCCTCCTATCACATACCTCCCTTTGACCTGTCCGCTCCCACAGAGTGGGCCTTCTCAGGGTGCCATCAGCCGGTCAATGCCGGCTGGCGGCTCCCAGGGGAAGGGCCTTCTCTGTGGTGGGTCCGGCACTCTGGAACGACCTGCCCCCTGATATCCGTACCATCACGGACCTACGACTCTTCCGTCGGATGTTAAAAGCACATTTCTTTCATCTAGCCGGCCTGACATAGACTAGGGAATAATTTTAAACTTTGATATTTATTGGTTTTAAATTTATTTATCCAATTTTAGCACAGATTTAATAATTTAATTGTTTTTTATATTTTGCATTGTATTGTTGGGTTTTTATCTTTGTGTGCACCGCCCTGAGTCCCTTTTAGGTGAAATAGGGCGGTATATAAATCGAATAAACTAAACTAAACTAAACATATATCCTGTTAGCTTTTTCTTTTCTTTCTTTATTCTACTGAGGCTGTGCATAGATTGATTGTCCATAAGGTATATAGGCTGTTTAGCCTGTTTTTTTTATATACTTATACATCATACACATATACATACATACACACACACACGTGCGCACCCCCCCCCCCCAAAACCTTATTTATGTGAGTATCATACTGAGATTTTTAGCGTGAGAAAGAAAACAGCAGACACTGAACTAGGTTTTATGTAATGAAAAACTACATTATTGTATGAGTAGTTTAGCTTCAGGATAGTTTTATCTGTCTTTTCTTTTTATACAGCAGCTAATTTTCAGATTGTCTTGAGTTTTTGCTTCCATTTTGAGCTAAACAAGCTTAATTTCTGTCACAAAACCCAATAAGCTATTGCAAAATTCAGTTTTAGTTTAAGGAAATAATGAAGATCACTTTCTATGATACTTCTAATGTTAATTGTCCATCTCTATGTATTGTTTATAAATCAGATTTTGAATGTTTTGTAAAAACATTTTAAACAGTTTAAATTTTTTAATATAATTGTATAATGCAGAATTCTGTATTTTAACTTAGTTTTGAATATCGCTCATAACTATTTTTATTGCCTTTATTACATTTCATTTTTCTACAGTAGAGATGGATATGAGTGAAACATTCTGATGTGAAAATGGAGAATTTTCATTATTAAAAGCTTATAATAATTCTGTGCATTTTGTGTGGCCATTTATAGCACAGACTAGTATGATAATTTGCTACAAATTAGAAAACTGTAGAATTCATTGTAGATAAATATAACAATGTTAAAGACTAGAGAGAAATTTCATTGAGCAGTCATACAAAATGCAATTATTTTTACATTGTGACTAATCTTGATAGCAGATGACAAGCAGAACTGACTAATACATATTTTTTTTAATTAAAGGAGTGATAGAATTGTTCAGAGATCGCATTTTCTATATTTCAGTGCACTCCTGGTTTGACAAAAATATATTGATCTTTAAAAATTTGAAGAGAAATTACTAACTTAGAATAATAGAAACTGTTCTTAATATCTCACAAATAAAACAAACAACATTAAAAAGTTATGATATTTATGTAGTTACTTACCAAGCAAATCTAAATTATATTAAAATAACCAAAATATCTTTATAATCCACAAGGCATGCCACAACTTTTGAGCACCCCTAATGTTTGGAAATTGACACATCCTAATTGTTGGCTGTTCTAAAATGTGCTAAGTCAATAGCTTTCTCTGTAATTTATAATCAGTTTATATATTGGCTATATATCATATTATATACACACACACATGCACACAGATAAATATACAATATATATTCATTTTGCTTTCTCTTGAGAAAGATTCATTCTTCCTTTGAAACAGCTGAAAAAAACCCAAAGATATTAAATATGAAAGTATTGGATGCTTTTCCTGATAACAACAGAAAGTGAACAACTAATGTAAATACCGTATGTTTTAAAAGCAATTTGAAAGTTTCCCTGGAGTAGAGTGTATTATTCTGTGTTTAATGAACTCATTTTACATATGAAAAACAAAGAATTAATGTTTTTTAGTAAATTGAATTGCTCGTAACACAGAATTATTAATTTCTGTAGCTCATCTTGGACACCTCTAAGTAATTAAATTGTTCCTTTAAATACTTGAGTAGCTTCCTCTAATTTGTGCCTCCCTAGTAAGTCTCACTGTGAGTTATAGATTATTCAAAAGATCATGTAACCTCACTGTGGGATGCATGCAATTATTAGAAAGTTAACTTTTAGTTCCATCATATTGTCCATTGAGTTGTCAATGGCTAATGTTACAAATATAGAATCAGTTACTTTGCAAATGAAACTTTCTTATGTAAACATATAATGGCTGTAATCTTGACTCTACATTAGTAGATGCATTGGTCATGATGAGGGTACTGTTTTACAATATTAACTGGAATATTTTTTCCCGGTAAACTGCAAGGATGTAAATAAGGTGCTGTCTAGTTTGTCCTTGCTCTTTGAATCTCTACCTCTCCTGTTTACTCTTGGGAGTGGGTGAGGAGGTAGCTATTTGGTTCTGAGATATTGCCAATGCATATTTTTCGGAGTATAAAACACACCAAGATTTGAAGAGACAAATTTTAAAAAGTTTTTGCACTCTGAAGACCTCCCAAAAACGGCCCATTTTTCACAAAAACAGGCACATTTTTTTGTCAAAAAGGCATGAATACCCTTTAGGAGGCTTGTAGAGTGCTCCTGGGGGCTGGGGGGAGATGAAAGCAAAAAATGCCCCATTTTTCATGAAAACGGGCTCATTTTTTCTTTAAAAAAAAAAAAGCATTGATAGCTTTTAGGAGGCTTATAGAATGCTCCTGGGGGCTGGGGAGAGGGGAAATGAACAAAAAATGGTCCGTTTTTCACACATTTTTGCCCTCGTCAGCCCCCAGCACTCTATAAGCATCACGGCCATTTTGGTGAAGGGGCGGAGTTTTGGGAGGCCAAAAATGCTGTATTCAGTGTACAATACACACCCAGATTTTCATCCTCTGTTTTGAGGGGAAAAGGTACGTCTTATACTCCAAAAAATATGGTATGAGCAGTTGTGCACTCTGCTAAAGAGGCCGGTCCTGTCAGAAGACAACCTAGTCAACATCATAACTAGATTATCTACTTCTTTGTAGTTAGTTAGTTAGTTTATTCGATTTATATACCGCCCTATTTCACCTAAAAAGGACTCAGGGTGGTGTTCTTTCCCTTGTAGGAGAAGGTTGTTGAAACAATGGGGGTGGAGCCAAATTGTAGCGCCCAAGAAGAAATGCATTATTTTGACCATTTCAATCAAGATTCTGTGTGGGGCAGACAGTATCGGTTGTTGTCTTAGTTGGCAGCTAGTGAGCTGGATGGAAGCAATATTTCTCTTGTGGGTTGGACCTCTTGCAACTTTTGATACAATTGACCATGCATTGTTCTGCAGTGGTTCTGTTTCATTCAGTGGGGGTGGGTGGGTCATTCTTGTGCTTCCTGGAATGAATGAACATCCAAACTGAATCAGGATAGTTTCTACTTGGTCTTTTGGAAAATATTGAAAATGTGTGATTCCAGAGATTTTTCTTGCTGTTGCTGGCTTTACTAGAGGTTTTATGTTATTATTGCAATTTTAAACATATTGTGGCTATTTAAAATTCTGTTACATACTTTGTTGGCAGCCAAAATAATCAAGACTATAGCAGATTATAAATTTAATAAACAAAAACCCCTAGGAAGAAAAAAATAACCAGCATTGTAATAAATGCTTGATTTTAGGGATGTCCATTCATTGGTATTCAGATATATCGGACAAAGTTTTAGTTTAGACTTGACTTCCAAATTTCCATTAATTAATTCCATTAATTCTAATAGATGATATAATCTTCACCATTTACAAAAGTGTACATAATCTGCATAGTTATATAATAGTATAAATTTCTGTGAAATAGTTACATATTTTCTGTAATTAAATGAATAGGTTGATGTTAATGAATTATATATCAGTACAGTAAAATACATCAATTATATATATTTGGATTTATTGGACATGTGGATTTAAGATATATCTGTCTTTCTTGATTGTTCTGCAAAATTGAGCTTTTATTTTATTTTAGTAACTGACCTCAGTTAGGTGAGATCATTTGAAATCAAGGAATATCATCAGTTAAGACATGCTCTATAAAATAAATATAAAATATAATTCTAAAATTGAAATACAAAGATATCTGTAGAACATTTGGTATGACTGTGATTCATCTTGGAATAATCTCCTAATGTGTTTCCTATGAGGTGACTCATTGAAGTGGTATGATTAAAATAATTGATTTAAACCAAATTCAGTGGGCGGGAAGAGATTAGGAGTATAGTAAATAGGATTAACAGTAGTAATGCTCACAGCATCCATAGAGATCTCGTGACCTTTTAGTTTACCACTGATTCTTTTAAAAGTACATTAGCATGCCTAGGAACTCAGATTGCTTTTGGGCTGAAGTAGAATTTTAGAGAAATATACCTGAGTGACTATAGTCTTAAAGAGCGCATAAACATTCTTCATGAGAAACATATATACAAACACATTTTAAAGCAACTGTTGTGGAAGATGTACTTTTTAAAAAATGAATGCAATTCTACACTAGTTGTTAGTGATGTCATGATATGTATATTATTTAAAGAAATTCTTGCCACTGCTGTTAAGTAAATCATTGCAATCGTTAAGTTAGTAACATGGTTGTTAAGTGAACCTGGCTACCCCATTGACTTTGCTTATCAAAAGTTGCAAAAACTGATCACATGACCCCAGGACACTACAACCGACATAAATATGAATCTGTTAGCAAGCACCTGAATTTTGATCATATGATCATGGGGATGCTGCAACCGTCCTAAGTGTAAAAAATTGTCACAAGTCATTTTTTTCAATGCCATTGTACAGTATTGAGCGGTCACTAAATTGTTGTAAATTGAGGACTACCTATATAAGTAAAATGTTAACTTGTAAGAATGAAGTTTTTGGTGGAGTTAACAATTCCTGAATTCAAGTTTAAATTTCTGTTGATATTTTTAAAAATAAATCTTAAGTAATGTCTTGTTATCAAACTTCATCCAGACACTTAAGATAGAAAACATGTAGGTGGAAATTCAAGGACACAGCTCTTGATAAGCCAGTTTTATTGCAGATGTTAAAAAAAGCATAATCACAGCAAAAAATGAGCAAGTGCAAACTATAAGCTATTTGCATTCCAAGGATCAGATTTTACATGTCTCTTTTTTTCTTACCTATGTTTCCCAACAGGGCAGAATTAGTGGCATCTTTAGGGGAGGAGCTGTTTAAATTGTATATTGTTACAGAACTGTCTAGTTTTAGGTAATCTCTGTTTTTGACTGCACCAGTTCTTACCCTCAGTCATACATCATGATATGCTACATCAAAAATTATTTGAAGCTTGAATTTTAGAATAATTTTAATATGAAATTATAAAGTTGGAAGAGTCATCCTGTTCAATTTCCTATTCACTGCACTAGGTAAACAAAGCACTAACAACAGCTGTTTTCTTTTAATTGAACACATTAAGTGAAAGTGTTTATCACCAACAATATATTATTTGTTTTGGGACATTCAGTCAAAAATTCAGTATAATTATACTTTCTTGTAATTTAAATTAATGATCTTGTGTCCAGTCCTCTAGTTCAGGGGTCTCCAACCTTTGCAACTTTAAGTCTGAAGGACTTCCGCTCCCAGAATTCTCCAGCCAGCTTTGCTGGCTGGAGAACTCTGGGAGCTGAAGTCCTTCAGACTTGAAGTTGCAAAGGTTGGAGACCCCTGCTCTAGTTGACAGAACCAATTTTATATCCTGCTTCTTGATTTTTTTAAATAGTGAAATTTGAATTTGTAGTCCCAAATTATCCTCATTGGTCTTCTCTGTATCTGTTATAGCTTGTTTGACTCCTTAATGGATTACTCCGAACTTGGCAGAATTCTAGGTTTGAATAAAATAGAATAAAGTAGAACTATTACTCCTTGCAATTTAGAAACATAATTGTATTAATGCAGCTGAAATGTCATTTTTTATTTTTTGAAGCCACATCACATTTAGTGACATACATTTAATATACTGTATTTTTTGGAGTATAAGACGCACATTTTTTCCTCTAAAAAGAGGCTGAAAATCTGGGTGCATGTTATACATCGAATACAGCATTTTATGCCTCCCGAAACCCCACCCCTTCACCAAAATGGCTACGCGTATACCCTTATGGAGGCTTCCAGAGAGCTCCTGGGGGCTGGGGAGGGCAGAAATGAGCAAAAAACAGGGCATTTTTGCCCCCCCAGCCCCCAGCAGCACTCTATAAGCCTCCATAAGGCTATGCATGCAATTTTTTTGACCCCAAAACGGCCCGTTTTTGCGATAAATGTGTCGATTCTTTGCTCATTTTTGACCCCCCAGGAGCACTCTGCAAGCCCCCACAAGGCTATTCATGCCTTTTGTTTGGAAAAAAAGGGGCCATTTTCGCGAAAAATGGGCCGTTTGGGAGAGGTTTGCAAAGTGCAAAAAGGGTTTTTCCTCCCTTTTGGAAAGCTGTTTAGTTAGAGTGATTGATGACAATTATCAAGTACTGTGCCTGCAGAAACAAAGATTTGTTCCAAAGGTGGTGAGTGATTTCCTACTCCAGCACATGGGTAAATACACCTGGAAACATCTACCTATCTACCTACCTACCTACCTACCTACCTACCTACCTACCTACCTACCTACCTACCTACCTACCTTTTCTCTCTCTCTCTCTCTCTCTCTCTCTCTCTCTCTCTCTCTCTCTCTCTCCCTCTCCCTCTCCCTCTCCCTCTCCCTACCTATCTACTGTATTTCTCTTTCTCTCTCTTTCTCTCTCTCTACCTACCTATCTACACACACTCTCTCTTCCTATCTATCTACTGTATTTCTCTTCCTCCTCTATATACCTACCTACCTACTCTCTCTCCCTACCCATCTAATGTATTTCTCTCTCTCTATTTCTCTCTCTCTATCCCTCTACCTACCTACCTATCTACACACTCTCTCTCCCTACCTACCTACTATATTTCTCTCTCTCCCTCCCTCCCTCCCTCTACCTACCTACCTACCTACCTACCTACCTACCTACCTACCTACCTACTCTCTCTCTCCCCCTCCCTACCTATTGTATTTCTCTCTCTTTCTCTCCCTCTCTCTCCCTCTATCTACCTACCTACTTAAAAAAAATTGCCTCTTCAAAACCTGGCAATTATACACTGGTGCATCTTATACTCCGAAAAATACGGTAAATCAAGTATTATTTCATTCCCCACCCACAAATACAATTGCTATGCTAGGAATTCCTGTATATTTTGTGTCCATACTTTACATTTATTTCTATTAAAGTTCATTTGGTTGTTTTCAACCCATTTCTTTTTCTAACTATACTGAATTTTAATATATTTTATAGATTATCCCACTTCTATCTACATATCTGTATATTTTATAATGATTTCCTCCACATCCTCACCTAAGTCATGAATAAAAATAGTAATAAGGACCCAAGGCCAATCATGTAGTACCCTACTTGATATCTCTTCAGTTGAATCATTTATGAGCATTCTTTGAATATAATTTTCAAGCCAGCTGTGTCTTGTTATGCATCCACACTTATCTAACTTGATAATTAGAATATTATGAAAACAATTTGCTGAAATCAAAATACGATGCATCTATAGCATCTCCACAATTTGCTAAAGAAATAACATAGTTTTAAAAAATGAGATGACTTATACTTGTCGAATTACCTTACTGTTTTCAAGGTGCTTCTAGATCATTGGTTTTATCTGTTTAGAATTTTCTCAGGAATCCATGTCAGAAAGCCAACAGTTTTTGGGCTTCTTTTTCTTATCCTCTTGAGGGCAGAGACCACTTTTGCTCTCTTCAGTCATCTGGTAACTAGCCTTTTTCCAGTGTTTCACAAAAATAATATATAAAGGTTTAGTTTGACTACAATGTGTTCTTCTTGTGCTATAGGAGGGACATTATCTTGCCTTACTGTAAGTATATAAGCACAAGAAAAAAGGAATCCCTCAGTATACTTTTATTGGCATCAAGTTTTGATTCTATCCTTTCTGCAATAGTTGAAGAACTGGTGTTTACTTGCAGTTGCTCAAATGGATTCAAAATTTATCTGGGATAATAATATGATTTTAGGAATTATAAGCTTAGAAATGCTGTTTGGCAATAATGTTATAGTGCTTAACATTATATAGACAACTGACATTGAAGTGGATTTGGTGTGCAACATAGTGTGCATGAATGGTAAAGAATCATTTGAAAAGGGTTTTAATAGAGACAAAATGTTTTCCTTCTTCAACCTTAGAATAACTCATTTGTTGATCCTTGAATAAGAAAAGATTATCTTCAAATTCTGAAGAGCCTTTGATGGTTTAAACTCAGACACAAGCTAAGAAGAGATTTTTTACTCAAGAGTTACTGCATTCAATATGAAATTAAAATATTTTGTGTAAATGCTTTCATGTTACCTAAATGATTACCGTATTTTTCAGAGTATAAGACGCACCTTAATTTTAGGGGAAGAAATCAGGAAAAAAACCTTTCTGCCTCTTTCCCAGCAGCATCCATCAGTATTCATCTGGCTAACATCTTCGCTGCCTCAGTTGGAGCCTGATTCCCGAAGCTACCTGGGGAACTGTGATGAAAGCCTTTTCAATGAAAGAGTTTTTGGGCTTCAGGGTCCCCTCCCCGATTCCAAAAAGGGCGCATGCAGAGGCCAAACAAGTGCATTGTATTTCAGGTGGCAGGGCAGGGCAGGCAGATTAGAGGCAGCTATCCGATTGCCAGCTTGGTGACTTGGCTGCTGGCCATCCGGAGTGTGCAGGCAACAAAGGAAACACGTGTTGTGGCTCTATTAAGATGCGCATTTCACAGTGGGGTACAATTTGGGGGTGGCAGGTGGGGCAGGGGATGGGGCGTTCTCATTCCCTGCCCCACCTGCCACCCCCAAATTGTACCCCACTGTAAAATATGCATCTTAATAGAGCCATGATGCGGGTTTCCTTTGCTGCCTGCACACTCCGGATGGCCAGCAGCCAAGCTGGCAATTGGGCGGCTGCCTCTAATCTGCCTGCCCTGCATCCGCACCCAGCTCCTGTACCTTCGCCCAACTGCGCTGCCCTCTCACTTTTCTCGCTGCCTCCCCCAGCCGACAGTGCTGGCCAGGAGAAAACAGGCGGCGAGTCTGTAGAGGAGGAGGAGGGTGCATGGCTCTGCGATGGGAACTGGGGAACTGGGAAGGAAAGTATTTTCAGGTGGCAGCACGTGCTGGAACTGCCTACCATCTGAAACACGATGCACTTGTTTGGCTTCTGCACGCACCCTTTTTGGAATTGGGGAGGGGACCCCGCAGCTCAAAAACTCTTTCATTGAAAATCGCAGTTCCCAGGCAGCTTCAGGAATCAGGCGCCATGTGAATGTGAGGATCCCTGCCGCATGGAACCCCCAAAATGCAACGCGCAGAGCAGGTGGGTGGAGGTACATTTGGAATATAAGATGCACCCAGATTTTCTCCCTTTTTGGGGGGCTTAAAAGGTGCGTCTTATACTCCGAAAAATACGGTAGTTTTTCTCTAGCTATTGTTAGGGAATATCTCCGTTGGGAGAAAGTTGTGCAGCGGAATGTGCAGCTAGAGAAATGTTGCTAGTAAACACATATAGTAAGCCAGACACTGTTAGTAAAACAAAAATAGCTTTACTGGTATTGTAAAACTATACTATTGCTTCACAAGCAGTGATAGTAAAATGAGTCAAAGTCTTAACAAATAGCAGTTTGCTTACAGTCAGTAAACCACACTTCTTCCTTCTTCAAACACACTCACAGCACAGGAGCAGTCAGTTATCAGTAGATCTTCAAGCAGAGGGAGCAATTCCCTGGGTCCAGGGAAGGCCTCTTGAGGAGGGGTCTCCTCTTTCAAGGCGGCCGGCAGAAACCCCTCACTGAAGGAAGCGTTCACTATTGCCTGGAGCCAGCCTCATGTAACCTCCCAGGAGGCCAGTACCAGCCAGGAGGGACACGGGTCCAATAAACGTGGTAGCATTCAGCCGCCTCAGCAACCTGTCCATGTCATCAGGAGCAACAAAGTCAAACTCTTCCCATAATATGGTCTCAAGACCTGCCTCGGACGGTCCACCCAGACCTGTCTCATTGGAGGCCAACTCGTCCCGGATCCGAGCGATTTTATCCTGCAGATACTCTCCAAATTCCTCTGCTCTACCCTGCAAAGGAGCTTCCCGCGGCCTCTGGCGAAGGAGGGAACGGGTCACTCTAAACAGAGCGGCAGGGCAGTTATCTGTGGATGCGATAAGAGTTCATCTCGCATCCACAGTTATCTGTGGATGCGAGATGGTTCCGTTTCGCTACTCTTATTTATTTATTTATTTATTTATTTATTTATTTATTCGATTTATAAACCGCACCAATCTCCGTCGAGACGGACTCTGGGCGGTGCACAGGACATTAAAAAATATACAATAATAAATAACATATGTACAAAAGTTAAAAAGAAATTAAATAATAAACCTGTGCTAAAAATCCCATTAAAACCTATCTAATTTGGCTAAGGCTCTGTCATTCCTACATTAAATTCTATGCCAGTCCAGCTTGCTGAAAGAGGTGTGTCTTAAGTGAGCGGCGGAAGAGGGGAAGGTCCGTGATAGTACGAAGTTCGGGGGTGAGGTCGTTCCAGAGGGCAGGCCCTGCCACAGAGAAGGCCCTGTTTCTGGGCGTCGCCAGCCGGCATTGGCCGGCAGTCGGCACCTTGAGAAGGCCCTCTCTGTGGGAGCGAATTGGTCGATGGGAGGTATGTGGCAGGAGGCGGTCCCGCAAGTAACTAGGCCCAGAGCCATGGAGCGATTTGAAGATGGTAACAAGCACCTTGAAGCGCACCCGGAAGGCCACCAGTAGCCAGTGCAGCTCGTGCAGGAGAGGTGTTACATGGGAACTTCGAGATGTTTCCGAAATCCCCCGCGCGGCCGCGTTCTGGACTAACTGGAGCCTCCGGATGCACCTCAAGGGGAGCCCCATGTAGAGAGCATTGCAATAGTCAAGGCGGGATGTCATGAGTGCTTGAGTGACTGTACGGAGGGCGTCCCGGTCCAGAAAGGGACGCAACTGGCGTACCAGTAGAACCTGGTAAAAGGCCCCTAAGTTATCGCCACTAAGTAGGTCCTTAAATAGGACCTTACCCGTGTTCGGTCGGACTCGGAGCGAATACACCTCCAAGTGCTCTCTAGGCGTCTCTTGTGGCGTTTCATCACTCTTAGCTCCTCAGAGAACCAAGGAGCCAGGGTGGATTGGTGCTGCGTGAGGCCGCAAAGGCACGACCTGGTCCAAGGCCCCCGTGGCCACACTATTCCATGCGGCCACCAGGTCCTCAGTCGAGTTGTGGGTCAGGGTCACAGGAATTGGCCCAAGCTCTCTTAGGAATCTCTCTGGATCCATCAGGCGCCTGGGGCAAAACCATCTTAGTATCTCTGGTTCCGCCTCCCCACGTTGGGGTGTAGTGGTTGGAAAGTCAAGCCGCAGAAGGGAGTGATCTGACCATGATAGGGGTTCGATGACTAAATCCCCTATTCCTAGATCACTCAACCACTGGCCAGAGGCAAAAATTAAGTCTAGTGTGTGTCCCCCGGTGTGTGTGGGACCCTGAATTACTTGGGTCAGGTCCATGGCCGTCATGGAGGCCATGAACTCCCGAGCCACCTCTGATGTCGCGCCTACTGATGGCAGGTTGAAATCCGCCATGACTAAAAGTCTGGGGGTATCAGCTGCCACCTCGGTGATCACTTCGAGCAGCTCGGGCAGGGCTGCTGATGCGTAGCGGGGAGCCAGGTACACAACCAGCAAGCCCAGCTGCCTCCCATGGCCCCACTTAATACAGAGGGACTCACAACCGACTACCTGAGGCACAGTGGTCTCCCTTGGCTTAAGGCCTTCCTTAATAATAACCGCCATCCCCCAACCCCTGCCCTGGGCCCTTGGCTGATGGAGTGCCAGGTAACCTGGCGGGCACATTTCTACGAGGGGTAAACCTCCCTCGTGGCCCAGCCAGGTTTCCGTGATACCCACCAGGTCCGGCTCCCCCTCCGACACCAGGTCGTAGATGAGGGGGGCTTTGTTGACCACGGACCTGGCGTTGCACAACATCAGCTTAAAGCCCTGGGTCTGTGAATCCCGACCACCTAGACTGCGGGAGGAGCTCTGGCGGTCGGGATGGGCGACCGCTTGTAAACAGCGGATACGTCCCCCCCCGATGATTGATATTTATTTATTTATTTATTTATTTATTTATTTATTTATTTATTTATTTATTTATTTATTTATTTATTTATTTATTTATTTATTTATTCGAATTTATACCCCACCCTTCTCCTTGTTAGGACCCAGGGCGGCGCACAGGCATTATTTAAAACCACAATAAATACAATATAACATCATTAAAATATATTAAATTATTTACCCGTGCTAAAACCCATATTAAACACCCTACCAAATTATAATTTATGTATAAAAGTCAGAAATGGGGGGCTATCCTAGGCCGGCTTGTTGGAATAAATACGTCTTAAGACGTTGGCGGAAGAGGCGGAGGTCCGAGGTAGTGCGAAGGTCGGGGGGGTAGGTCGTTCCAGAGGGCCGGGCCCGCCACAGAGAAGGCCCTTCCCCTGGGTGTCGCCAACCGGCATTGCCCAGCCGACGGCACCCGGAGAAGACCCACTCTGTGGGAGCGGACCGGACGAAGGGATGTATGGGGCAGGAGGTGGTCTCGTATATAGCTAGGCCCCGAGCCATAGAGCGATTTAAAGATGGTGGTCAACACCTTGAAGCGCACTCGAAAGGTCACAGGTAGCCAGTGCAGCTCGCGCAGGAGAGGTGTTACGTGGGCTTGCCTTGAGGCACCCATAACCACCCGCGCGGCCGCATTCTGCACTAACTGTAGCCTTCGAGTGCACCTCAAGGGGAGCCCCATGTAGAGAGCGTTATGGCCCCGGCTCCCGTCATACCTACCCCTCCCTAAGACCGTCCTGATGGAAAAGCCCTCTATTGGAACGACCCCCGTCCCCCCCTTGTATCGGACCTTCTAGCCTCCGTATCGCCGTCACCGGCTGGCCTAGCAATATTTCCGGTAGAGCCAAATTTGGTATTCCCACCCACCTCCCTAGTACCCCTTAAAACCCGAGTTAAAAAAACCCTTAAAAAACCCCTAAGTTTCCGTTTCCTCCATCTCTCATGATTAATAAATCCGTCATTAAGGTGGGCCCTTGTTAGTGCAGAGGGCCAAACCTGCAAGAGAGGGGAATCCCGCAGGGTGAGGAGGTCAGCTACCGAGTACATAGCAATACATAGCAAGTCTGTATGCCTTAAGCCTGGAAAGGGAATAATAGCCTAGTAGTAAAAGTAACCCTGGAAGCCATAGGTAAACTTCGCCATAATTCTGGTTGGTAAAGATGTTCAGTGAGGCTGAGAAATAGATAGAAGATTATCACGCAGTGTCTCAGTCCATTCTTGTCCATTTGGGGAGTCAATTAGATGGTCAAGGTGTTAGATTTCTTTTTTGTGTGTGTGTGAAAAAAAAGTTTTATTGGTTTTTACAAAATTTTGAAAATAGGAAAAGGGTATAAGGTGTTACAAAGATATTTTGAGGACATGTCAGAGGTGTCGGCCCCCTCCGAGGCTTCTTACAAAAAAAAATAAGATAATACAAATCATTTTTAATTTCCCTACAAAGTGGAAAGAGATACAAATATATCATTTTATATTCATGCAATCAATCATTATTTCTATAAACATCCAGATAAAGGTTACACTATATAGAAAAAAGTCATTTGTGAGATCTAAGTCTTTTAGCAATTGTATCTTCCTCTCCCTGACCTCCAGTGGGCGGAGCCGTGGCCCCCTCCGCTCCCCCATTTTCATCCTCCAGGATTGGGGAATGTTTTTTAAGAAAGGCTTTCGCCTCTGCAATTGTTTTAATTCTTACTCTCCCCCCTTCCCAGAACACTAACATTCCCTCGGTCATCAACCACTTGAACCACACCCCCTTTTTATATAATCTTTTTGATAAGAAGGAATATTTCCTTCTTATTTCTCTAATCTTTTTCGGGATCTGTTTCAAGATGGCAATCTCATTCTGTTGATATATCAAGGGACCGTCTCTTTGTGCTCTCAGGATCCCGTCCCTTGTTGACCTTCTTACAAATTTAATATGTATCTCTCTGGGTACTTCATTTATTCTGGCATATGCTGAGTTAATTCTATAGATCAGATCGATGTCCCCCCAAATATCTTCTTTGCTCTTTTTAGTGTAATCTGCTAACATCGTACACATTAAATCTTTTAAATCTTCAGAGGCAACTTCAGGAACATTTTGAAACCTTAAAAAGTAAGACATCCTTTCAAAATCCATCCTAGACATATGACCAGCTAAATCCACAATTTCCCTTTGAGAATTTTTTATCTCTCCCTTCATCTCAGCCGTCCCCCCCTCCAGTCCATCAATTCTTTGTTTGTTTTCCATTAGTGCTTTCTGTGTCTCCAAAAGTTCCAATTTTGAGCTAACATTATCTTTCCGGATTTCTTTTATTTCTTTCATGATGTTTTGAAGAGTTTCCTCTATTGCTGATAACTGTGTAGCTTCCACCTCTGTTTCTTTGGATAACATTGAAGTAATCTTAGGTTGATGTGGCTGCTTTTTTGAAGCCATAATGAAAGTATTAAGTTCTTGTCACTAATATGGCGTCTGTTGGAGAGGTAGTCCGTGAGGTGAAGAGAGAGCAAAAGTCAATATCCAAATTCAAAGTTCAATTTGCTTACAGTCCAGAGAGAGAACAATTTTTAAAAGCAATCAAATAAGAAAAAGAAAAGAAGGCACATCTGGGAAAGGTCCTAATAATCAATTAAATCAATCCACTGTTAAAGAGTTCAGTCCCGAAGACGAGGGAGTGTCAGCAAATTTCAAAAGGAAACATTTCTTGCCGAGAACAAAGGAACGCCATCTTCCCCGCCCCTCTGGAAGCCGCGGAGAGCTAGTGAAAGTTCATTTCAATTGTTGCCAGACAGAGATACAAAGTATCATTGAGATTCTTAAAGTAAAAGACTTTCACTTATAGTTTAAAAGTCGGATGTTGATTCCTCCACCTCCCCAAGCTTGGGGAACATTTCAAAACGCCGCTTTGTTTTCCTTTCCGAGGAGGGGTTTTACAAACTCCCTCCTTCTTTTTTTAAAGTGAAAGTTGAAAGCATTAAGTGAAAATCACTCACAATCCACTCCGTAGCCATGAGCCTCGGCGTTGCCTTCAGCCCCGGCTTTCAGCCCATCTTTAATCTCAACAGCTGTTCCGGCTCTCCATCGGCGAAGGGGACGAAAGAGGAACTCCCCCCGCGACTCGTTCTCCAGCGCCTAGGACGAGGCGGGAGCCGCCACCCCGACCGCCGTCGAGGTGGGGGGACTCACCGCGAGCCGCCCGTGCAGTGGGGGCTCTTTGCAAGAGCCTCCTGCCCCCGAAGGCGCCGCCGAAGCAACCAAGCGGCGGACGAGTCCAAGACCTGACCGTCGCCTCCGGCTAACCGGAAGGAAGTCTCCAAGGTGTTAGATTTCTTACAGGATGGCCTGGATAAGGGGTTGGCCTACAACACATTGCGCAGACAGACAGCTGCTCTAGCGACAGTACTTCCCGGGGAGGGTCGCACGCCTCTGACCCACCTTCCTTTGACTAGATTTCTAAAAGGCACAGCCAACTTTGCTCCCCCAGTGATCCACAGATTTTCCACGTAGGATCTTTCCTTAGTCCTCCAGGCACTGACAGAGGCTCCCTTCGACAATAACATTTTCACAGTGTTTTGCAACAGATGCAGTAAAGACCAGATAGAAATTAGCAACTATCTTATGGTAGCATGTATATTGACGTAAGGATGAGTGGATAACACTTTAATTCAGTAGATGAGAAAGGCCCATAGAGAGAAGTGGTAGAAGCAATCTAGTTTAAATGTGACAAGTTGCAGTCACATGATGTCTTGCGTTAACAATTGTTAATGACACAAGTGGAAGTGATATTGTAAGTTTGGCACAATCATGTGATTTTTCACTTAACAATCCAGCACTTCGTGAAGAGTTGCTGGTTCCAATTGTGGTCTGTAAGCAAGGATTTTCTGTACCTACCTCCTATGCCAAAAGTCCAGTCTAACACTTTATTTTGTCTGAGTTTTATTGGTAGCAAAATATCTCTCTGACCCTTTGTCTGGTTTGTGTTTTTTGTTTCATTTACTTTGCAAATTTTAAATACCTATATTTAAAGTTCCATTGTATCATGTATACTGCTACATTTCAATAAAGAGTCATTTAAGATGACTCAGATACAGAACGAGTTAGCCCCCATTGATGGCCCAGTGGGATGCCACGAGACAGATCTTGTTTGGGAGGAGTTTGACTCCGTTACTTCCGAGGATATGGACAGGCTACGTGGGCGACTGCGAGCCACCACATGTTTATTGGACCCGTGTCCCTCCTGGCTTGTACTGGCATCCTGGGAGGTGACACGAGGCTGGCTCCAAGAGGTTGTCAACACATCCTTAAGTGAGGGTTCCTTGCCTGCTTCCCTAAAAGAGGCTATGGTGAGGCCCCTCCTTAAGAAGCCCTCTTTGGACCCAGCTTTATTAAACAACTATCGTCCAGTCTCCAACCTTCCCTTTTTGGTGAAGGTTGTTGAGAGTGTGGTGGCACAACAGTTTCCCCGTCACCTGGAGGAAGTTGATTATCTAGACCCGCGCCAGTCCGGCTTTCGGCCCGGGCATAGCACTGAGACGGCATTGGTCGCGTTGGTTGATGATCTCTGGAGGGCCAGAGATGGGGGTTGTTCCTCCATCCTGGTCCTATTAGACCTCTCGGCAGCTTTTGATACCATCGACCATGGTATCCTATTGCATCGGCTGGGGGAGTTGGGGGTGGGAGGCACCGTTTTACGGTGGTTCTCCTCCTACCTCTCTGGCCGATCTCAATTTGTGTTGACAGGAGAGCAGAGGTCGACCTCGAGACCCCTCACATGTGGGGTGCCTCAGGGGTCCGTCCTCTCGCCTCTCCTGTTCAACACATACATGAAGCCGCTGGGTGAGATCATCCGTGGTTTTGGGGTAGAGTACCACCTGTACGCTGATGATACACAGCTGTACATTTCTACCCCAAACCACCTCAACGATGCCGTAGCAGTGATGTGCCAGTGCCTGGAAGCCGTGCGGATCTGGATGGGAAGTAACGGACTCAGGCTCAACCCGACCAAGACCGAGTGGCTGTGGTTTCCGGCTGCCCGATTCAACCAGCTGACTCCATCGCTGGCCATAGGGGGCGAACATCTTGCCCCTGTGGATGGGGCGCGCAACTTGGGTGTCCTCCTGGATGCCCGGCTGTCCATGGAAGATCAAGTGACAGCCGTGGCCAGGAGGGCGTTTTACCAGGTTCGCCTGGTTCGCCAGTTGCGCCCCCTATTGGATCGGGATGCCCTTCGCACAGTCACTCATGCTCTCGTGACATCGCGACTGGACTATTGTAACTCTCTCTACATGGGGCTTCCCTTGAGGTGCACCCGGAGACTTCAGATGGTTCAGAATGCAGCCGCGCGGGCAATCTTGGGTACCTCCAGATCTGCCCACATAACTCCACTTCTGCGCGAGTTGCACTGGCTGCCTGTCGTCTTCCGAGTGCGCTTCAAGGTATTAGTCATCATTTTTAAAGCGCTCCATGGCTCGGGACCTAGCTATCTGCGGGATCGGATCCTGCCTCATACTTCCTCACGGCCGATTCGCTCCCACAGAGAGGGACTTCTCCGGGTGCCGTCAACTAGACTCTGTCAGCGGGCGACGCCCAGGGGAAGGGCTCTCTCTGTGGCGGGCCCAGCCCTCTGGAACGACCTTCCCCCCGACATCAGAACAACCACGGACTTCCGCTCCTTCCGTCTGAAACTAAAAACTCATCTTTTCCGTTTGGCCGGCCTTGGGTAGCCTCTCTCTACAGGGTTTAGCTGTTTTAATTGGGTATTTTAGCAGGTTAAGGGGATTTTAGCACAGGCCCAGATTTAATTTGTTTTTAATTGTATTTGTATATTTATTGTATTGTGGTTTTAGTTTTCCCTGTGCACCGCTCCGAGTCCCTACGGGGAGAGGAGCGGTCTATAAATTAAATCATTATTATTATTATTATTATTAATATGTTAAAAGTTTGTTTGTTTATTCAACTTTGAGTCAGCCTTGACTTCTGGCAACTGCCCGAGCAAGTGCCTGCAGTTTTCTTGGCAAGATTTCAGAAGTGGTTTGCCTCTGTCTCCTTCCTTCCTAGGGCTGAGAGCGTACTGGCCCAAAGTCCATCAACTGGTTTTGTGCCTAAGACAGGATTAAAACACATGATATCCCAGGTTCTAGCATGGTGCCTTAATAGCAATAAGATCCATCAAACTGGATCTCATTCATACAATACAGAAAGTTTATTGTTATTTTGCAAAAATGCTTTCCATTATCCTGTTTGGTCACATCCCCACTTATATACACGTGACCAAACAGGTTAATGGAAAGTATAACTGCAAAATAGTAATAACAAGTTGCTTACAGGTGATTCTCCATAGTGTAGGGGAGGATCAGCCAGGATTTACACATCAGGACTCTCCAGTAGTTTCTCCTGCTACACCAACGGTCAGGCAGGAGCCACTCTCCGGTTAGCGTTTAAGTGCCTCCAAACGTGCTGAAGTCTCTAGAATAGTGGACATCCCTGGCCATCTCCAGGGGGTGCCTATTCAAGACTCCTACCCATCTAACTATCATGACAGATGCAAGCCAGTTTGGCTAGGGAGCACATTTCAGTCTCTGATAGCCCAAGGCCAATGAACTCAGACAGACCTGAGCCACAATATTAACTGGCTGGAATTGAGGGCTGTGCACCTGGCACTCAAGAAATTCCAGAACTCTGTGTTGGGACAGCACGTTCTGATCCTGAGGGACAATATCACCCTCAAGGCTCATATAAATCGCCTAGGAGGGACCCAGTCAAGACCCCTCATGCAAGAGACAGAGTCACTTGGCCTCTGGATGCAGAGATACCTTCTGTCCCTGTGGGCAGAATTTCAGGGGTGAGCAACATGACAGCAGACTGGCTCAGTAGACCCACAGTTGATCAATCAGTGTGGTGCCTGCATCCAGCCTTATTCCAGGAACTGACAGATCGCTTTGGCTCTCCAGTTCTGGACATGTTTGTCATCCCAGACAACACACAACTGCTCAGGTTCTTCACCAGGTTTCCGGCATCAGGGGCAGAAGGGATCAATGCCCTTCGCAGTCCTTGGCCCCAGGGATTCCTGTATGCCTTCCCCCCTTTTCCCCTGATCCCAGGGGTCATCAGAAAGGTCCTCAAGGAGAGGACACACCTGCTACTTCAACACTTGGCCTAGAAGGCCGTGGTTCGTCAACCTTGTGAGTCTGTCAGTGGAGCGAATCTCCCTCAGCCAGGGGGCCCTGGTCCATCTGGACCGTCAATTGACCACCTGGCATTTGAGTGGGGAGTCCTGAGCAAGGACAACTTCTCTTCCAGGGTAATCAGGACAATTAGGCTTCTAGGAGGCTTTCCACAAACAGAATATATAATGCAACCTGGACTGCTTTTTGGTGCTCCAGCAAGGACTTTGACCCTTATTCGGTGTCAGTCTGTCAGATCCTGGAGTTCCTTCAGGACAGACTGGACATGGGACTGATACTTAACACCCATCTGTAGTCAAGTGACTGCATTGTCATCAGTCTTATCATATGGGTCACTGGGAGTTCTTTCACAGCATCCAGTCATATGCAGGTTTCTCAGGGGTGCAACTAACTTGAAGCCACCAGTGGTACACTGGTACCCTACCTGGGACTTATCAAAGGTTTTAAATTCTCTCAGGGGGAGTCCCTTTGAACTGCTGAGGTCAGCTACACTGAATTTCCTGACCTGTAAGGTAGACTTCCTGGTTGCCATCACATCAGCCAGATGGATTTTGGGGCCGGCAGCCCTCTCGGTGAGGGAGGACTTATGCATCTTTCACTCTGAAAGGGTAGTATTCAGACTGAATCCCTCATTCATCGCTAAGGTGAATTCCTGGTTCCATAGGGCCCAGGAATTAATCTTGCAAACTTTTGTCCAGGGTTATCTCATGCTCTGGAGAGGAAGTGGTACATCTTAGATGTTAGGAGGGTTCTCAAAATCTACATAAAACAGACTTCCTTTCACGGGAGGATGGAAGCATTGTTCGTCTCCTTTCAGCCTTCGACTCTGGACTCCAGAGCTTCTCCATCAACTGTGGGACGGTTGATTCAGGCGTGTATCGCCAAGGCTTATGATCTACAGGCCCTTCCAGTGCCGAGGCACATCACAGCCCATTCCACCAGAAACGTGGCCATGACAGTGGTGTGGGCCACACAGGCCTCTAAAGAAGAGGTCTGTCGAGCAGCGACCTGGTCCTCTCCATCTCCATTTATACACCATTACAAGCTGGACACCTTTGTGTATGCCGAGGCTGCCTTTGGCAGGTGAGTGCTCCAGAAGGTCCCCATGTAGCAGAAGACTGATTCCAACTTGCAAGACTGACCGGCTTTGGTAACCCCAATCCTGGGTGATCCTCCCCTACACTATGGAGAAGGGGCATTGGTCCTACCTGAGATGCCCATTCTCATAGGAGGGGAGGATCAGCCAGCTCCACCCTAAAGACTGTCTGGTCCTGCCTGTGGGGGGGGGGGGATTATATCTTTCACAGGTCACAGGCCTTGTCATCACTATTTGTCACCAAAACTGGGAAGAAACCAGTAGCAGCAGGCATCACCAAAAAGATGACAGGCTCGGTGTCCAGACAGAAGAAGAGAGCAACACCCAATCCTGGCTGATCCTCCCCTCCTATGAGAATGGGCGTCTCAGGTAGGACCAACGGCAATTCTCATTTAGCAACCATAATGTGATTAAGTGGAATGATTGCTAAATGAAACTTCAATTCTACTTATGAATAAAACAATCACAAAATGAGGATTACCTATATTAGATAACCCACTTAGGTTTCTTCTTCTTGCAAACATACATAGTAGATTGCCAACAGTTATTTTCTTCTGGCTATCTATGTTTATTACAAATTATTAAAAAGTGTTTCCAAAAAGATGTTTTTCTTTAAGCAAATGTGACTTGGGAGAACATTGCTTTCATTTACTATTCAAATGAAGTGGATAATTATTGAAACAGGCTTTCTTCCATTAATAAAATGTTGATTAGCAAAAGAGGGAAAGAAACAATAGCAACAAAAAAAGATCACTTTTGTTTTAATCTGCTGCAAGGGAGAAAATAATTATTCTTTGACATCTTAAAGAGTAATACATTTACTGTTGCTGAATGTGTAGAATAACCATCTATGACAGAAGGGAATAAATTAGCTTAAATACAGCAGTGAATCTTTAAGGGTGTGGTTATGGTGACGGCAAACATTCCCTTAGCATACTCTTTTGAGGCACAATATCATCTGTTCTGTCATCCATCCATCAATAAATACCGTATATTTCAGAGTATACCTTTTCCCCCCAAAAAGAGGCTGAAAATCTGGGTGCGTCTTATACATCAAATGCAGCAATTTTGTTTGCCTTTGAAGCTCCGACCCTTCACAAAATGGCTGTGGATAGCCTTATGGAGGCTTTGCAGAGAGCTCCTGGGGGCTGGGGAGGGCAGAAATGTGCAAAAAACCGGGCCGTTTTTTGCCCCCCCCCCCCAGCAGCACTCTAAGTCTCCATGAGAGTATGCATGCACTTTTTTTGACAAAAATCAGGCCCATTTTTGCAAAAAATGGGCCATTTTTGGGAGGTTTGCAGAGTGCAAAAACTTTTTTTCCTTTTTGGACAGCTCTTTAACTGATTGATGAGAATTACATTGATCAAGTGCTGTGCCAGCAGAAACACCTACCTACCTACCTATCTATTGTATTTCTCTCTCGCTCTCTATTTCTCTCTATCCCTCTACCTACCTACCTACCTCTCTACCTCTCTACATGCCTACTACTGTATTTCTCCCTCTTTCTCCCTCTATCTACCTACTTACTTTTTAAAAAAATTGCCTCTTCAAAACCTTGGTGCGTCTTATACTCCAAAAATACGGTGAGCAAACAAATAAATAGCTTGAGATAGTTGTTAGACATAGACTTGGGATGCATAAAAATTGGCACTTGCCTTATTAAAAGAAATACAGGCAGTCTGCAGGTTAAAAACGAGTTTTATTCCCTAACTCTGTCTTTAACCCAAATTTCTATTTAAGTCAGAAATTGTACTTACAAACATACTACCGATTACTAAAAATGGTGTTTGGCATTGTCCTTTCTTAAGCTGACAAAGTGCTGCAGCCATACAATCCTTTTAGATACTGCAGAAAACACCTGTATATTAGAATACCAGGTTGGAAGGAATCTTGGAAGTCTTCTAGTCCAACCCCCCTGCTCAAGCAGGGGATGGATACATATACATACATGTGTGCGAGTGTGTACGTGCACACACACACACAGAGTACAGGAGGCCCTATAAAGTATGACTTTAATATTTTCTGTGTCTCTCATTGTGATTTGCAAAGAACGTTCAAAGCATTGAAAAAAGCAGTGGGGAACTGGAGAAGAGGTCTGCTACAGCAGATAAATTATATAGCTTTTAAGGAACATTGTAAAGAAGCAAAGCAAAACTGGCAGCTTTATAGGCAAAGGTATCTTTTAGTGTTCTTATATTTACATTATTTAAAACATTGTTGATTATGATTAAAGTTACCATCTGGTTTATTTGAGATTCAGTATAAAAAAGGAATAAATACTGTGTTCCAAAATTTATTGCTAAGAGGAATATTTATGGTACATCAGGATTATTTTTCCTGGATCCAGCTTCTTGAAAGCTTGGCATGTTTTTTAGATAAAAGCCCATGTTATGCACAACAATTTTGAAAACACCAGAAACCTTTCAATTATTACACAGATGTATCTGGGCCATTACATAAAATATTGTTTTGTAAAGTATTCTAGGACAGACTGTTCCTGTCTGTAATAAAATCATAATGCTGTCATCTCTGTCATATTTAATATAGAATGAAAATTGTTCCCCTGTCTTCAAGTAATTGGAGTAGAAAGGCATCCACAGCCATCTTACTGTAGATACAAATATTGTTATAAATATCAAATTAGACCTTTCATCTTCATCATCTTTAAGTTTTGTTAGTTTGACACTGTAGATAAGCTTAGTATTTGGGATACGAGTTTTTAATACAAATTATGTAAATTAGGTATTATTTACTTGTTATATTAGTGTAAGGTTTCCTAACTTGTTTGGACCTGAGAAGTTTCAGTACATTCTAATCTATATAAGTAAAAATGTAAAATAGTTTGTGCAAAGCCACTAATCTCAGAAAGTACTGTACCGATCGACACCAAATTTTCACACAATGTTCCCAAGGACTTCCGATGCAAACATACGTACATTTTGTGTGGCTGGCACACGTGTGTCATGTGCAAGCAGCACAAACGTAAAAGGTACGCACTTCTCAGGTTTTCACCTCCCTGTAGCTCCTCCCATCCAGCTGCTTCTTATGATGTGTCACACACACGCCCCTCACATTTCCAATGGTTGTTTCCTCAGCAACTGAATAAGCTTCCAATGTTCCCATGGAAATGTTCCCAGCTGCTGCACACTGCTGGCTCATATTTAAATGGTTGTCCACTAGGACTCCAAGATCCCACTCACAGTTACTACTATTGAGCAAGGTACCACCTATACTGTACCTGTGCATTTTGTTTTTCTTGCCTAAAAGTACAACCTTATTCTTTTCACCATTGAATTTCATTTTGTTAGATAGTGCCCAATGTTCGTTTGTCAAGATCCTTCTGTATCTTAAGCCTATCTTCTGGAGTGTTGGCTATTCCTTCCAGCTTGGTGTCATCTGAAAATTTGATGAGTTCCCCATTTATTCCCTCATCCAAGTCATGGATGAAGATGTTGAAGAGTACTGGGCCTAAAACAGAGCCTTGGGGGACTCCACTGTATACTTCCCTCCATGTAGATGCAGTTCCATTGAGGACTGCACGTTGAGTGCAGTTGGTCAGCCAGTTACAAATCCATCTGGTGGATGGATTTTACAGATGAGCCTGTAAAAAGCTGCAGCAGCAGCCTTTTACAGGCTCCCATAAAAGCATGAAAAAACAGACTAGCAAATCTAAGCTGTATTTATGTGAAGGCTGAAGTAGTTCTTCCTAATTATTTTCAAACTATACCAAACTTTATGCTATACAGTGATAATTTTCAATGAATAATTTCTGTACAGTAACTTTTAGCACTAACAAAGCTCTGTAGTCCTATCATATAGAATAACTAATTACTACTGGTGAATAAAATAGTTGCTATCATTATGCTGTACATTGGGTGGCACAATGGCTCAGTGGTAAGATGCTGGATTTGTCAACAGCCCAGGTTCAAGACCCAGGTGCCATGTGATGAAGTAACTTCCTGTTCTCTCCCCAGCTCCTACCAATCTACCAGTTTGAAAGTATGCAGATGCGAATAGATAAATAAGTACCACTTCAATGGGTACATAACAGTGCTCCATGATGTCATGTGGGACACATGACCATGGAAATGTCTTCAGACAGCGTTGATTCAATGGTCTTGAAATGGAGAGAAGCACCACCCCTAAGTTGGCTACAGCTAGCAGAGTAAAATCAGCAGGGATTCCTTCACCTTTTTATACATTGTACCATCCATGTGTTGTTTTGATTTGATCCATGGAATATTTTAGAATTTCTTTGTGTATCCTGAAAAACCTGTTCATGAAATTTTTTAGCTCAGTTTCTGACTGTTAAGACATAACTGTATGCTATATCTCTACCTGACCAAAATTCATTATCTGGCAAAGCAATATGTGTACATAACATTCATATGCCAAGCAAAATAACTTCAGAGTACATCCTGTACAATGGATTTTTTTATTTCTTTTCTTACTCTTGAGCAGCTACGGAGTACATATTTGCAGGAATGAGAGCAAATCTGTTTCCAGAAGTACAGTATAGACTCTATTCGATATTGTACATTAATTTTTAGAATTTTTATACCTGCAGTTTTATGCCTTATTACCTGTGACTCAGTCCCTTTAGTTTAACTTTGCACGCTTTCACTTATAAAACACATTGAATAGAATTTTTTCAGGCAGTTTTTAGTTTTCAGTATTATATAATTTCCAATGCTTATTATGAATAATAGAAATAGAATGCTTGTAAATCAGGTTTAGTACCAGAGTAATATGCAGACTATGGACAGTTTTGGTCAATGTCAATGTTGGCTGATAAATATCATACCTTTTATATATCTGACTGGCTGATGCTACTGTTTTTTTGAAAAATGTAATAGTTCTACACAGGATTATTAGCAATCAGAGATACAACATAACATGGGCAGGGAGCGGAGTCTTTTTTCTAACCTCTTTATACATCCATTTTACTGTCCTTGTAATCTGGTGGGTACATGGGGAGTTAACCATAGATGAAAATCCTAGCCAGATTTATGACTCGGAGCCATGACTGACATAAGTAAACCTTAAACTGTGGGTACTCCTTTTCAATTTAAGTTAGCTGTTGATCCAAGTTCACACTGTGTTATTCATAACCATACCATGATTTCACACTCTGTAAAAAGTAGCTTGCCCTTACCTATTAAAGAAGACCCATTAATTATGCAGAGTTTCTGACTATTAAATCATTACTACTCCTGGAAAGGGGGGAAACCCTGGAGAATTGCTCTGCCCACCTGTGTATTCAAAAATAACATTGATTGTACTTCTGCGTCAATGATGTAAGAGCACATAAGACATCTTCAACTATTCTGGTCTTCATTTGGATTACTTCTAGCATTAACCTATTAGTTAACTTTAGATCAGAAAGTTGCTGTTCAAATTTTATAATGTTTATGCAGAAGGAATTTGGATTGCTAAAGCATGCAGAATGTCTGAGTGATTTAAAACAATTTTGGTTTCCCAATTTGATCTAAATGCATTAGCTGTGACTAGTACTCCTGAAATATTATCAATTATAAAATATGCTTTTCTTAATTTGAACATTTTTATGGGCAGATAAAAATGTTACAAATAAATGAGAATATTTGTAGCTCAGGGTTGACATGAAAGGTCCTTGATGCTCTCTGAACTTG
The DNA here is from genome assembly GCA_039707465.1 of Rhabdophis nuchalis. Classification (NCBI taxonomy): domain Eukaryota; kingdom Metazoa; phylum Chordata; class Lepidosauria; order Squamata; family Natricidae; genus Rhabdophis; species Rhabdophis nuchalis. Next base: position 77,319,418 of record CM077644.1, read on the forward strand.
CTTGTTTTCTTGCAGACGTGCTAGCACTGATGATGTTACCTAGTTTGGGTAATGAAATGTCTCAAAGAAAACAAGCAAGCTTAGAGAGTCCTAAGGACCCCTCAGATAAAAATGTTTTAAGTTGGGTCTTATTTACAAGAATATTTATTTATTTATTTATTTATTAAATTTTTATACCGCCCTTCTCCCTTCCGGGACGCAGGGTGGTGTACAGGCAGCAATAAAAATGAAATAAAGAATTGGAATACACTCTATTGAAAAACTACTATGTAAGACAATAATATTAGGCATATTTCTTATGGTCTTACTGTAATTTAGCATTTGTAAAAAAATTATTGGACTTCTAGAATGCTATGGACACCTCTACCCATCCCCCAGAGCCATGGTGAATACCATCATTGAGGGGGCTAGAGGGAGAAGCAAGGGAATGGCTAGCAGTCCTCCACAAGAGGACTGCTACAGACTGTAGAAAGAGGAGAGCCCCCCCAAACTGCAAGAGGTAGATGATTTCCTACGACTGCTAGAGGCCAGACTTGAGGAGGTGGAGGAGGACCCGTACACACAAGATGAGCTCAGAAAATTAAGGCAGAGGGGGCGACTCATAAAGGAACATATCTGTGAATTTAGGAGAGTCATTGGGAAGCTACCTCCTTTACCAGAATTGCTGTTGGCGCATTATTTCAGGACAAGCCTGGACAAGCAAATTGCCTAGGTAACCACCTACTGGCTGGTTGGGGAATTCTGGGAGTTGAAGTCCACCAGTCTTAAAAGAGCCGACTTTGCAGACCCCTGTCCTAAACCAACTGAGTGGTTCTGAGTAGCCTTAAGTTGATGGCGGATTGCACACCAACAACATAAGAAAGCAACTGGACACTAAAGAGAGAGGTCAACTCGACCAAAGACCACCCAGCCGATGGGGAAGTACAGCACCACAGCTGTCTCCAAAATCAGCCCCAATATGCATCACAGCCCCAAAAACAGGAACCCAGGGGACTTTTTAAGTCCTAATAGACTCAGGCTGCACTGGATGCTTGATCAACCTAACCACAGTCCTGAAACTGGGGATCAGAGCGAAAAGACTGGCCTACCCAATCTGGTTCGAACAGATCAATGGGTCCCTATTGGGGGGAACCTATGTCACCGACCTGACTGAACCAGTGAGGTTAGAGCTAGTGAATCACAAGGACTCGGGTAAGTGCTGACATGCTACTCCTAATAAATAACTGGATTTCTTTTGAAACTTGACTTGAGACTCAGGAGTTAATTAGGGCATCTATTGGAACCCTGACATGTATACTATGTAGTTAAAGTTTAGCTATGTATTTAAAAAGAGCTATTTGTAATAAACATGATCTCCTGCTTAGCACTGTCCTATTTGTATGCCCAAGTTAGATTCCACATACAATTTCTAAGCAAAGCACTGAGAAGCATTGGCCAATTATTACTTTCTAAAAAATGTATGTGGTCCATTAAAGATCTTTGGCTTGTGAAAAATAAAATGGTACTAGAGGCTTGCACATTGTTTTGCTCTAAGCTCACTATTTTTTAAATTAAGATTTTGTTTAAAAAAAATTCAGAATAGAGACTGGTAAGGTTCCAGGCATAACTTCATTGTTATCTATTTTAACTTCTGAAACATCAATATTTTAGACAGTCTAACAATCCTATAACATAATATGTTAACATTTTGATTTGGGAAAAGCATACTTTTTATCATTCTAGTATTGAGAACTATGCACACAGTTTAATTTTCACCAATGGAGTGGTAGAATTATTTTTTTCTTTTCAGCTTAAGTCTGCACTTGAGTTTAAACTATGCAAAGAGAAGTAATATAATATAGTTGAATTAGTATTGATTTTCTCATCATAGCTGAAGGAAATTAAAACTGGTGACAGTATAATTATACCTTCTGTAAGAGATCAGAATTACTGGAATGCGTAAAATATGATATCTTGGTTTATGTAATCCCTTTAACCACTATAAAATCATTGTAGAGAATATATCAATGAAACCTATGCAACCTTCTGATGTGCTGGGTTTCAACTACCACATTATTCAGCCAGCATAATTGGATAATTGCTAAATGGTTGTATTTACCAGTACTACATTTATATGTATGTAATAATTTTCGCAAGTTTTTGTCTTGTTAAAGTTTCTAAAAGCCACTCTTTTAGGACTGATTGAATATCTGATGGAATTAATGAAATAAGATTTTTCATGGACATGATTTATGAGCTGTGGATCATCTGTTCTTACTGATCTCTAATAAGAGAAATTTTAACTATTTTAAAAAGGTTAAAAGAAATAATTGCATTGTTTTGAGTTGATTGAATAATTTGTATTTTATGATAATCCAATAAATTAGTTGAGACAAGTATCTTCTCAGATTTGTTACATGTTTTATTTTTAGGAATAATTGGTGAAAACAAAAAACAGTTTGGTTTATTTTGTACTTTTATGAATCAGTGTATGAATTGGCACATTTTAGAATACAAATTACAAAATGCAAGTATATTGTACAGTATTTATACTTTTGATAAGTTTATAGAAATTCATATTTAAGAAGTTTTTATGAGTAAAATTGTACATTTACAAGTAGTACAATATAAAACGAACATTGTTAAGGTGGAAAATGTGGGGGACGTTCCTTTTTCCTTCCTTTACATCTTATCCGTTCACATGAAACATCCAATGCCAAAAGTTAAAATAGTTTCCTTTTTATTTATGTATCTAGGCAAAACTTCAACATATGATTGTCATGGGCTACATGTAAGAAATGTGGGAGATTTGATTGAAATTCAAATCTTTTCAGCAGTGCAATGCTGCCTAATCCAGTTCAGTTTTTCCAACTCACATTATTCTTTAATAGCCATTTGCTATCTATGTGAAGCCTACAAAAAGCTACAGTGATTGGATGAGTACCACAATTATTTTAAAGAACAAGAAATATACTAATTTAATTATATTATAGAACATAAAACTAAAATTTTATTTTTTAAATTTTAATTCCCTTTTAAGACCCCTTTAATTCCAGCTTCTTCCCTGCTCATCTGCTTGGATTTGCAGCTATCTGGCTGCATTTCCTTTGCCATACCTCCCGCTTCAGTGGTATTTCTTCTATTGGGATTCATCAGAGACCTTTTCCCAATTAAACCTGCAGATTCATCTGGCTTCTTCACCACTGCCAGCCACCAGAGCCTCTACAACTGATTTCACCTGCCAGGTCCACGCAGCTGCAACCTGCAACATCCAGCCATGGAGCAGCCTGGGCCATCTACAGAGCCCCTAGCCAGGGAACTGCCCCAGGCAAGGGCATGAGGACCAGGATGGGCAGGGTGGTCGGTCAAGCAGTCATCCCTACCATACCACCTCCGCGGCTGCGGATAGGGATGCTGAGAGGCAGCAGTGGGCCCTTGAAAAACAATTTAACAAGGCCTAGCACCAGGCATCCGGGGTGGTCCTTCAGCCTTCCCCCTCTGTTCAGCCTGTGCCCCCGCCACCTTTGGGGGAGCATCCTCTCTTGGTCATTGACGAGGAGGTTGAATCCCAAGACTTGTCTCCAGATAGATCCCTGGCAGACCCTGGTTCCCCAGCTCCCTCAGTTGTCTCTGAGTTCGGGTCCACTCATGTGGATCCCATGTCTACGGATCTTGAAGGGTTTCCATCTGCCCATCAAGGTCCCTCCACCTCAGGGGTTAGGGACGAACCCGGTCATAGGGTGGATCCAGAACCTGAATTGTCCGCTCACATGCAGGCAGTTATATCCCGCACCATTTCACAGGGCATTGCTGAGGGCCTTCAAAAACATGATCAGGTGCAGGGTAATCCACCTTCAGGGCCTAGCTGACGCCTACCACTACTCACAGGGTTCACCATCCTTTTCTGGAATCCGCGGCTCTCAGCAAGGTCTCCATCTTGGTGGACTCTGAGCAGGAGGAACAGGAACTATCGGATGATGAGGACCTTCCTCTGGAAGCCCCTGCCTTTCCCGGCCTATTTAAGCCTAGCCTTTTAAAATCTATTTTTCGTAAGGCTAAGAACACCACCTAGGTGGGCACTAAGCCAAAGGCTGACCAGGCTGCGGCTGACTCTACTCCAGTCAATCCTAATGACAGCATGTTTAAGGTCTCAACCCCACACCAGGACCTGTTCCCTGTTCCCAGTCTTTTCCTGGATGTCGTCCAGCGGCAGTCACAAGGTGGACCCCCCAGAATCACAGGTTCTTCTTGAACCTGGAAAAAGCCATATCTCCCCGACTACCAAGCTTCTCCACCTGGGGACGGTGATAGATACCTCCACCTGCAGGGTGTCCCTCTCCCAGGACAGGATAGACAGCTTAGTATCCCTTGCCTGTAAGGTCCAGAGCTCGAGGCAGGTCCCTGTGCTGCTTCTCTCGCAACTGCTCAGGAAGATGATCTCGTGCATCACTGTGGTTCCCTGGGCATGACTTCACTCCCAGGAGTTGCAGTGACTACTACTGCCCCATCAGAGAGCCAACAGAAGCAACTCTTCCATAAAGGTCTTTCTCCCTCCAACTGTGAAGAGGTCTTTCAGGTGATGGCAATCCTCAGTCTTGCTGAAGAGTTATCTTTTCAAGGAACATGCGAAGGTAGTCATCACAACAGATGCTAGTGCACATTGGACACAGCGTAACTCAGGATAAATGGTCTCCAGCCGAAGTGGCCTGCAACATCAATTTCCTGGAGCTGCGAGTGGCAAGACTTGCCCTCCACCATTTTCAACAAGACATTCTACATCAACCCGTCCTTCTGATGACAGACAATGTGGCCACCAAGGCGCATATAAATCGCCAGGGAGGCACCAGGTCCAAGAGACTCATGGCAGAAGCGGAAGCCGTAGGCAGGTGGGCGGAATGACATATCACATCCATCCGCTCTGACCACATCTCTGGAGTGGACAACACCCAGGCGGACTGCTTGAACAGTATCACGATAGACAGTGCAGAAGGGCCCTGAGCCCGGTCCTGTTCCGCCAATTGTCCCGCAGGTTCGGCACCCCTGTGGTTGACCTGTTTGCCACCTGAGAAAACACACACCTGCCACGCTTCTTCTCCTGCTACCTCACCGGGAGCAGAGGGGACGGATGCTGTCCATTGCAATTGGCCACAGGAACTCCTGTATGCCTTTCCATCCCTCCCGCTTCTGCCACAGGTAATCTGCAAGGTCATCGCAGAGAGCAGAGGTGCTTCTAGTCGGTCTTCACTGGCCTCGCAGGTCCTGGTACGCCAATCTCATCAACTTGTTGGTGTCCCTCCCATGGCAGATTCCCCAAGGCCAAGTCTCCCTCAGCCAGGGGGCCATCGTCCATCCGGACCCCCAGTGGTTCCAGTTGGCTGTCTGGCACTTGAGAGGGATCTCCTGAGGAGGGAGGACCTGTCAGACAAGGTGATACGGCCCTCGATGACCAGAATCTACAACTCCACCTGGTCCACCTTGCCACATGGTGTAATGACCTCCAGCTTGATCCTGTCACGGTTCCTGTCTCCTGTGTTCTAGACTTCCTACAGGAGGTTCTCAGTAATGGGCTCGCCCCCAATACCCTCCGTTGTCAAGTAGCTGCATTATCTACTGTTTGGACTTGTCCCTCGACCCTGCCCCTCAGCAAAATTCCGAGGGTTCGTGGTTTTTTCAAAGGTGCATCCAACTTACGCCCTCCGATAGTCCACCACTACCCCACATGGCAGTTGTCGGTGGTCCTACAGGCCCTCACGCTGGCTCCCTTTGAACCTCTCCGTGCATCTTCTCTTCAACACCTTACCCTAAGGACAGTTTTTCTTGTCGCAATAATATCTGCGAGATGCATTTTGGAGCTGGCGTCCCTGTCTGTCCGGGAGGATCTCTGCATTGTCCATCTGGACAGAGTTGTGTTGTGCCTGGATCCGGCCTTTATTCCAAAAATTAACACCTGGTTCCATCGGGCACAAGAAGTGATCCTACTGGACATTTGCCCACGGCCCAACCATTCAAGAATGCATTTGGCACTCGCTGGATGTCAGGCAGGCCTTGCTGACTTACATCAAAAGGACTGCTGAATTCCGCAGATCAGAGGCCCTCTTCGTGTCGTCCCAGTCTGGCTCCATGAGCAAGATCTAATCTTCGTCTCGGGACGGTGGAGTAGTGATCTGGGAATAGGGGATTTAGTCATCACTCCCTTGTCATGGACAGATCACGCTCTTCTCCGGCTGGACTTTCCAATCGCCTCACCTCACCGCGGGGAGGCGGAACCGGATACTCCTAGATGGTTCCGCTCCTAATGGACCCAGAAAGGTTCCAGAGGGAGCTTGGGCCAATTCCTGTGACCCTGCCCCGCGACTCGTCTGAGGACCTAGTGGCCGCATGGTTAAGTGCGGCCACGGGTGCCTTGGACCGAGTCGCGCCCTTGCGGCCTCTCTTGCGGCGACGAATCACCCAGGCTCCTTGGTTTACTGAGGAGCTGAGGGAGATGAAGCGCCACAAGAGACGCCTAGAGAGCAGATGGAGATCCTCTCGCTCCGAAGCCGACCGAACACTAGTGAGAACCCATATTAGGGCTTACTTAGTGGTGATAAAGGTGGCCAAACGTGAGTATTGCGCCACCCTTACTGCATCCGCAGATAATCGCCCTGCCGCCCTGTTTGGGGTGACCCGCTCCCTCCTTCACCAGAGGCCGCGGGAAGCCCCTCTGCAAGGACGAGCAGAGGAATTTGGGATTGATCTGCAGGATAAAATCATTCGGATTCGGAATAAGCTGCCCTCCATCGACAGGGGTCCAGTGGGATTGTCCGAGGCTGGTCTTGAGGTACCATTCTGGGAGGAGTTTGACTTTGTTACCACCGAGGATATGGACAGGCTGTCAAGGAGACTTAAGGCGACCACATGTTTATTGGACCCGTGTCCCTCCTGGCTTGTACTGGCATCCTGGGAAACGACACGAGGCTGGCTCCAGGGCATTGTCAACGCATCTTTGAGTGAGGGGTCCTTGCCTGCCGTCTTGAAAGAGGCGGTAGTAAGGCCCCTCCTCAAGAAGCCTTCCCTGGACCTATCATCCGGTCTCCAACCTTCACTTTCTAGTGAAGGTTGTTGAGAGTGTGGTGGCCCAACAGTTTCCGCGACACCTGGAGGAAGTTGATTATCTAGACCCGCGCCAGTCCGACTTCCGACCCGGTCACAGCACCGAGACGGCATTGGTCGCGTTGGTTGATGATCTCTGGAGTGATAGAGGCTGATCGTCTATCCTAGTCCTGTTAGACCTCTCAGCGGCTTTTGATACCATCGACCATGGTATCCTATTGCACCGACTGGAGGGGTTGGGGCTGGGAGGCACCGTTTTGCGGTGGTTCTCATCCTACCTCTCTGGTCGGTCGCAATATGTGTTGGCAGGGGGGCAGAGGTCGGCCTCGAGACCCCTTTTATGCGGGGTTCCTCAGGGGTCGGTTCTCTCGCCCCTCCTGTTTAACACATATATGAAGCCGCTGGGCGAGATCATCCGTGGTTTTGGGGTGGAATACCATCTGTACACTGATGACACCCAGTTGTACATATCCACCCCAGACCATCCCAACGATGCCGCCGAGGTGCTTTCCCGGTGTTTGGAGGCCGTACGGATCTGGATGGGTGGTAACAAACTCAAGCTCAACCCGTCCAAGACTGAGTGGCTGTGGTTTCCGGCACCCCGGTTCAGCCAGATTATTCCAACTCTGGCCATTGGGGGCGAAACACTGGCCCCCGTGGAGAGGGCGCGCAATTTGGGTGTCCTCCTGGATTCCCGGCTGTCCATGGAGGACCATGTGGCGGCCGTGGCCAGGGGGGCGTTTCATCAGGTACGCCTGATGCGCCAATTGCGCCCCTTACTGGACCGGACTGCCCTTCGCACAGTCACTCAAGCTCTCGTGACATCCCTACTCGACTACTGTAATGCTCTCTACATGGGGCTTCCCTTGAGGTGCACTCGAAAGCTACAGTTAGTCCAGAATGCAGCCGCGCGGGTGATTGCGGGAGCCGCTAGATGCTCCCACATAACACCGATCCTGCGCGAGCTGCACTGGCTTCCTGTGGCCTTTCGGGTGCGCTTCAAGGTTCTGATGACCATCTTTAAAGTGCTCCATGGCTCGGGGCCTAGTTATATGCGAGACTGCCTCCTGCCTCATACATCCCTTTGGCCGATCCGCTCCCACAGAGAGGGCTTTCTCAGGGTGCCGTCGGCCGGGCAATGCCGTCTGGCGACACCCAGGGGAAGAGCCTTCTCTGTGGCGGGCCCTGCCCTTTGGAACGACCTTCCCCCTGAATTGCGTACCATCACTGACCTCCGCCTCTTCCGCCAGTGTCTAAAGACACATCTTTTTCAGCAAGCCGGCCTAGCCTAACCTTACCGTGGGGACTATTTTTTAGATAGTTTTAAATTGGGGATTTTAAAATTTGATTTTAGCATAGGATTATAATTTAATATGTTTTTAAATTTTGTATTTATTGTTTTGTATGTTTTAAATTCCTGGGCGCCGCCCTGGGTCCTTTGTGGAGAAGGGCGGGATATAAATGTGATTAAAATAAAATAAAAATAAATAAAATAAGAAGGTGACATCTACTGTGGGCAGGTGGCTGAGGGCGTGCATCGCTGCTGCATATGAACACCAGTCAAAGACTGTACCTCGCCACATCACAGCTCACTCCACAAGGAGTGCCGCCACTACCGCGGCCTGGGTGACCCAGGCCTCCATAAATGACATCTGCAGGGCGGCTACATGGTCTTCCCCATTGCCCTTCGTCAGAAAGTATACATTGGACATGTATGCATCGGCCGAAGCCTCGTTCGGCAGGCAGGTTCTCCAGAGGGTGGTCTCTATGACCGAATCCCAGAACTGACACCTTTTCCTGCCCTAGTGACATGCAACTTGGGTATGTCCCATTGCTTGGACTCTCCAAGCCGTGCATAGGAAAATGACCATTCACTTACCTGAAGGGTCCTTTTCTGTGCATCGCAGGAGAGTCCAACCCACCCAGGCTCTGGCATCAGGGGATTTACTGTCTTTTGTCAACTTGGACTTTTTCTATGATATCATCACACTTACAGTCTTCACAGATTCTAATATTTGTCAAAAAATCTGGCATTAAGTCACACCAGGAGGCGTGGCCAAGGAAAAAGATTCCTCAGTCCGAGGGCAACCAGACTAATTTAACCCATTGCTTGTTTGGACTCTCCCGCGGTGCACAGAAAAGGACCCTTCAGGTAAGCCAATGGTCATTCCATGTGTCTTGGTGTATAGTCATGCTGGCCGCATGACTATGGAAATGTCTTTGGATGATACTTGCTCCCTCAGTTAATAAACAGAGATGAACATTGCCTCTAAAATTGGAAGCAACTGGATAGAGAAATTTTTTACTTTTATGACTAATTTCTCATTAAATCAATCTTAATTACAGTCATAAATCAGCATAAGGAGGGTGGAATACAGTCAGTTATAAAGCATAGAAAATATGTCACAGTCTAAAATATTATAAAAAGCTAGAAGGTATTAAAACAAAAAGTAGATACAAAAAGAGAAATCTAAAATAATCTAAAAGGAGGAGTAAGAACATTAAATATAATAAACCCATTCTCCAAAATCAGTCTATTTTCCCAAAGATGAAACTCTTTCCCAGCAGAATATAATAAATCCATTCCTCAGTCTGCTTAAGATAAAACATTTATCACTTATCCACTCAATCAGTTCTAAATCTGTAATGTCCATATTTCTTTCAGTCTTCTCCACCGAATCCACCAATTTCAAGCCAAGTCCCTTTGTAAATCTGGTTTAACTGCAGTTACTTGGATCTGGGCATTCTTTGTAGCCATTATTATATTGTCAAACTTTTTATAACTATTTTTAGATTGGCTTTGTATGTTAAAAAACAGTATGTTCTCAAATGTCATCTACAGTGTTTTTTCTGTAAACTGATATATTATTTGCTATCTTGTAAGCTGGCAACTGAAGATAAGAAAGCTTTTCAAGGTCGGGAACAAAGAACATTCATGTAATTTCTTCAGGGTTAAAAAAATGGATCAAGAAACAAGGAAGAAATTTGGGGGGTATTTTGATCCACAATTAAAAGAAAATTTTAAAAAATAAGCTCCAAAGTTTACAAATTAATAAAATGCAGAATCCCTGTAGTGAAAGTGCAATATAAATGTAAATGAAGTCAGAATACTTTTCAGTAGCCAAAAATGCACTGTGTTTTCACAGTTATCTGAAAGTTGTATTGGGTCATTCTTAAGTGTTCCTGTTCGAATCCAGGAAGTAGCACTGCCAAAAAAACAGCATTGGCAGCAAAATCAGCAGATCATTGGCAGGAGAGAAAAATCCTCCCACAGTTCAGCAGCCATCTTGGCAGAGGATTTCTGAGGAATATTTTCCAATTAGACAATATTTACCTGGTAGGGAAAATATGTTAATGAATAATTTGTCAAACATTTCTACCATTCTTGGTAATGTACAAGCCAGACCTTGTTTCCATTCTTACATTTGAAGTCAAATACTGAAATATATTTTTCTTCTTCCTTTTTTGACCAGGTTTATTGGTTAGGCAGAAGCACAATTGAAAAAGGTGCTTATAATTCAAGTGATTTTCTATTACCATCATGAAGAAAAGTAGGAGTGTAATGACTGTCCCTACAGAAGGTGTAAGTATAAACACACATATGTCTGTCCATCTGTGTTTCAGATAAAATATAACTAACCCTGTATTGTTGTTAGATACAGGTTGTTCTTGACTTAGAATAGTCCACTTAGTGACCATTCAAAGTTACATCACGGAAAAAAGTGACTTCACACTTATGACTGTTATACATCCCTTTAGTCATGTGATTTACATTTGGATGCTTGAAAACGGACTCACATTTATGACAGTTGTAGTATTCTGAGGTTAGGTGATCACCTTTTGTGACCTTCTGACAAGCAAAGTCGATGAGGAAACCAGATTCACTTAACAGCCATGTTACTAATTTAACAGCTGCAGTGATTCACTTAACAAATGTGGCAAGAAAAGTCGTAAAACGGGACAAAACTCACTTAATAAATTTCTCATATTTCTTATATCTTAACAACATAGATTTTGGGCTCAATTAATAATAATAATAATAATAATAATAATAATAATAATAATAATAATAATAATAATAATAATAATAATAATAATAATTATTATTATTATTATTATTATTATTATTATTATTATTATTATTATTATTATTATTATTATTATTATATTTATATTTATATTTATAAACTGCCCCCTCTCCCCGAAGGGACTTGGGGCGGTGTACAGGAAAATTAAAAACCATCTAAAAACATACAATACACACAAAATTAAAAGCGAATTAAACTACCCTGTGCTAAAATTTAAGAACCTTAAAATTACTACCCATTTAAAACCCAATTGACAATTTGAGAAAACAGACTGGGGCAATGTCTTACAGTGCTTCTGATGCAGAACATTGTCCACATATAAATTCATTGAATAAATGAATGCTTTGTGAAGAAAGCATTAATGAAGATAACATAACATAACATCTGTCAAATACGTATATGGATTTTAGATTTAGGGAATTTTAGCTTAGGAGGGTTTCTATTTTAATATCCTTAAATTTTAGTACAGGATAATTTACTTCGTTTTTAGCTTTGTATATATTATATGTTTTATATGGTTTTTTAATTTTTTCCTGTACACCACCCCGAGTCCCTTCGGGGAGAGGGGGCGGTTTATAAGTCTAATAATTAAATTAAATTAAATTAAATTAAGAAATTAATGCTTTGTTATTATGAAATGATGATTGAAGATGACACTTTCAGATGGCTAAAGAAACTTTTTTGAGAGAAAACAAATTATGGCTGACTGGAAACCCCTTATATACTGTTTACATCAAATAGGGAAAATGCACTTATCATTTGTGGTTTTGATGATCAGAAAAATACTGGATAATAGAAAGGAAATAGCTTTCTTTTCTAATCATAAAATAAGATATAATTTTGTAACTCTATTTTTGCTGCAAAGGACATAGGGACCACCTTCATTTTATTTTTGTTTCTTCTTTCTGCATTTTTGTATTTTTTTTCTTTTTGTCTTTTTCTGCTTTTTCTTTTTATTAGTTTGTGCTAATATTTATGTTTGTAAATCTTTTAATAAAATTGTATATAAAAATGAAACATTGTCTATAAATGTTATTTATATAAATATCCTATTGTGTCAACTAGAAGAAGCTTCAAATATAAGTAGCTACCCTAATATGTCTGATGTTGAGCAATGTTCTAATACATTTTTTTTAAAGCCCAAACACTGACATATTCTATTAGGGGTATTGTTATATCCTTGATAATTTTAGGTAATTTTGTGATATATTTTCTAGCTGTACAATATTGTTTTAAAGAAGAAGCAGGTGTAATGTTTGAACTTTGGCATTTTTATTTAAATTTTTTTTCATTAATGA